>JBBBDQ010029957.1:625000-895000 GCA_037127315.1 Ascarosepion bandense
CTATGGAGCCCTCTTCTTCTATGTGCCGTGTCCCTTCAGGACGTAAACAATTATAAATTTCCACATCTCCCTATCGCTTTTAGCTTTTAATATTCTTCCTCTTTTTATCCCCACCAAACCCTGCTCTGCCATCCATTTGCTCAAGCCTATAAAGTATATCACACGTTTCTTTCCCCTGTCTCTCCTTACTATCCGCTCTGTGATTATCAGATTATTCCAGCCTTCCTTCCTCATTACATGTAACAGATCCTTCAGCTGTTTTTTCCTAATGTTAAGTATGTTTTCTTTTAGTTTGAATAGTCTCCAAAACTTGTCGTTGCTCATATATCGGACCAGGGCATCCTCAGCATGCTTCTGTAGAACCGCATTTCAGTTGCTTAAAGTCTTTCCATTCCTTTGATAAAAGTGTCCAGCATTCGCTAACATATCAAAGAACAGACATAAGAAAGCAATTCAATACTTTTTCCTCTGTTTCCATCGAAATTTTCTGTCCCTCCATATTCTGCTAGGGGTTTTGGAATGCATCCTTGGCTATCCGAATACGCCTACCTACATAGGTCAAAATGGATGGGATAGTCAATTCTTCTGTTAAATATCGAATATTATGCATTGAAAAATTTGAATTAAAATCGACCAATAAACCAATGCAACAATATTTAAGAAATAGAAAACTAATTTAATCATTCTCATGCATATTTGTATCGTTTAAAAAAGTAAATTCTTCCCTCTATTCGAATACGTCAATCTGACGAGAACAACATTTGGAACGCATTCACTGAACCACGGCAATAAAAAGGGAGATAATTCTATAATTTCATTATTTACGATAGCCTGACTTGCTAATCTGTGCATTTTCTACAGGAAATCACCATCCCTTACCGCAACTTCATAAAATAAATCTCAATGGAGAATTTGACAAATCCGATTAAAAGAAAAAAGTTTGAAAAAAGAAAAAAAGAGAGAAAGCAAAAAAGAATGAAAGAAAATCGATGAAAAGGAATAAAAATGAAATAAAGAATAATAAAGAAAAAAAGAAAATGCAAGAAAGAAAAATGAGATAAAGAAAGAAAAATTGGAGAAAAAAGGAAACGCGAAAGAAAATAGATAAAAGAAGGAGGAAAGAATGGAAGAATGAAGGAAAGAAAACTATAGAAAAATTAAAGAAAAGCAAAACAAAGAAAATAAAATGAAGTTAAATAAAAGAAAGAAAATCTGGGAATAAACTAGGAGAAAGTAAAAAGGAAAGGAAGCAGGACTGAAAGAAAAATTATAAAAGAAACAAAGAATGAAATAAGACAGAAAAAAAGAAACCTAATTTACCAAGTGAAGCAAGAAAATATATAAAATTTAAATAAAATATCCAAAAACAAATATGAATAAATATGAAAGAAAGAAATCAGAAAGATGTCGAGTACCATGAAAGAAAAATAGAGGAAAGAATGAGAAAAGAAAGAAAATATTTTACCAATTCGTATCAAAGTCTTTATTCCTATTTAAAGCCTGACATTTGCAATATTCATAAGATCTTCCTTTGATAATTTTTCTGATTCGATAACTCTAATTTACCCATTTTCAGAATTTGAAATTAAGAATTAATTTTTTTTTCCCTTGAGTTAACCTCTTTCTTCTGTCTATTCCTCACGTTTTCTGCTTCGCGTCTTACTGTGCCTTTACACTTCCGGCTTTATTTGCGTCTCTTAATACAATTCTTGGGATGTCCTCTGTTTGAACATTTGAAGACAGTTCGGATTTTAAGCTGTATTCGTATGCATAGGTAGGCTGTTCATCTATGTGTCTACGCCAGTTTTGTACCTATCTATCTATCTATCTATCTATCTATCTATCTATCTATCTATCTATCTATCTATCTCAGTCTGTTCATTATCTATCTATCTATCTATCTATCTATCTATCTATTTATCTATCTATCTATCTATCTATCTATATCAGTCTGTTCATTATCTATGTGTATATATTTATATCTATCTATCTATCTATCTATCTATCTATCTATATCAGTCTGTTCATTATCTATGTGTATATATTTATATCTATCTATCTATCTATCTATCTATCTATCTATCTCAGTCTGTTCATTATCTATGTGTATATATTTTATTTTTTATACATTTCATTGTTTTTTTTATTAAGCAAACACTATGACTGTTCAACATATTAAAACTTCTGTAATATATATTTGTTGTTAATTATATATTTTTGCACACGTATGTGAGCATTGCACACGTACAATAACTAGTGGAGACATCGACACGCACACATATATGCGTACTATAAAAGAGACGCAATCGGCATAGGATGTTTTCCGGGAGATGTCGAAAGGGATAGATAGATAGATAGATAGATAGATAGATAGATATGAATAGACTGAGATAGATAGATAGATAGATAGATAGATAGATAGATAGATAGATAGATAGATAGATAGATAGATATAAATAGACTGAGATAGATAGAGAGATAGATAGATAGATAGATAGATAGATAGATAGATATGAACAGACTGAGATAGATAGATAGACAGATAGATAGATAGATAGATAGACAGATAGATAGATAGATATATAGATAGATAGATAGATATGAATAGACTGAGATAGATAGATAGATAGATAGATAGATAGATAGATATAAATAGACTGAGATAGATAGATAGATAGATATGAACAGACTGAGATAAATAGATAGACAGATAGATAGATAGATAGATAGATAGATAGATAGATAGATATGAACAGACTGAGATAGATAGATAGATAGATAGATACATACATACATACATACATACATACTGTGGTTTATACTGCAACTATGCTGAGCGAACGTTAGTTACGGTTTCTAGAAGTGAGCTAGTTATCTAGAATGAACACCACTTTGAACAAAGCCAGGACGCTCAAAGTCTTGGATACGATGACTTATGACTTCGAGCTAGCCTCAAAGGAGCCCACGTATTGACGCCTCATCAAAGAGAGCTGTCTACCCAGTTTCACTCACAAGACTTGGTATGTTTTCAGGCAATTCGGTGAGTCGGCGATTCTACCTCTGAGCTATGGGGGCTCGGTAGAAGAAGGCACACGTTTTAACATGGCATACTACAATCTACTACAAAATTGCACATTTTGTTTCGCCATTGAAAGAACAATGTCTCATAAGGTGGTTAGTATTGATTGTAATAAACCTTATTTTTTAAAAGAAAATTTATGAAAATTCACTTCCTTTTATTGACAGATGTTTTCGTACGAGGTAAAGAGGATAGAAAAGATGAGAATATAAAAAAGGAAATCAAAAAGGTGGAAAGAGAAGGACACAGAGGGAATAAAAAACAAAGAGAAAACAAAAGAGAAAGAAAAAAGGAAAAAAGAGAAAAGAGCCAATGAAAAGCGGCTCAGGGAGAAATAGACCCCAAATTTAGGTTGGAAGTAAAGTATACGTATATACAGACATCGGTCACGCGACGTCTCGGCTTAACAAAGAGGAAAAAAGTGATAAAATGCGCAGAGGGGGAAGAATGTGCTCTTTCCCCCCTTTTTTCGATTTCTCTTTTAGTTTTCTCGTTTTTCCTATCGTATTTACCAAAACCAAGATGTTAAAAGTGAAGCTGATGGGTTCATGTTGTGCAAACACCAGCAAGACACATCGTTGGGGTCGTTGGAGAGAGACAAAAAAGTGAAAAAGTTTTTATATGACGCGTTTCGTCGTTTAGATCTTAATCAGACTGACGTGATGGCCACATACTGCGGGGAGACCTTCTGCCCTGTCAGTCATGTGCATTTCGAGACATGATCGTCCCGTATGGCAGTTAACTGACTGAAGATAACTCTTATGAAGTAATAAACTAATTACTTCTTATTAATATAATAATATAATATAATTACTACTAATTACTACTTATTAATATAATAATATCATATAATCAATATATTTTACCTCCTGCTATGGATTAAATAGCAGAACAGACTGGGTTCCTAAGCCTGGGCTAGCAACTAGTCTACCGCAGAAAGTAATCGCAAACTACTGCGGGAAAATCTTCTGCTGAGTAAGTTATGTCTATTTGGAGACATGATTGCCCAAGCGTCTATAACGTATAGCACTTAAACGACTGAAGATTGTTTATGTTGATGCAACTGTACATGATCACGAAGGAAAGACGCTGGGAATTTTAAATTTGAAAAATATTTGTTTCATTTTTATTTTCATTTTAATAATATGTTTTGAGTTTTGGTTTTGTAAATACCTGGGAAGCGTTCTGACGGAGGACGAAAATGCGACACAGAGATTCAAAGGCGAATTGGCATGGCGAGGAACGCATTTCAGAAGCTGAGTAAAGTATTAAGAGACAGGAAAATTTCACTAGAAACAAAGAAGAGAGTACTAGATTTGTATGTGATATCAGTTCTTCAATATGGCAGTGAATGCTGGGCAGTATCATGGGAGATGAAAGAAACACCTGAAGCAACTGAAATGTGGTTATACAGGAGGAGAATGCGAATATCATGGATCGAGCATAGATGACCTTTTGGAAAGGATGGAAACGAAAAGGAAATTAATACTGAGCATCAGGAAGAGACAGCTAAAGTTCCTGAGACATGCAATGAGGAAAAATGACGTGGAGAACCTGATACTAACAGGCCAGATAAAGAGAAGGAGAGACAGGGGAAAGCAGTGAATAACATATTTGAAGGGCCTGAGCAGGTGGATTGCAGAACGGAATTTGCCTGGTGTAACAGGAGAAAACCTGCTTAGAACCACCAGTGATAGGGAGACGTAGAAAACCATGATCGCCTACGTGCTGAAAAGAACAAAGCACACAGAAGAAGAAGAAGAAGAAGAAGAAGAAGAAGAAGAAGAATGCGGAAGGGAGGCTTGGGGAACCTAATGCTCACAGGTGTTTTGGAGTTTCATTAGAAGTTACGTTTTTCTTTTTTGTTTTTTATTTAATCACTAGCAGGATAGCCCGGCGTTGCTCGGGTGTAATGAAAGCTTTAAAACTAATCTCTGGTACTGGGGCTCAGACACTTTAGACGTTGATACGAAAGACTAAAACTCAATAGTTGTTTCCAGTTAAAGCGAAACCGTAGACTGAAAGAAACATTAACGGATGTAAGTCAAATTTTGATTTCCTGGTATCGATATAAAATAAGTTTTTTTCGTCATAAACTGAATTTTGAAGGCTAAATATATTTTCTGAGTAAATGGTATCATGGCTGAGACTAAGAACTACAATTATACCTACTTAGAGCCAAACCCGAAGTAAAAACTAAAATAAAATGGCTGAAAAAAAAAACAGACATACAGGCAAATAAACAGACACACACACAAACATCTTGCCTTTTATATATATATATATATATATATATATATATATATATATATATTATCGATTTTCTGCACTATTGTAAGAACTGCAGCCTTGAAACTTCTTAATATCGTTTCTTATGTTTTTGTCTATGAGTGTATCAAATTTGATTAAAATCGGACCATTCATTCTATAACCCGATTTTTTCGATTATCGATTTTCGATATTTATCGGAGGTACCTCGACACAAAACCTAGCTATGAACACTCGCAGACGCTTATAGTACAACAGTGTAAATTTTCAAGAAAATCGGTTCAGCCGTTTCGGATTTTATAGCTAACTGACAAACACACACACAGACACACACACACACGTACACACGCACACACAAAGTTTCATTTATAAATAAGTTTAGATATAGACGTAGGTCTGTAGGTCTGTACTCTTAAAGCGCCGCTGAGGTCTTCGGCCTCTGTTGATTCTCTATATACTTTGGGAGAATGCTTCTTTTTTCGCAGATGCTGGAAAAATTTTCTCATTTTAAAATTTTTTTTTTGATAGATAAATTCCTATACTTATTTTTCGACATTGCTTCTCTAAGCGACTTCAGTTAATTTGTCCATCTTCTATTGAAGAAGTTGCTTTCAATCGCTGTTAGAATTTCTTTGGCCCGACTATTTATTTTCGTAAATGTCATCTTGTTAATTTCCTTGACATTATATTTGAATACTTTCTATTAAATAGATTTACATTAAAGAATTAATAATAATGCAAAAAACATTCCGGCATCGCGCTATACATGAAGGAAACGTATACACGAGTAGAAACGGTAAATGAAGGTTATCGCAGATTTTCTGAATACAGAGCTCACTATCCCCATTTTAAAACGTCAAACGATCAATTCGATCGTATAAAAACTTTTAATGAGTGTCTCATTTTTAATAAGATTCGTAAAACATAACATGTGCACGTTATACGTCAATATAGAGCTAAAAGCCAACGAATTTATCGCTTATCTGTATAAAAAAACGATCTGTAAGAACTCTTGTCTTCTTAACTATAATAGCCAATGCCCTGAAAGATATAACAAAGCAGTAATAACGAATTCCTAAATAGAACACATGGAAATTCCTCCTTCAAAGAATATTCTTGAGCGATCTAAAACACATAAAATAAATATTAGTCAACAATAATTTTCACTACTACATCACTGATAAATAAATAAAATTATTCTTACAAAAATACACGACACTAGTAATAAAAATAACACACAAGTAATCATAAGCATGTTTTACTGCAGATAAATTATGAACAGGACGAATTTTTAATACCAAAAATTATTAAACACAATATTTCTCTCTAATTTCTCAGAAACATGTAAAATTTAAAGTATATTATAGAAAAATGGAAGACAGCAAACCTTGTTGTTTCTAATAATAATAACCCCATTAAATTCTAAATTCGCGATGACTAATATAGTGTAAGAATTTCAATGCCCTGTAAGAGAGTGTGTTTCTTGTCATAAATCAATTGCCTATATTGGCGATACCACCACTTCTCTTAGTAGAGGCCTTACATGTCACCTGTCTAGTAATAACAGTTCAATAAAGAAAAACATCTATTAATATATAACTTACAAGAACACTTTGAAAAAGTTTTGAAGGAAAATAAAAAATGTACTATTTAAATCCCAACATCAAAGGTACCTCGCCGTAAAAGAAGCAATATATATCAAACAATTTTCTCCATCAACAGTGAAAATAGAGTTTTGAAAGATTTTAACAAAAATAGACAGACGCTCACATGATGCCCAGCCAGACGCACACGCAACAGCTTTAACGAACTATCCTTTAAAAAAAAAAAGAACAAAGAAGAAAAACAACACTAAAACACAAAAAAAATTACATTACAATCAAACATGAGAACGTAAAAACACCGGAAAAATAACATACTTGAAAATGGCCAGTGAAGTGGCTGAAAACGCTTAGAAAGTCGAAAATTATGGAATATTCTTACATCGCTTATCTCCTGCAAAAAAGGAAATATGTAAAAAAAAAAAACTAGAAAAATTAAATCAAAAATTAATATAATATTCCTTGGCTGTCGTTCTTAAGGAAACATGTTGAAATGAAAGATTGATGCTCCCGCCCCCCCCCACATATATATATATGAATAAATGAAAAGAACAAACTAGAAAACATATATGCGTAATTATAAATATGTTAAATATAAGAGACAATGAATGTTTATTATGCTTAATCATGAGCGGTTCTAAATATCGTATTTTGGTTTTAATTTCTGGTGAAAATAAAGACAAAAATTCCCCAACATTTGGATAATCTTTTATTAAGTTGGTCCTAAGCGTTTGCTATTTTTGGTAACTGTCATTGTTGCTTAGCAAAGTTTTATGTCAACACAAGATAAAATCGTCGCTGATGGTGGATGTTTTTATATTAATGTCCTTGTAACCTCTCTGAAGATAGCTCATGTGAGCCGAAAGCTTAGAACCCACTCGGGACCGATTACGTTACAGATTCTCCTTTGGAGCCCTTCGATAACACAGAGATGAATGGTGGAGCGGCCCGACTAGATATGACAACACTATTCAATACATGGTCGGACGGTTTTGTATATGTGCAAGATGGATTCAGGTGGGAAAAACTTCCTAGCCCGACTCAGTACCCCAACCTTCCTAACAGTCAATTTAGCTATTGATTCAATGTAATGGTTCTAATTGGGGACTGAAGGATATATATATATATATATATATATATATATATATATATATATATATATATATAATGTTCTCCTTTGACGATTAAGCTCTCTAAATGGGAAAATTAAAAAAACAGTAGCCATTTTCTGTTACTTACGTATTAATTTTCAAACATAAATTGAGCTATCTTGGCTGTTGGCGTGTGTAACAGGTTAATATCACACCCTCTCTAAACCATGCACTAACAATTTAGGGGTTGTGCAATTTGCCGAGTCTCGATCCCGGACGGATGTCTAAATATGCTGATGAGCTGTAATACAGCGAAACAGACTTGAAACATGTTCATTATGCTTATGCAAAAAACTGTACATTATTAAATCACTTAAGAATAAAAAACTATTAAATAAACGAAATGAGATAAATATCATATGCAGACATTGCAAAATGTTCACATTAGAAAATGGATAAAATCTAAATGAAATAACATGCATATAACCAATAATTGATTAAGGTAAATAATTTCCTATCAAAATAAAGTAAATTGAAACATGAATTATTTATATTATTTTTTTTTTATAAAAAAGTCTTTACAACAAATAAATAAATATTAGAAAGATGGTATAAGGACAGTAGGAAGTAATTCACAAAAAAGAAAGAACAGAAATGTCACTTATAACTCACAGGTTTCGAAAAGATTACAACAAAGAGACCAAAAATGATAAGAAAGCGAAAAGACATATTAGCAAAAGGCATTTTTGCTTTATTTGGGATTGTAATGGTATTCCCCTACCAGGAACCCTTGTATCTTAATAGCGTCAGGCATCCTCTTATTTGTAGTGTTTATCGTAGTTCTTTTAGGTATATTTTACGAATAGATTCGTCAGCTGCTATTGAGCAAATTCGTCGTGCTAGGGAGTAAGGGATGAATTTTTGTCAACATTATAGGGCGGTGACTCTTCAAAAATTTTAAAATCCTCTGAGAAAATAGCCAGCAAACGAACACACACACACATATGAACTTTCTAACCAGTTGACCGATTACATATCAACCTATACTCTCTTTTCTTTATCAATTTTATGCTTTCTTTCATTATTTTCCCGCGAATATTTATTATTAATAATAATTCTAAACTACACACTTTGAATTGAACTCGCAGAATTTAAATTTATATATATATATAATTTTTATTTTCTATCTTGATGTACTTTTAGTCTATCTACATTATGCTTCTCATAAATTAAATAAAAATTGTACCCTTAAACTATAAGATTTAAATTCCTCGAACATCGAATAAACTTCCATTAAAATCTCTTAAACTGTCAGTTTGTAATATGCACCTGATGATTGCGTAGGGCATATAAATCTGAGTCGTGCCACCGACGTAGAATAATATGTATACTTATTAATATATAATTAATAGCACTGTTTAAACTACGCTGAGCACTTTTATTAAAACCTGGATAATATTTTTATATATGACTGTATACCCATATATATTTATTAATCCACATAACTATATATATATATATATATATATATATATATACATACACACACACACACACGCACACACACATATATATATATACATATATGTGTGTGTGTGGGTGTGTGTGTGTGTGGTGAGAGAGGGAGTATGAGTGAGAGTGAAAATGAGAAACATAGAGAGTGAGATTGAAACTGAATAGTGTAAACAGAAGTCGGTTAGAATTTGGAAGATGTTTTCATTGTTAATCTGAACCTATAGGCAAATGGTTAATGTTTATTAATTCGGCCTTGTGTAAAACATAACCGAACTCCTTACAGCTTAAGGATTTATTCATTTTTATGATCAGAATTATCAGAAGGTTTTCACCAGGAAGCAGTCAGCAGGTTTTAGATTAGAGATCGGAATGTGTGGATGAATGGAAGAGTAAAAATATACATTTTTCATGTTAAAATAGAAATTTCTTAAAAGGAAAGAATAACAAGAATTGGTACAAATTAATGTTTAATTAGAAAGGTAAGGATATCAAGTGTTGTAGAAATGTTCGGAGTAGTAATTTGTTGGAAATGGTTTATGCGTACGTATGTAAGTATGTATAAGCGTTTGTTTGGTAGGAGTGTTTTTGAATGGAGAAGAATAACTAAAAGAAATCAGCACACAAGAAATTAGGGGAAAGAGAACGGTGTGCGGCGCGAACTTATGTCCTGATCGACTTGAATTTTCTTCTGTTACATTTTAGTGTGTCGTCTCGCTGCTTCCTTCTGACTGGGTAACTGACACTGACCGAAGCTTTTTATAGTCATTTAGATTTTTTGCACTGGATCGTTAACTATTTTTATTTTTAGAAACCGCTTCCATTGGTCAGAAAATTAATTTAATATCTCTTCGCAAAATCTGGTTTTGAATTTTTCTTTAAGCACGTGATTAATTTTTCTCTATTTGGCAAAACCAGGATTTCACTCATCATTGTGAATTTTTGTAAAAGTGAAGAAGAATTTTGCTTTTAATTCTTAATTTCCTATCCACCCCAAATCGCAGTGTAACATGACACATTTGAAGAGAGGAAAAAATAATAAAAAAATTGAAATTTGTTTAAATATTTTTTTTACTTTGATATTTTTAAGGTTCCGAGAATTGTTTCTCTGTATTTCTTTTTTAGCCTGTTGGATATTCTGGGTAGAAATTATATATAGCATTGCTTGAAGCGTAATGTCGATGCACTTAAATAACACAAAGATCAACAAGGCATATACAGTAGTACTCCACCATACATACCATCCAAGTATAAAAAACCAAAACAGCCAAGAAAATACCAAAACTACCAGACGAACGCGGGCGTCCCTCAAGGTTCTATCCTAGGTCCCACGCTCTTTCTGATCTACATTAATGATCTCCCCGACACCATTAGATCCCAAGTTGGCATGTATGCCGACGACACAACAATCTACTCCCGCATCGATCAGAAACCAGGTCTGGACGACAAAGTGAACCTCGCTGCCGCACTTGAAAGGGACCTCCAATCCGTAGTGACCTGGGGTAGGAAATGGTTGGTAAATTTCAATGCCTCCAAAACAAAGCTGTTATCAACTAACCACCATAGACAATCGCATCTACCTCCCATTAGCATGGGACAGGCTAGCCTCCCAGAGAGTAAAATACTACGCCTCCTTGGCCTTACACTCTCGGCGGACCTCAAATGGAATGACTATATTGAATCCATTGCCAAATCTGCTGCTATGAAAATGGGCTCCCTGTGCAGGGCCTGGAAATTTTTCCCACCTGAAACTATTCTGCACATATACAAATCTACCATCCGCCCGTGTATTGAATATTGCTGCCATATCTGGTCGGGTGGCCCTGCTGCTCTCCTTGGGCTTCTTGACAAAATACAAAGGAGGATCTGTAACGTGGTTGATACTGACTTGGCAGACCGGCTGCAGCCGCTCTCACACCGGCGTGATGTAGCTTCCCTGTGCCTCTTCTACAAGTACTTTCATGGCTTCTGCTCCGATGAGCTTAGATCACTGGTGCCGCCTAAGCACGAATTTACACGAGATACTAGATTAGCAACTAGGTCCCACCCTTTTACAGTTAAACAAATAAGATGTAACCGTAAATTCTACTCCAACAGCTTCTTTTCTCGCGCTTCCCGCCTGTGGAACTCCCTTCCACAAGTCTGCTTTCCCGACAGTTACAATCTCCAGGTGTTTAAATGTAGGGTCAATGGACACCTCCTATCACTCTAACTCCCAACTATTCTCACAACACTCTCATCTACCCAACCCTCATTCTCGGTATCCTCATCCGCCTATCACCCACCCTCTGTTATTTCCTATATTTAATCAGCCTTTCTCCACTCTACGTAGCCCCCTGAACAGTAGTGGCAGTGACATGCCTTGCTCGGGGTGAAACGCTTATAAAAACAAAAAAAAAAAATAATCAGTTTCTCTGAAATATTAAATCAAGGATTTTCGTTGCTCTTCATACACACTGTGTCGATAGCCAGTTATTATTTATTTCGCCCTACGGCAGGTTTTTGAAATTTAAGCACGGAGGGGAAGCTAGGCGTGTCGGCCCAAGCCGGTTGATACTCTAAAACCAAACGAGACAAGACCATAATGGTAGTGCATAAATGGAAAACTACTTGGTTTTGTCAGCTAGATTAAAGTCTCTACTGACCTTCTTTTTCACCTAGGGAAACATTGCATGTAACACCTCCATTCGTTTCACCCACTTTCACAATCTTTGTTATTTACAATACATATATATTTTTCTAAACATATATTGTTAAATATAAGAGACAATGAATGTCTATTATGTTTAATCATGGGCCGTTCTAAACGTCGTATTTTGGTTTTAATTTCAGTTAAAAATAAAGACCAAAATTCTCCAAGATTTGGATAATTTTTTATTAATTTGGTTCTAAGCTTTCGACTCACATGAGCCATCTTTCGAGAGGTTATTAAGACGGTAATACAGTAACATCCACCATCAGCTAGGATTTTATTTTGTGTTGACATAAAAGTTGACATAATAGTTACCAAAATAACAAACGCAGTTCGCAAATTTGCAATGCGGTTCTATGATGATGGCTCATGTGAGCCGAAAACTTAGAACCAAATTAATAAAAAAATATCCAAATACTGGAGAATTTTTGTCTTTATTTTCAACTGAAATTAATGCCAAAATATGACGTTTAGAACGGCTCATTATTAAACATTATAGACATTCATTGTCTCTTATATTTAACAGTATATGTTTAGAAAATTATTTGCTGCCTCGATACACTATATATATATATATATATATATATATATATATATATATATAATTATAATTTCTCTGTGTGGGACGAATTTGTGATAAGTCTGTATATATGAAATATCTCTTTAAGAACCTTACATGTTTTAAACACTTTTCTTTTAACTATTCTGTTTCATCTGTGTATTAAGTTGTCATCATATAAAAGATATGTTATTGCCTATCATAGGGAAAAAGATGTGAACTATTTCTCTTTTGCTTAGGATCCCTGTTAATATGTGTGAATATACTTTATTATGTAAAATTAAAAGAAAAAGATATGTTAGCTGATTTATAGATATATATTGATCTGTATCTAGCCATTGAGTCAAGTATAAAATCTATGTCTATAGACTCATGCATAAATCAGATTCTTATGGACCCTTGTATAGATATGATATCTGTCTTCCAATGCTGCAGTAAAATAAATGACTAATTATTCAGTATTTCTTGAATGAGAGGAAAGAGTAGAGAAAAGGTTACTGGGAAGTCAAAGAGATAAAAGATGGCAACTGACGTTGCACTTAAACCTTTCAAGATTTTACCTATCAAGGAACAAGGGAGTTCCACAGGCAGAAAGTGCGAGAGAAGAAACTGATAAAAGAAGTGTTTGTTACATAGCTTATTTTGATGGTAAAAGGGTGGGACCTATTTGCCAGTCTAGTTGCACAAATAAATTCATGAGGGCAGGCCACAATGAAATGAAGCTCGTCAGAGTAGAAGCCTTGAAAATACCAAAAACGAAGGATTTGGGGACATATGTTTATATGAATTTTTGTCTTTCTTTTGGTGCGAGCGACCAACCACCAAAGTTTGTAAAAAGTATTCTTGAGACATCCTGTATAAATCAAGCAACTCTGTTATCCCAGGATCCTAGGTATGACAATAAACTGTATCCAGCATCAAGGCCTCTGATTGGGAGGTTGTGAGCAACATGGAACCACCTCTTAATTGCTGTTGCTCCCATGTCCACAAAGACCTGTGGTGGTAGCACCTGTTAGGGTCCCAACTATGGGCAAATAGTTTATTCCCAAATTGGTGTTAAAACACGATGAAAGTAGAAAAATATACTTTTATAAAAAAAATATACATTTTCGAATGAAATATGTTACCAACAATATATTTTTGAAGGAAAAAATATTACCATAACACAATTTTTAAAGGAAAAAGAAAAAGATATTGCCATAATACATTTTTGAATACAAGACTAGAAGACATTTTCAGTTTTCTAAAATAAAAAAATAATAAAGAAAAGTTCATCAAAATCTAAATCAACCTTTTCACTATAACCGAACATAAAAAAATATCTTAAAACTTTACCTTTTTGGCATTAAATAACCCACAGAGGTTAATGTGTCGTCAAACAAAACTCAAAATGAAACTTAAACTGTTATCCCAATGTTTTTTTATAGTAATTTCTTTACACTAAAATTAAAAAAAGCACGATTCAGTCCATTAAAAAATATATATATATGTTTCATTAATAGTTGACATACGGACTTTTCAGGTTTCCTGTTTATATTCTTTTGGTGCGAGTTGCTGGCTCATTTTTCCAGAACGCTTCTGATACTGATGTAGCGATGACCACCGATCAATTACAGGAGAGCAAACCTCAGCTAAACTCGCACAGCAAACGAAAATAAATGGGGAATCATTAGAAGACTTATTATTTCATGTCTTGCAATAAAAAAAAGGCCATCTTTTTCCTCTCTAATCAAACACCATGTAACGACATGCTATGTAATCAGATGGTATCAGCTCCCATTCATATCAGTTACATTAAACCATCAGCTTCATTAGTGACATTCTTATAATCTAACCATTAAGCTTTCACTTCCAGGCACATTTTGCTTATTATTACGTAACGGGTTGGCTTGTTGCGTGGACAGGGATGATACAGAATTATTTTCTCTGGTTCCTGCTTGAAATTGCATTCTCTCCGCATCAGGAAGAGTCGTTGACTTCGACATCTAATTCCCGTAGGCGACACAAATGGCGGAGTGATGAGACCAGCAAACAGAATCAAGCCATCCAAATGATGGGACGTTCACTGCATCTCGAAGACTGCTTAACAAGTTTCAGGGGTGGGCCGAAGCATATTGCAGCCAGAAGCAAATATTCTTCGCCAACCTTTCATCTGATCAACCGCCTTTCTATATCACTTTTCTTTCTTCCTTTTTTACTTTCTTTGCTTATTTCGTCTTCTATGTCTTCTTTATTCATCTTCTACATGTAATGTTCTTTATCTCGTTTGTTTTTAACTTCCCGTATCTTAAACTCTCACAATCTGCTCCTTTTATGTAACCCTCCTTTGCATTCTTCTGTACCTTCCATTTACATTTCTCGAATTTCTACTTTTTTTAAATATTTTCCTGCATATATATATATATATATATATATATATATATATATATATATATATGTCTCTTTCTAAGGAAACGCGTAGTTTACTAGTCAGAATCTTTCTTCTCCAACAATGTCACTTCGGTTATAATCCTAACATAACAATATCAAAAAGAGATAATCTCGTGGTAATATGGACCTGGCTAGACAACCCCAACTTGTGAAATAGATGCGAGCTGCATGAAAATCGTACTACAGGGTTGACGAAAAGGTTTTTATTTGATTAATTTTTCAATCAAAAGAATATAATATTTGCATCGATCCCTTCACCTTCATCAATTGTAATATTAATGAAATTAATATTAATTATGATCGGGTTTTTGGGATTTACCTATCTGATCATCCTTTTAGATCTAAAACACACACACACACACACACACACACACACACACACACACACACACACACACATATATATATATATATATATATATATATATAAAGTGTAGAGATTGTTGTTTTTCAGTAGTTTTCAGAATTCGTGTAAAATCGTTTGTAAAATAAAGAGGGAAGCTGATGATGCTTCGCCTGAAATAGACCTTATACTTCCGTTTTACCATGAAATAACGTGTCTGCCTTAATTTCTCTTATATTTGCTCTATATGTCTTTATATACATATATATTTAGAGCTCACTTAGAGAGTTATCCTACTACTGTATGTACAGGATACTCCTTTGGATTCTTTTATACCCATACTCCATGCTGATATATATATATATATATATACACGAGTGAGTTTTTGTGTTTATGCGTGCAATATGTTTATCTATATTCTGTCATCAAAATCCGTCAGTGATAAAAGCAAACTTTTTAATCTTTATTGTTTTTCTTTGATTGTAAAAACAAGTAATATAGTGTCAATATTGTGTCTTGCGCAATTTGATTATATGTCATAATTTGAAAGTTGTCATTCTTCAAAAGTAGATTAGTGTATTTAGAAATTGTTCTTAGTACCAGTGTTGACGGCTCCTCATAAGTACTTTCCTTGATATCGTCCGACGTCACCTGACAACAGGACATCATCCTTACTGCAGTAGCCTGTCAGCTAAACCCACAGTGCTATCATTTTGGCTGTCTCAAACATCTTATCTACCTATCATCTTACCTTGTCGCACTCCCCTTCCTTCTCTCTCCCTCCTCCCTTTCCCCTCTCTCTTTTCTTCTCTCTACATCTCCTTCCTTCTCCCTCGTTTTCTTTCTCTCTATCTCTTTATCCGCTGGCTAAGCGGATGATATGAAAGATGGCGGCTGGGCATGAGAAACAGGAGAGCCGAGTTCCAATTGCAGTCGGGTTTGTTACATTCACTCACGCGAAAATATACCTGGTAATTAATCGTCTCTCTCCAGATATGGGTAAAATAGTAATCTATATTTAGAAATATTTTTTATTCTAAAAAGTTGTTAACGCGTATTGGTAGGAAAATAATTTTTTTTTACAATATCAAAATATTTTTTCCATTTTAAACAAATCACAACGGTCTGATATTCCTTCAAAACAAATCATAATATCAACCATTCTCTGTCGCTTTTCTTTCTTTCTTTCTTTCTTTCTTTCTTTCTTTCTTTCTTTCTTTCTTTATCTATCTATCTATCTATCTAATAGCAATATAGCTCGGCGTTGCTCGGGTGTAATGAAAGCTTGAAAACTAATCCATGTTCCTGGAGCTCAGACTCTTTGGACGTTGGAACTAAAGACTAAAAAGCAATAGTTGTTTCCAGTTAAAGCGAAACCGTAGACTGAAAGAAAAAATGAATGGATGTAAATCAAATTTTGATTTCCTGGTATCGATATCAAATTTTCTATTGTAAGAACTGCAACCTTGAAACTTCTGAATATCGTTTCTTATGTCTTTGTCTATGAGTATCAAATTTGATAAAAATTGGACCACTCTTTCTATAACCCGTTTTTTTCGATTATAGATTTTCGATATTTATCGGGGGCACCTCAACAGAAAACCTAGCAAAACACTCGCAGGCGCTTATATTACAAATGCGTAAATTTTCAAGAAAATCACTTCAGCCGTTTCGGAGTCTACGGGTAAAGGACACACACACGCAGACAAAGTTCCATTTATAAATAAGTTTAGATATATCTATTTTAGTATGTTCATTATTAATTACAGTCTCTTCATCTATCTCTGTGTCTCTGCTATTTTATTATCTATCTATCTATCTATCTATCTATCTATCTATCTATCTATCTCAGTTTGCTATTATCTATCTGCCTGTTTATCTATTTATCTTTTTTAAAATGATTTCACCCCAAGCAAAGCAGAACTGCTACTGATGCCCAGAAGACTTGAAATGAGTAGGAGGAACAAGTTATAGGGGAGCCAGAGAATTAGTAAAAACAGGATCAGAATACAGGTGTAAAGAGGACTGCATGAGAGTGGACTGTAATGAAAGAAGAACATGATACAAGGGTTGTCATGGAAAGGATGTGAGTCAAGAAGATAAGTGATGGCAGTTGACTTTGCAATTAAATTCTTTGAGACTATAGCTTTCAGAGAAGCAAACATACGGAAAGTGTTCAACAGGCGGGAAGCGAGGGCAAAGAAGCTGTTCGAGTAGACATTGCGATTACATTTGATTGGTTTCACTGCAAAAGGGTTGGAACTAGTTCTTAGTCTAGTAAGTTCGTGTTTATTCATGCAGATGGGGCACACTAGGAAGCTAAGCTCATCAAAACAGAAGCCGTGAAAATATTTGTAGGAGAGACAGATGGAAGCCACATTATGTCGGTGAGAATGTGACTAGAGCTAAGCTACCAGATCGGCATCAATCTCACTTTTTTTAATATTATCTATCTATCTATCTATCTATCTATCTATCTATCTATGAGAGACATGCGGCCAATTTTCCACGTTCTTTTTATTTTTCGACAGGAAGAATATCTTCTGTGATCTACAATATCATTTTTGATTTCGGACAATTAGCTTTAGTTGTCTGCAAATAGCGTAAACGGTATTTTTTGAAACTCGAGACCTTCCCTCAAACAATTTGTATATGCATGTTCTTCTTCTATGTGCCGATTTCCTTCAGAACGTAGGCGTTCATGGCCCTCCACCTCTTTCAATCCTAGTAGCTCTTAACAAGTTTTCTCTTGTTCTTATTCTTCTCCTATATACCGTGTCTTTTCAGGATATAGGCGATGATGACCTTCCACTTCTTATTTCTTTGCAGCTCTTAACAACATTTCTCTTGTTACAACTCTTAAACCTTGATCTACCATCCATTTGCTCAAGCCAATCAAGTATATCATGCATTGCTTTCCTCAGTCTCTCTTTACCTCTGTTTGTCCTATGTGTATCAGATTCCTCAGGCCCTCAGTCTTCATTTCATGACGCAGAAACTCAAACTGACTTTTCCCAATCAGTCAGATAAAGTGCCATACGTGAAACACGCTTGAGCGATCATGTCTCGAAAGAGACATGACTGACTGGGCAGAAGATTATCCCGCAGTAGGTTGCCATTACTTTCTGCGGTAGAAAGGTTGCCGACCAAGGCTATAGAACCCAATCTGTCCTATTATTTAACCCATAACTGGAGGGAAGAGACGGATTAATACCTTTCCCAAGGGTATTTGCGCGTAAGTGAATACAATAGATTCAACTGGAATTCGAACTCGGCTCCCCGATTTCTCGTTCCGAGCCGATATCCTCTGTACCACAACGCACATAACTAAAAATAAAAGTATTGATTGAAAGAATTATTTGATTTAAACTATATCACCAGCTGAAAATCCACTACATTATCGTCAACTGGCACGGTCACATCCTACGACGAACAGGGGATCACATTACCAACTTTCTGTACTAATTCGACTAGCCATTCGTAAGCTGGCAACGACTTCGCAGCCGAAAAGCCAGAATTTGAAAGCACCTTGTCAGCCAGGACTTACGGCAGCTCTGCGAGAACCGTGAAAATTGGAGGAAGAAACTTTTTTTTCTGGGATCAGCGCTTATATGCGGTGAGATTTAGCAGCAGTATATCACTAAATTCCTAAATCGCTGAAGGTCCGATGCCTCCTCTCATCAAAACTCGAAAGAGGATTATAAAACGATCATAATATTTGGAGTTTCGCGCATAAGAAGTTGATCATTAAAATTTCAAAACAATACAGCATTAAAAATTATTTAAAATATTAACAAAGAAAAGATCAATTGAGTAGCTGAGGAAATAACTGTTTTAAAGGTCAGAAAATATATCAATGTTGGGAACGAAAATTCAGCACATTATAAATACATTTTGTTATATAATATGAAATCAGTATTTTCCAACTTTTATTACCGGATATACTTTTGTAAACACGTTAAGACTATATTTAAATTTATAAGAACATTATATTGTAGTATTTACAGCGTATAATGTCAATTTATAATTCTTCACAATAGTTAGCTTTTCAAGACCGTAGTGTTTACTATGTGTCTAATGTAAGTACAATATAGAGAAATTAACTTAATGATACGTATGGGTTTACGAAAGATCCTCTGTATAATAACGGATTTATTGATGGAATCAGAATTTCATTTTTTGTCAGTTTATCATCATCATCCTCAATAATAATAAAATAACAAAAATAATAAAGTTTTTTTATGAATGTATCTCAATAGTATTGTTGTGTAGATGACATGTATATAACGTAAGATGTTCCAGTCAAATCAAAAGAAGGACCTAAGACAGACAGTATTTGTTGAAGTATGATGCCTGAAAACAAACAAAAAAAAAACAGGCTTTTATAATGAATTTATTATTATGACTAACTGTATAGCCTGGTGTTCTTCTGGGCGTTTTGGTGGTTATGTTAATATGATAAAGTTAAGTGCTTATTCAAAAAATTCCAATATGAGGTTGCCGTGACTCGTAAATTAAAAAAAAATGCAAAGTACGTATTGAATTCATGCTTGGTCAATTTTGCCAATAAACGGGGATGATATATGTCCAATTCGAACAATTGGATGCGGGCGTTACGCGAGCCTGTAATATGATGGGATGACGTTTTGACGCAGAAGTGGATGAATTTTCGCTGCAACGTCGGATTGGTTGGGACCTTGCGGAAAGCGTGAAATTGTTATGGCATATGATAAGGTAGAAGTTATTTTGTTTGGAATACAACTAAGTTTTTCAAAGAAATATACAATCGCGAAAAGTAATATTTTTCAATAATCTTTGCTTCACTCTCTGTGTCAATTGAAATGTTTTTTGGCATATGAAGACATATCTTGATCTACCAATGACTCGATTTTTGTTGAGTTTGAGTGAAGCTTTTTAGAGAAATGCATAAAACCGTTCAAAGACCACCTAAAATGATGTTTGCCGTTGATGTTTGACAAACCCAGTACACTGATTTGAAAAAAGTTTTGTTTACATCAATCGTTCAGATGTTGATCTAAATGTTACACGATTTTGGTTCAATTTGCATAAGGCATTTCGGGGGATAAGAGTTCGTAATTTCTAAGCGTTTCCCAGAAACGCTTAGAAAATACGAACCCTATAAATCGATTGAAAAAATTTTTGCGTACGTCAAAGACTCATGTAATGATCGAAAAGTGGCCTAATTTTGGTTGAAATCGATCCTAGGATTTCGGAAAAGTCGGGTTCGTTAGAATGAACACACACAAACACACACAAACATATCCATTTATATATTTATTATTATAATAGATTTTTAACATCATCATTATGATGAGTATCTTCATTGGTATCAGGTGTATACACATTTCATTCTGGGTCCTATCTAGATACCTAAGCTCAGAAATGACTCCATATTGTCAACTGATCATTTTACTTAAAAACAATTAAAAAATAAACAAATAAAGAGTTCAGCATGATTAAACAATTTTCCCGAAATTTTATCCCGGCATGCACATATTTCATTACATACGGTTTTATATTTACAATACGTTTCACCTCAGTAGGATTAATTTGAACCAGGATTAAAAAATTGTTTCACGCTGGTAAGGTTATTTTAAATCAGGAATAAAAATACATTGGACGCAACTAAAATTTTTGAGCTTGGAATAAAAATATGTTTGATACCGTTACGATTGTTTTGAGCCAGAAATAAAAATAGGTTTCACTATAGTACGATTCTTTTTTGAAAGGAATGAAAATAAACTTTACCAGAGTGTGATTATTTTGAACCAGGAATGAAAGTACTTTCGACCTCAGTACAAATATTTTGAGCCAGGATTAAAAATATTTAAAAATTTTGTATGATATTTTGAGCCAGGAATAAAAATACCTTTAAGTTTAGTATGATTCTTCTGAAACAGGAATAAAAATACGTTTTTTCTAGCATGATTATTTTCAGTCAGTAATAAAAATATCTTTAAAATTAGTATGATTATTCTAAACCAAGTATAAAAATACGTTTGTTTCCAGTATGATTATTTTGAACCAGAAATAAAAGTTCTTTTAAATTGAGTATAATTATTTTGAGCCAGGAATAAAAGTACCTTTAAGTTTAGTATGATTATTCTGAAACAGGAGTAAAAATACGTTTTTTCTACTTTGATTATCTTGAGCCAGTAATAAAAATATGTTTAAATTTAGTATAATTATTTTTAGCCACGAATAAAAGTACCTTTAAGTTTAGTATGATTATTTTGAGCCGAGAATGAAAGTACCTTTAAATTTAGTATGATTATTCTAAACCAGGAATAAAAATTATTCTTTTTACAATATGATTATTTTGAGCCAGTAATCAAAATATGTTTACATTTAGTATAATTATTTTGAACCAGGAGTAAAATTACCTTTAATTTTAGTGTGATAATTATGAGCCAGGAATAAAAATTTGTTTGTTACAGTATGATTATTTTAAGCTAGGAATGAAAATTCCTTTTTAGTATGATTATTTTGAGCCAAGAATAAACTAACGTTTGAACAATTGCCGAAGGCATGACTTTTCATGGTAGTATTGATTTTTGCATCCTGATCCCACAAAATAATCGACATATGCTATTTCATACATCTGGGCAAGACTGAAACTAGTCACTCAACTCTAGTGTGTATTTTTTAAATGTATTTTGAATATAAACTGTGATATTTAGTTAATTTTTTCTACATTTCTATTTACTTTACATTTGCTTCAACAGTGTGTACTTTTGCTAGCTTCTATAAAAGACAATATAATGAGAGAAAAATGTACCGGGCTATGCTGGTTGACGTAACCCTCATGTCAACACCTTTCAATGAATTGTCCTGCGTAAGAAGAGACCACTTCCATGCCATGTTGATATTATATCAAATCTTAATATTTTCTTCTCTTACTGCCAGCTCATAGGATTAAGAGAGATTAGAACCACGGTAAAAAGAAATCCTTAAGCCATTAATCCTTTGATCGTGCCTCTTACGATATGAACAAAACCAAGGGATGTGTATCATGTAGTCATACGCCGAAGGGTAGGAACGGTTGGGGTTTTTTTTTATTATCATTTTAAAGGAAGCAAAGATATCTTCGTGTATTGAAAGGTCGGAAAAATGAGAAAGTGAGTGAAAGAAAAAGAATTTTGTTAAAAGAAAGAAAAGAACTTATACACACACACACACACACACACACACACTATATATATATATATATATATATATATATATATATATAT
This sequence comes from Ascarosepion bandense, assembly GCA_037127315.1. Taxonomy (NCBI): domain Eukaryota; kingdom Metazoa; phylum Mollusca; class Cephalopoda; order Sepiida; family Sepiidae; genus Ascarosepion; species Ascarosepion bandense. Next base: position 647,829 of record JBBBDQ010029957.1, read on the forward strand.
ATATATATATATAAAAGATCGACAAAGAATGCCACGAAAGAGAATCGAGATAGAACTTAAACAGCATTATAGTTGTTAATACCCAACTGATCTGTTAGGATTTCTTAGATAGGTTTATTATTAACAAAATATCTGATGAAATAGCGATGTTTTTGAACCTATTCCAGACCTTTTTGAAAGGGTGTCTAATTTTTCCGTACATTCAGATTTAAGTGACAAACCCCTACAAATTATATATATATATAGTTGTCATATGCTGCCATTTATGGTCAGGTGCCCCTGCTGTTCTCCTCAGTGTTCTTGACAAGCTCCAAAGGAGAGTCTGTAAGTCGAAATGTGGCCTCCCTCTGTCTCTTCTATAAATATTTTCATGGCTTCTGCTCGGATGAGCTTAAGTCACTAGTGCCTCCTCAACAGGTGTTTATCCGTGCAACCAGACTGGCAACTGGGTCCCAACCATTCACAGTCAGGTTAGCCAAATGCAGACGACAATTCTATTCCTGCAGCTTCCTCTCTCGCACTTCCCGCCTGTGGAACTCACTCCCGTATTCTTGCTTTCCTGACGGCTACAACCTCCAGAAATTTAAATGCAAAGTTAATACTCATCTACTAACCACTGGCCTCTAGCTCTCTTCCCTCCCCTGTATAACCTTCCCTTTCTCTCCACCTATGTATCTGTCATCGCACCTGCTTTCTCAGCTTTCTATTGTTCCTTTCTAACTAGCTTGTACTCCTCGCTCTTTTCTAATTAATCTTTATACATTTATGTAACCCCCTGCACATCAGTGGCGTTTCCGCCTTGCTCGAGGTGAAATGATTAAAAAAAAATATATATATATCTGGTCAGGCGCATCTCAGGCTTTGCGACAGGCTTTAATGAAGTAGCTGTTGTGATCAGCCCCGACCTGGCAGCTCGAGTCTAGTCACATTCTCACCGACGGGATGTGGCTTCCCTCTGTCTGTTTTACGAATATTTTCATGGTTTCTGCTCCGACGAGCTTAGCTAAATAATACAACCAGACTAGCAACAAGGTCTCCCCCTTTTGCAGGTAAATCAACTAAATGTAGGCACCACTTCTACTCTATCAGCTTCCCTTCTCGCACTTTCTGCCTGTGGAATATTCTTCCGTATACTTGCTTTCCTGACGCCTACAATCTCTAAGTTTTTGAAGGCAATGTCAATTTTCATCTCTTATGCACCTCTTCCATTACTCATCACCCCGTCTATCTTGTTCTTTTTCTTTCTCACTCTACCCTTGCAACTGTCTTCACACCGGTATTACCATTCTTCTCTTGCCCTTTCTTCAACACGTGTAACCGGTTCGTTTTTCTTTTCGATCTCCTCATGATATATATCTTATCATTATTAATATTAAGAATATTATGCCATTTTTATCATAATTCAATTCATGCTCTATCAACCAAATATACGAAATATCTAAAGCAGGCTGTGGTGTGATGTTATGGCTACATTTCATTTGTTTTTCTATCTCTCAAAAAATCACTAGCGTTACTGGGACAAAGTTCTTAGTGTGTGAGTTGTACTTATCAATACATTTTTTTATATCTCTTAAACTGGGGTTTTCTTGGATTATTTCATTGTGTTTTTTTTTTTTTGTTCCATTTTTTTATCATTCTAAGCGCATCTATTATCACCGGTTCGGTTATTGTTTTCAATTTCCACATTTTTTTATATTTCAATTTCCAGGTCTTTATACTATGATAGTTTTTGAAATTCCTTGGTAGCCATGTTACAATATGCTGGACAATTCTTATCAATTAGTAGGCAAGTTTTTTCTTTTTCGTTTTTGGCAATAATGTCAGGCCTATTTGCTTCTATATTCCTGTCAGTGTAGATAGTCTAATCCCATAGAAAGGTGAAATCTTCTATTTTGTAACCGATTGTGTTTGATGCTTGTTTACATATTTTTTGTAAAGTGTTTGCAAGTGTCCATTAAAAATTATGCCTCATTTTATCGCGACAATTTTTATATTCATTTGGGGCATGTACAGAACATCTTGAGCTTAGATGGTTTGTTGTTTTCTGGTATTTGTTACAGAACCTGCATTTTGGATCGACATTATTATGTATGATATTTGCCTGAAAGTTCCTAATGAAAAATCTCTGGTATTCCGCTGTAAGATTATGCCTACAGTTACAAAGTCTAATCCAGATGCTCGTAAAGATCGATTTATTAATAAATTATTACATTTATCAACATCGTGCACGTTTTGAATATGGGCCATGCAGAGGTTTGTCTTGATAGCGATGTTTCATCTGTTCAAGAGCTTTATCTTTGGCTTTCGCTTTCATATTTTTGATTCAATAGTTGGTTCTTGGCTTCTATTTTGTTTTTTTACAGAATCGACTAAATGTAAATGTTGTCTGTATTTACTGCCTTCTTTCATTATTGAATATTTTTTGTTTTCTGATTTCATTTTGTTTGACTAATTATATCATCCAGACCTTTGTTGTTTTATTTTAATTTAGTAAGCCAATAGTAGTATAACAATTCTAGCTGAATTCTTCCTTCTAGCTTCCTTACCAGATATAGATGAGCTACATCAGCCCTTGGATGATGCATCTTATGTGTAGAAAGAAACATTCTTGTTTTAGAATCTTTTAGTTTAGAATCTTTTTAGTCTTTAGACATTAGTCCTTTAGAGACCAGTCGAAGATGTTGAAGCTATATTGAACCACTGGAATGCCAAGGTTATTAATAGCCATGATTCTTTTCTGAGAATTCAATTCAGTTCTTAACCCTCTAGGGCCATTCGTATCATATTTGATACAGTATTTCCCTATAAGGAAACATTTGGTATTTCCCTATAAGAAAACATTTGGTATTCATTGACTGAGCAGTCAGTACTGCTTTCATTTGAAATTTATAAAATATTTCTCTTAAAAAATTTTTCAGGAAAATATTTCTTTCAAGGCTTGTTTTCATACTGTATCAAATATGATACGGTTGGCCCTAGAGGGTTAATAATATAATATGATTAAGGCTTCTACTTGTCATAAAGTGGGGGATCAGTTCTATATTGTTATGAAGTAATAAACAGATCCCCCACTAATTACTACTTAACCCTCTAGGGCCATTCGTATCATATTTGATACAGTATTTCCCTATAAGGAAACATTTGGTATTTCCCTATAAGGAAACATTTGGTATTCATTGACTGAGCAGTCAGTACTGCTTTCATTTGAAATTTATAAAATATTTCTCTTAAAAAATTTTTCAGGAAAATATTTCTTTCAAGGCTTGTTTTCATACTGTATCAAATATGATACGGTTGGCCCTAGAGGGTTAATAATATAATATGATTAAGGCTTCTACTTGTCATAAAGTGGGGGTCAGTTCTATATTGTTATGAAGTAATAAACAGATTCCCCACTAATATGATACGAATGGCCCTAGATGGTTAATAATATAATATGATTAAGGCTTCTACTTGTCATAAAGTGGGGGATCAGTTCTATATTGTTATGAAGTAATAAACAGATCCCCCACTAATATGATACGGTTGGCCCTAGAGGGTTAATATCAGTCGTACCCTTCTATAGTACTCTTTACACACTATTTCTTTCATTTTGTTATGGTGAATTTTTTCACTCTCATTTACACATCAGTACATAAAAGCTTCTTGCTCAAAATCTTTTATTGTTACAACGGGGTCTGAGCTAATTGAAAATGTTTGTTGTAGTGATCCTCGTAAATGTGTGTCTTTAGCACATTTATCCAAATTAAATTTCATTCCAATGTCATCACTGAAGCAGTTTACAGAAAAAAAAATCTTCCGTTTCGTTGTCATTCCTAGTATAAAACTTCAAGTCATTTATATAAAATAAATGGTTTATTTTCTTTTGAGCTATCTTATAATCACATTCTGTCATATTAAGTTGGATAGGTAATTCTATTACTGATATACAAAGTAGTAAGATATACAAAGGGTCACCTGGAACTAATCCTCTGTTGATGTTTGTTTCACCAGACCTATAGACTCCATTTATACGATTGAGGCAAAGTGTTGTTTTCCATATCGGCATAAATGTTTTGGAGAAATTAATGACATCAGGTAGTAACTTGTTTAAATTTAAAGACTTGAATATCCACGAATGTAGTACACTATTGAATGCCTTACGATATCTATCCAGGAGTATTAAGATTTGTATTGTAGCATATTTTCAAGATCATCCTATTAAGTAATTTATCTTTATATCTGTAGGAGCCACGTTTGTATTCTTTTTGTTCAAGCGGTAGTACATCATTTCTTTCCAAGAAGAAATATGTCTGTTTTGTCAAAATAGATGTCAATAAGTTCTAAGTCGTAGGAAGACATGTAACTGGTCTGTAGTTTCCGGGATATTTGTGTCACTATTCTTGCCTAGAATAAAGGTATTTGGTTATCCATGTCAGAATTTTAGTAGGATCTTTAACCATTTCTTGAAGTTCTTTGGTCATTTTCTGCGTAAATTTTTTAAATTATATAAGCAAAATGTAGGAATTTTATATATTCTTGGAGATTTCCAGTTGTGTGTTTTTTTAAGTGCACATTCAACATCCTCTTCTGTGATTCATGTTCATGTTTATTCTGTTTTATTTATTATCTGTCCTATCTTCTGCGCAATCCAATCAGCTGTTTTTTAGGGTAAGCTCATATTTTTTTTCAGAACTGTATACCTCATCCTTTTTGTGAGAGGGGGACTGTTACTTCAGTTCTTTGTTTAGCTATTTCTCTGTAAATTTTCTTTGCATAGGATTGAATGATCTGTCTGTAAATTCTTGTTCTTTTTTCATAGGGTCTTATTCTTTCAGCCTTCAGTTGTATTGTTTACTTTATTTTATTTTTAGTTGATAGAACTTCATTTTTATTCCTAAGATTGTATTTTCTTTTGACTCTTCGACCTTTTATAGTTCTTGCATTTATTCCTCTTGCCAGTTCATGTCTGTGAGACTACCTCTTTTTTTTTTACTTTAATGTTTTTTGTTGCTGCTTTTGCTGCTGCTTATATTGCTTCACTGAGAATTATATAAGCCTCTTCTTCGTCCAGAATTGATTTGAGTGCTGCATTCTAGGGTTTAATAGTTTTTGGGATACGCTCTGTTGGTTGTAATTTTAAGAGATTTTCTCGTTGCCTTATTCCATTATTTTGTGCTTGACTTATATGGCTCATGTTTTTCCTTGGCTTCTTGTATATCATTCTTGTTTTCTGTAAAATAATTTTGTTCAATGTGTTTTGAACTCGGTTTATTGCCGTCTTGTGACCGACTAAGATAACACTTTTCCAACAAATTTTCAACATTATCATTACAGTGACTTTTATGTATCGCAGTTTCTTCGTTAGGATTTGTGGGTTGTGTGATGCTACAAATTCTTACTGCCGATTCCGGTCACCTTACATTTTTGTTGATTCGTCTATTCTTGTAGCAATTCTTAAACTCTTACATTGGCTAGTTTATTTTTGTCAATATTATTTTTAATTGTTTGTCGAACTTATTCTCGCTAAATGTCATATGTTTGGCGAGTGATGATTTTTGAGGTCTGTGTAACGCTTCATGAAATGCAGTCACTTTGTACTCCTCAAGAGACCATTTTATTTTTTATTTCATTAAATGTACGGTTATGGATTTAGCTGTAGAATTTCCCGGGTCATCAGTACAATTATCCTGGTTGCAAGGATATGAAAATTCATTTTTATGAAGGAGTTTTGTGTAGGATTTTTAAGCACAGATAGGGACACTCCTGAGAGACGGGCTCCCTGTTTATTCACCGGAAAAGCCAAACTGGACTTTTTATTTCTATTTTTAATTTTCATAGTATTCCCATGTCTGAACCAGCGTCGTCAATTGATAATAAGCAATCCTGCTTTGGCTAATCCGAGATCAGCAACACAACGTGGGCGGAATCGACCAAAGCTCAGAAAGATTAACTGGACGCAGCCAGGGGTCGTGTTATATTATTATTATTATGTCATTTTTCATGATATTTCGATTTCTGCTTTGGTCTCACTACCAACCAAGTCTGCGGGGAGACCTAAGGCAGGAAGTGGCGTGTTGTTATGACTCCATTTCATGTTTTTCTATCTTCCCTATCATCCTTAGCATTACATAGATAAAGTTTTCCTTTGTGTGTGGGCTGTACTTAATAAGACAATTTTTTGTATATCTCTTAAGCTGGGGTTTCCAGGGATTCTTTCAATGTGTTGTTTTGTTCCATTTTTTTTATCATTCCAAGTGCACCTACTATCACTGGCACAACTCTTGTTTTCAATTTCCACATATTTTCTATTTCAATTTCCAGGTCTTTATATTTTGACAGTTTTTCAAATTCCTTGATTGCTATGTTACAATCCGCTGGTCAAGCCATATCAATTAATAGACAAGTTTTCTCCTTCTGGTTTTTAACAATAATGTCTGGCCGGTTTGCTTCAATTTTTCTGTCTGTGTAGATGGTGTAATCCCATAGAATGGTTACATCTTCTATTTCTGTAACCGGTGCCGGGTGATGTTCATACCATTGTTTGTTTACAGCTTTTCCATAATGTTTGCACATTGCCCAATGTAAATATTGCCCAATTCTATTATTATTATTATTATTATTATTATTATTATTATTATTATTATTAAGGGTATTTGGAATTTGAAACTTGTTATAATATCAGTGCGTATGCATGATTCAATCACGAGAAATGTCTTAAAAAACCTAGACATTGTGACTAATATTTCAAACGTAATGGCCTCCTCCAAATATCGACCACATAATATACCTTAGGAAAAAGTCAATGAGATCAGCTGAGATGTCTTAAAATTGAAAACCGAGCATACCTATATCTACATCGTTTCCATGCCTGCATAATTTTGACAGACGTTTACGCTTAAATATCCACCAAAACTGCGACATGGTGCAATAGTTATCAAGCCTGTTTTGCTAGAATCATTACAATTGAGTTGTGAGTTCGATCCTTACTAGTTGCCTAAGAAATCCTTAGAAAATAAACTTTTTATTTTTGTACATCAATGTGGTGTAATGGTTAGCAAGTTTATCTCGCTAGAACCTATTACAACTGAGTAGTGAGTTTGATCCTCACTGGTCACTCATATTGTCAGTCTTGTGCTACATCTAAACTGCGCTTACAAAATTAATATAATAATACTAACACAAAAAGGAATCTTTTCAAAATCAAAACATTAAGTGCATTAGTAGCTCACCAAAATGAAACAGCCCATTATTCTTATTTGAAGTATAATACTTCAAATAAAAAGAAAAAGGAATTTATTAAGTCGAAAATGTATAGAATAGGCTTTAATTACTAGACTATTCACAGTAAAAATCGTTGCGCCGAGTTCAAATTACAGTTGTGTTATGTCATGCCTAAGAATAAATAACTCAACAACAGGAATAGGTTAATTGTTGTATTCCGTGAAAATAGTATTTACAAAGGTTATTAGTATCCAATACAAGAATGGAGGTTAATCGTCTCACCCGTCGTAAGACGTAGTATGAGCAATGGGTACTTCCGGGTCGTCACCGGAAGTCTACGTCTGACTTGTCGATCGGCTGCTCGGTACACTCTCCCTACGTAGATGCCACCATTACTTTACATAGTAAAGGAATAGTCCATTATAGCCGAATAGGTGCGGGCGTCCCAACAAGTTGAATCTGTTGCATTCACTTATGCGGAAAAACGTTTGGGAAAGGTATTAATCCATCACTTCTTCCTCCAACTATGGGTTCAATTGAATTCTATTGCCCTGGTTGGTAACCAGTCTACTGCAGAAAGAAATGGCAACGTGCTGAGAGGAAAAACCCCAAAAATCTTCTATTTAGATTGAAAGACACATGATCACCAAAACATGATCACATAAAGCACTTAACTAGGTGATTCTTTTCTCAGAATTGTGGGATATCAGATATATATACATATATATATATATATATATATAGTTGTCGGAAAGCCAGTTTACAACGGATAGAGAGAGAGAGAGAGAGAGAGAGAGAGAGTTTAAAAATATCAGTGCTTTCAATCATTAAATATAAATGTCTTTTCTAAGTTTCGTTAAAGGAAATAGAGCTCTTCAAATTTTCACTAAAGTCTTTTTACGTATTCATTAAATTTTCAGTAAAATCTTTTCACATATTCTCTATAATCAGGGCTGTAAATTCTCTATGCAACTTCTAAAATAACAAAGTCCTTTCGGGTTCTTAACGGAGTTTAACGGAGTTTACCGAAGTAGAGCAACGTGGAATCAGAAATTTCAATTCTCCCATGATTAAATAAAAAAACAATAACGTTCTTTCGGGATTCCTTTCGAAGGCGCATTGTTCAACATTAACTCACAAAAATTACTCTCCAGTTAACAACTACTGATTTTTCTCGCCGAGTCCGGATTTCTATAACCATCTCCAATGCTCTCGGGTGATTCGGCCGACTCAAAGCTTTTGACTAATGAGACCGTTTTGCACCCACACAATTTGCGGGGAGCCATGGCTCGACGAATGAAATATCAGTAGTTCACATGACGTAATGTCTTTCTGTCTTCTTTCTTTCTATTTCATCATCTTTAGATTTTTCAATTCCCACAATTTCTGTTCCCATGAACAACTATGAGGGATTCAACCCAAACTGACCTCATCAAGTAAATCTTGACATTTTGTTATGACTGCGACCATTTTGTCAAACTTCCACCTAGCACAAAATAATCAGTATCGGATATGAAAAAGAAAGAAAACTATATTTCTTTCTCTCTTTTTCAAATTATCAGCTAAATTTATCTATTCCTCGGATTTTACAAGTACATGCTAGTATTAAAATAGTTTTTTTTTACATATGCTCACATCGCCAATTAAAATAATGCACAACAAAAAATACCACTAATATTAATTTCTCTCTCTCTTTCCCAGCTGTCAGATAATTGTTCTATTTCCCGGATTTTACAAGTATATGATAGTATTAAAATAGTCTTTTTACATAAGTTCACATCGCAAATTACAATAAAGCACAATTAATAATATCACTAATATTAATTCCTTACTCTCCATTGTATTAAACCAAACAAAAAAAAGCATACCAGCGGGAGATAGTGTCACATTGGATAAATTGACGCCTTTCTTTACACTTAGCCTTGCTGATCTAAAGGCTGGGGAAATAACCCAGTCCCGCTCTGCCTCTAGCAATTGTGCCTAGTATTTTCTTGAGTCTGACTCTCTCCTCCGCTACTCGCAATTGTTCCTCTACACTTCATTTCCTGCAAGATCTTGTTTGGATATCTGTTACTGCCACTGTAGGGTCTCTGGATTATGTATTTTCCACCTAAATCCATCCTGCTTATATACAAGTCAACCATCCGTCCGTGCATGGAGTACTGCTGCCATTTATGGTCAGGTGCCCCTACCGTTCTCCTCAGTGTTCTTGACAAGCTCCAAAGGAGAGTCTGTAATGTGATAGGTACTGATCTGGCCACTCGACTGCAGCCACTTCCCCATCGTCGAAATGTGGCCTCCCTTTGTCTGTTCTATAAATACTTTCATGGCTTCTGCTCGGATGAGCTTAAATCACTGATGTCTCCTCAACAGGTGTTTACTCGTGCAACCAGACTGGCAACTGGGTCCCACCCATTCACAGTCAGGTTAACCAAATGCAGACGATAATTCTACTTCTGCAGCTTCCTCTCTCGCACTTCCCGCCTGTGGAACTCTCTCCCGTATTCTTGCTTTCCTGATGGCTACAACCTCCAGAAATTTAAATGCAAAGTCAATACTCATCTACTAACCACTGGCCTCTAGCTCTCTCCCCTCCCCTGTATAACCTTCCCTTTCACTCCACCTATGTATCTGTCATCGCACCTGCTTTCTCAGCTTTCTATTGTTCCTTTCTAACTAGCTTGTACTCCTCACTCTTTTGTAATTAATCTTTTTACATTTATGTAACCGCCTGCACATCAGTGGCGTTTCCGCCTTGCTCGGGGTGAAATGATTAAAAAAAAATATTGCAGTCGTTCTCTTATCCTTAATACTTTGTATTTCTCAATGAGACTTTTAAATGGTAGTAGGAGTGTAATGTTCTTACCGTAGAGTGCTGCGCTGCTCAGACATTTCAGCACACCTAGCGATCTTCTCAACCGATTGTTAATTGTTCTTTCTAGCGTTGCATGGTGGTCATTAGAAACACATACAGAAGTAATCACCATAATATTCGGGGTAAAACTGCGTATTGGAATAGCCACGTTTTAAATCACCTCGGCAGCTCCGATTTATCGACCTTGTTCAGCCACTCAGTTACATTTATTTTGATTTGCTAAATCGCCGCTGTATCCTTCAAGCTTGTATCGAAGGATTTTTCAAGGTTTCTCACGGGCTTTTCATTCAGTGTTGTAATCGGCTCTCCTGCGATTTTAAAAAGGATCCTTTCCGTAATCTTGCTTTTTTTAGTTCGAGCTCTAAAAGTCTAAACCGATGGAACTCAGGAATTACGTTGTCTGAATTTTAGCCATGGAAATAACGATAATCTATCAAAATGATTGTGATTTTTTGTTTATTTTTTCCAATGATTTTTACTTCATAAAAGACCAGGAAGCCACACGGAATATATTTTACATAGTGAAAGACAAAATTTATGCGGATACGAAGCAAAGATAACGGTTAAGTTAGCCATAAACCAGTTGTTCGAGGGTGAAGCTGCCTCGGTGGAACTTATTTTTCACCAAAGGAATACGGAGGGAATGAGGATGATTCGCTACAACATGCGTAACATGGAGGGTTCTAGCCTTAAAGTTTAAAACTGGTGGAACTAAGGAATATATTTTGACGAGCACATTCCATTAACATAGAGATAGAGATGAGAGAGGCTTGCTACATCACGGCTGTATGAGAGATGTTGCAGGATGGAAAAGAGTTTGTGATGTTACCTCTGCGGGAAGGAGTGGTAGGATTCAAAATAATCTAGCACCCACAAGACCGCGTTGATATTTTAGAACTATGCCAAAGCTAGAACATGAGGACTGTGTAGCTCTAGCCTAAATAGCGAATCTTTATTCCGTTGTCAGTCTGACTTGATCATTGTAAAGAGAGAGCATTACAGAATGGGTTTGGTCTTTCCTTGAGGATTTACAACCAACCGATTAGACAATCTTTTTCGATGAATCTTCTACATACGTTTCAACTGAACTCTAGGTAATGTTTTCTGGTTCAGTTTGTTCTTATAACTTTTCCGAAAGGTATTATGCACACTTATGTATATATAGATAAACAACATGCTAGCGGTCAGTGTATAATAATAATTTCAAGGCTTCTGCTCCGATGATCTTAGCTCGATGATCTTGCCCCCTCTGCATGAATTTAGTAAAGCTATTAGAATAGTGGCTTTTACAGTGAAACCAATAAGATATAACAGCAACTTTAACAGCTTCTTTGCTCGCACTTCCCACTTGTGGAATTATATTCAGTATGCTTTCTTCCCTGACAGCTTCAATCTGTAAGAATTTAAATGCAAAATCAATTGCCATCTTCTCTCTCCTTGACTAGCATCCCTTTCCTGACAACCCTTATACAATGTTCTTCTTTCTTTCCACTCTACTCATATCCATGTTTGTTCTTCTTTTCCACTCTACTCGTATGCAGCCCTCTTCACAGCAGTGTTCTCATCATTCTCTTACCCATACTCTGACAACCACTGTTAACATGTTCCTCTTTCTCATCATTGACCTCTTTTGTAAGCCCTGAGCACCGTTCTGCCTTGTTTAGGGTGAAATTATTAGAAAAAAATCACATTGTTTTTAATTATAAAAGGGAGACTGTAACTTTCGTGCCTACAGTTCGAGCTTGTTGTTACGTAAATGGCTTATTCAAGATGGAAACAGAGGAATATCACTAACAATAAGATTAGGTAGGCTCAAGTTGAACAAACAGTTTTGTTAATGTAACATAAAAATATGAAAGAAGATATTGCAGTCATTTTATCAAGTTGACATAAGCTCCTAATCTGTTTTGAATGCTAAATCAGTTGTCAAAGCCTCTGGAAAACATTCAGTGACAAATAAGACGTGATCATGTACAGATGATTTGTATCGAGAAAACTGTTCAAAAATATTGTTCTAGAACAATTCTTCGAAAACAACTGGAAAGGCAAACTTCCATATTGCAATAAAAAGGTAAAAATTAAAAAGGAAATGTAAAAATGATAATTATTCAAAATAAAAGTATTAATAAAAGAGTTTATTAATCTAAACTTATTTATAAATGGAACTTTGTCTGTGTGCTTGTATGTGTCTGTGTGTGTGTGTGTCCGTTACCTATAGACTCCGAAACGGCTGAACCGATTTTCTTGAAAATTTACACAGTTGTGCTATAAGCGTCTGCGAGTGTTCTTAGCTAGGTTTTATGTCGAGGTACACCAGATAAATATCAAAAATTGATAATCGAAAAAATCGGGTTATAGAAGGAGTGGTCCGATTTAATCCAATTTGATAGATTCATGGATAAAGACATAAGAAACGATATAAGTTTCAAGGTTGCCATTCTTACAATAGTGCAGAAAATCGATAATATATAAGGCAAGATGTTTGTGTGTGTGTCTGTTTATCTTTCTGTACGTCCTTTATACAAATCCACAATTTTTATCCGATTCTCACCAAACTTCACACAAATATTCTTTAGGCTGAGTCTGAGCTTCAGGACCATGGATTAATTTTAAAGCTTTCATTACACCAGAGCAACGCCGGGCTATACTGCTAGTAAGAAATGCTTAAGTTTTAGATTATAAAAAGCTGAACGCAAATAGTCAGCTATTTATGAGTACTAGTTAAAGGATGCCACTAAATTTTAAAGTTTTCCATTTGCGATGTGCGTAGTGGTGCAGTGGTTATCGGCTCGGAATGAGAAGTCGGGGAGCTGAGATCGAATTCCATTTGAACTCCCTGCATTAAATTACGTGCAAATACCCTTGGGAACGGAATTAATTCGTCTCTTCCCTCTAGTTATGGGTTAAATAACTGGACAGATTGGGTTATATAGCCTTGGTAGAAATTAATGGCAGCCTACTTCGGGATAATCTTATGCCCAGTCTGTCATGTCTCCGTCGAGACATGATCGCATAAGAGTGTATCACGTTTGGCACCTAACTGACTGACTAATATTTTAACAACCAGCTCTTATCTTCGCGACATTAATTTCTTGCAAGTCCTGTTTTGTTTGTTTTTTAAGTGTCTAAGAATTTTCATATTGTGGACTGATAGAATGACACTTGCTGCCAGAAAACCCTATATTATTCTACAATGTAAATTTTATGTAAATCAGCATCGGCTCTCAAAGAAAGACCATATAAATATTTCAAACAGGTATTTCGAATAATTATCATTTAGTATAATTGTTCTTTCGATTAATTTTCATTAAACAATTTAAAATTCGAATAAATGTTTTTCGAAAAATTCTATTCAAAAAACTTTTTTCGGAAAATTACTTTCGAACAATTTTCTCGATACGTGTGGAACCAAATCCTTACAATCTTAACTTTTTTAGTACTTGAAATCCATATGTGGTCCATATGAAATCCATATGTGGTCCATATGAAATCCATATGTGGTCCATATGAAATCCATATGTGGTCTTGTGTTGAGAGAGTTCATGATTTATTTTAAGGATTTTAGTTGTCGCTGTGTTAATTTTATTGAATGTTGGCTTATTCTTTTTTATTATACGTGGTACCATTATTTCTTTTTAACTTTTTCTACATGTGGATGATTCTATTAAAATTTTATATTCTACTAGTATGTTGTGAATGAACAGATTTTAGGCACTTTGAATTCAGAAGAGAAAACACTTGTACGAACACGAGAAAAAAAAAACTCTATCATCGCTCCTTGTCAGTCGTTTTTAACAAAATTTATAACAATAAACAGGAGATTCAAGAATGAACCTCCCAATTAGAGTTCTTGCTGCTGGATGCAGTTTACCGTCATGCCAAGGACACTGGAAAGAAAAACTTGAAATTGGACACACTAAAAGAAGCTTAGTGACATCAGCTAACGACATCACCTCGAAGTAAAATGAGAAGAGCGCAGACGAGATTTTCGATATGATGCAAATTAAAAATACAAAAGTGAAGACACGGAATACAGAAAATCAAGCAGGTACAGAAATTGAATATCCGGGAAGTGTTCTAAGGGGTGAAACGTGCAACACCGAGATCCGAATGGGTATTGGAATGGTTACGGATATATTCCAGATGCTAAGAAGAATATTAAGAAAAGGAAAATATCGCTGGAAACAAAGAAGAGAGAACTAGATTATTATATGATGTTTGTCCTTCAATTTGAGAGTAAATGCTGGACAATTTGATGAAAGATGAGGGAAACGATCAGGTTGACCAAAATGTTGTTCTACAGAAGGATGCTGAGGATACCATGGACTGAAAACGTGAGCAACTTCAAAGTTTTGGAGAGGATGGAAACGAAAAGAAGTTATACTTGACATTTTCTGGGACATGTAATTAGGAAGAAGGGCTTAGAGAATCTGATACTCACAGGACGGGTAGAGAGAAAGAGAGACAGGGCAAATCAAGGAATGGCATACTTAATGGGCTTGAACGAATGAATGCAAAAATTTTGTTTAAATGATACAAAAATAAAGATATCACTAATGTCTCCTTTTAACAGATATACAAGGCGCAATGTATGAATTTTCATTTAAATGACGCCAAAATGAAAATAACACAGACATCTCATGCAAAACAAATATATTCACCAAACTAAGAAAAAACAAAATCTTGAAATACGATAGAGGAATTTTGTTTAATAAAATTGCCGTTGATTTCAACCCCTGCCTCAGGACAACTTCGGCCCTATTGAATCGGTTCTAGAACCTCTCTTTTTTTTTTAAAGTGGGTGAATGTTGCCATAATCTATACATTCACTTCATTTTTGGTGTTACAAAAAGCTTTGTTATTCGCTCATATTTATCTCTGTCTCTCTCACTCTCTCTGTCGCTCTCTCTCTCTCTTTCTCTTCCTATTTATGTCAATCAGTTTATATCTATTGAGGTATCCATCTGTTCATATCTATATCTTTGTCTTTACCTATCTGAATATGTTAATATCTATCTATCTATCTATCTATCTATCTATCTATCTATCTATCTATCTGAATATGTTAATATCTATCTATCTATCTATCTATCTATCTATCTATCTATCTATCTATCTATCTATCTGAATATGTTAATATCTATCTATCTATCTATCTATCTATCTATCTATCTATCTATCTATCGCAATGTTGTCAAATTTATCCGTCGATATCAATCAGCTTATATTTCTCTCTCTTTCTATATATATATATATATATATATATATATATATATATATATATCTGTCTCAATCTGTTCATATCTATCTATCTATCTATCTATCTATCTATCTATCTATCTGAATATGTTAATATCTATCTATCTATCTATCTATCTATCTATCTATCTATCTATCTCTCTGAATATGTTAATATCTATCTATCTATCTATCTATCTATCTATCTATCTATCTATCGCAATGTTGTCAAATTTATCCATCGATATCAATCAGCTTATATTTCTCTCTCTTTCTATATATATATATATATCTGTCTCAATCTGTTCATATCTATCTATCTATCTATCTATCTATCTATCTATCTATCTATCTATCTATCTATCTATCTATCTATCTGAATATGTTAATATCTATCTATCTATCTATCTATCTATCTATCTATCTATCTATCTATCTATCTATCTATCTATCTCAGGAAATAGAATCCGAGTGAGAAGACCAGAAAGCTATGTAGCTTCTTGAAAGAAAGCCATGATATCAAAAGTACTATAATGAAATTTCTCTACCTAAGACTGCTCTATCCCCAAGGCTGCCTTGGTCTGAAGTTCTATCTATCTATCTATCTATCTATCTATCTATCTATCTATCTATCTATCTATCTATCTATGTCTGACTGTAGCATGGAGATTATCGTCGCAGGAAGTAGAATTGTAGAAAACAGACCAGAAAGTTACGCAGTGTCTAGAAGGAGAGCCATAATATCAAATGCACTGTAATAAATTAACTCAGACAACTCCGTCTAGAAGCTGACCTATTCTGGACATTTATAGAAAAAAAAGGTGATGTTATATTAATTAAATATGGTTCCTTATTTATTACAGGAATAACAGGATAACAACTAACATATTTAAAAATATCCACTTTTTTACAGCAAGCAATATACAATCAGAAATAGCGAATTATTTAACAAGCGACTTGTTTCTGCTTATTGTTCGATAACTTCTTCAGAGCAAGTGAAATGTTTTTCACTGACAGAGACAAAACAACATCCAGGTAGACATCAATCAAACTTAGGTTTAATGGCATTTTTAAATTTTTTTTCTGTAAGGTTTACATTGTACAAATCCCGGGAGCCACTCGAGGTCGGGTTTATACTGAGAGGTAGTTTATACGGTTAAGAGAGGGAAGATAACGGTTGACACTAGATATGAACAGATCAAGATTGTAGTGATCAGGGAAACATACTCTTGACGATGGCACATGGAAAGAGTTTAGTTGGTTTGTTACTACGTGAATGGGATGGCATATCCTAGACCTGAAGGTCAAATCAAGTGGAACCAGGAGATATTGTCCGTTCATTTTTGTATTAACGACTAGCTCTATAGCTCGGCCTTGCTCTTTTTTTTAGTGATTATGTTGAAATGGTTAGGTCAAGGGCTTATTCGAAAAAAATTCCAAAATGTTGTTGCCGTGACGTGTAAGTTAAAAAATGCGAAATAAATATTGTTTTTTTTTTTTTTTTTTTTTTTTTTTTTTGTAAAACGGGATTTATGGTTGGTCATTTTTGCCAAATAAACGGGAATGATGTATATACAATTGGAAGAACGGGGGTGTGGCGTTACGGCAGCCTGTAATGTGATGCCATGACGTTGTTACGTGGAAGAATTGGATGCATTGTCCCTGCAACATCGGAGAGTTTGGCATCTTTTAGAAGAAGTGAAATTGTTACGGCAAATGATCAAGTAGAATTTACAAAAACGACCCGATTTTTGTTGAAAGCGTTTCGGAGAAATAAACGATCGCAAAATCAAGATTTTCCATTAATTATTACCGCGCCCTCTGTGTCAATTAAAATTGTTGTTCGCATATCAAGCACCAGATCTTGATCTACCAGAAACTCGATTTTGGTTGACTTTGAGTAAAGCGTCTTTGAGATATGCTTAAAAGTGCGTAAAAGAGCTCCCGAAATTATGTTTGTTGTTAATTACTGACGAACCCTGCACATTGATTCAACAGATTTTGTGTACATCAAAGGTTTGGACCTTGATCTGCAAGTTACTTGATTTTGGTTAAATTCGACAGAAGCGGCTCAGAGGAGAAGGGTTCGTAAATTCTAAGCGTTTCTGTGATTTCTTCTGTACCCTGTAAATCAATTCGAAAAATTTTTGCACACACAAAAGAATCACGTCATGATCGACAACTGGCCCAATTTTGTTGGAAATTAGACAAAGCTTTAGGAGGAGTATGTTTCATTAAAATGGAGACACACACAAACAGACAGACTTGTCCATTTTTATATAGAGAGCATTAAGAGACTTGCCACGTCCTGTCTGTGATAGTGAGTATAGAGTCTGGAAAATAATTCTTTTCAAACAAGGACCCGGAGACACCTTTGAACTTTGGACAGAAAATGAGATTTGGGCAGCTTCGGTCTGAATATGCAACAGTGCTTCGTTTTCGGCATAATATGTCTCTTATAGATGTAGAGGATAGCACGAGGAGCGAGGTACTTACTGGAACGCTACAGGAAACCCTACATTTTACCTTCATCTTTAGCGATGGTTCGTATCTAGGAATTTCACTTGAGATAGAGTGTGAGTCTGAGGCCCAATATCATCTCAAGAATTGCGGCCTCCCCGAAGGGATCACCGTTTATAACTAGTGGTAGTTCGGTTTATGATCGGCAGTGATGGAATATAACCATTGAATGTAACCAGCTAGTTTTTTTTACTCCACTGGGATGTAAGAGTTAGATCGGAAGAGAAATCAGCTGATAATCCCTGATTGTTAAGACTTTTGGGTATGCGACCATATTACCGTCGTTTCATCGGCAAAGATGTCTACAAATGATCGAGGTATATTATTTGGCAGATTATTTATTCAAATCAGAATGAGGGTTGGTACGAGAAGTGACTACTGTGCGTCATCTGCATTGAATGCTTACGTTTCAGGGATTGGCTGTTAATAATCATTTTTTAGGAATCTATCTGTTAGGAAGGATTTTATCATAGATAAAAAAAAAAACTTCTAATGTTTCCATAGGTGGAGAGCTTGGTTAGCAAACCTTTATATCACACACTTTCGAAAGCCTTCGAGATATTTAATGCTATACATTTTGCGGTATGTGCCTTATCAAGAGACTCATTGATTTTGTTTTTAATTGTAGATGGTACATCAGCAGTGGATCGGGCTTATCAAAACCCATATTACTCGTCGCACAAGAGGCTGTTCTTTTCCATGTACTTGCTAATCTTTTAGATGACGTCATCAAAAAGCTTACTGATGTTACTGAGGTGACTAATAGATATGTACTTGCTGGGGGCGAATAAGTTGTTCGCGTTCTTTAAGAACGAATATGTTTACCACCTCCCGATGATGGGGAAAAAATTCTTTTTTCAGACAGCGTTTAAATAACTTTGCTAGAATCGCGTATAATTCAAGGATGATACTCTTAAGTACGACTACTGGAATTTTATTTGTGCCTGTGACTTTTTTGGGAGATCGAAGTTTTTGATAATTCTCGAAACTTGAGATTGTATAGGGAGGGTCGTGGAAAATTGGTGAGAGTGACCTTTGTAATCTAACACTGAGTTTGAGGTAAATATCGAGGAGAAAGATCTTCGCCTTGTCTGTCAAGCAGGATAAATCCTCAGGGCTATTTATAATAGTGGGCATAGCCATTTTCCATCTGTTCATAATTTGGATAGTGACCTTTGAGATTTTGTTAGATCAAATTCGTTTAATTTCGAACTTGGCCTAGACAGCTCGCATGTAGCTACACTTTGCGCTTTTCATAACTCCCTTACAGCGATTGAGGTCAGTTCTGAAATCAGTAAGGGCAAGACTATACAGGTCTTTGCGATAGATTTGGAATTATTGGTTTCGATAAGTTATGGCTGCAGTGCCTTCAGGATTGAAGCAAGATGACTGTTTGTTTTTTTTTCTTGTTTTTTTTTCGCAGGGGTTTAAAACACTCTATTGCAAAGAGGATCTATTCGGAGATTAGAGCAGCAGTTTTGGGAGCATCAGTTTTGAAGGGTCGTGGGAGAAAAGATTATGTCATAAAAGAGAGATACCTGTCCTACAATGGCGAAAAAAAACTGTTCTATGAAATCTTATATCAGGGGATATCATTAGCTTGGATTCAATCTGCTCAGTGGCTAGGAAATTATCTGACGTGCCAATTAGAGTGGGGGTAGAGTCGTATTTGGGACTAGAATGGATTCGTCAATGACCTAGGTTAGTTCATAAGTGACGTACAAGTCTCTGAAATATCCGTCTTCTTAATTAGTTTTGTTAGAGTAGACTAACCACTATTTGTAGTGAACATTGTAGCCACTGCATATGTAAATTTAACCGATGCAAATTCAGTGATATTCGATCGAAGGTTAACCGACCCATCCTATGAATACATGAATACGATACAGATGCGATTCTATTTATAAGGGGTACAGGAAAATCGCATATAGCGTATTTTATTTTCGGAAAATATGTTAATATGCATATATATCCCACCCTCCAAAAAAAAAAGCATAAATCATATTCACATTATTCTATAAACGTTTCGATTTTCCGCCTAATGAAACATATTTCTTGCAGAATTCAGCAGTGGATTTGTAACTAAATTATTATTTAAAAAGCATTTGTCTCATTTTTATCATTTAATTTCGATTGATATTTTTTTCTGCCACTTGTACCACAAACTTAAATAACTATTGTCCTGGTGTGAAGTTTGCGGATGTGGTTCGGAGTTTGAGAAAAGCCGTAGTTTAAGAGAGGGTAAAGAAACTAAATACTGAAAACAGACATTTTTGAGAGCTTATGACTCACTGGTCACCATTTCATTATAATAATTTCTTTTGCAAATAAACTGATAAACAAACATCGACTATAAAAACTTTGCTAAATATAATTTGGCTAAATAAACATCGATGACTCTAAACAATTCATACCCGTGAGTAATCTGGTGATTTCAATGGAATCGAAAATGTTAAGCCATGTATACACTACCGGCCATAATTATTAATCCACCATAGTGCTTTAAAATACGATGTATTTCATATTATTTTTGAGTGTTCATTGCCAAGTGAATAATTGTAAATGAAAATAGAATGGTTTTGTTATTACTGCACAGTAATATGTGCATCAAATGAATTTATAAATATTTAATAATTGCCTGTATTGCAGTTTCATCAATGAAAGAATGAAGAAAATCTCGCGTGATTGGGACGAGTTCATCTTTGCTTCCTTGCTCTGTAAAAATTTGCAAAGTAACAATAACAAAAGAACCATTCTGTTTTCATTTGGCAATAAATACTAATAATAATATGAAATACATCATTTCTAAAAAAAAAAAAACTGAGGTGGACTAATAATTATGGCCGGTAGTATATATATATATATATATATATATATATATATATATATATATATATATTGTATCGAGGCAGCAAATAATTTTCTAAACATATACTGTTAAATATAAGAGACAATGAATGTCCATTAGGTTCAATCATGAGCCGTTCTAAACGTCGTATTTTGGCTTTAATTTCAGTTGAAAATAAAGACAAAAATTCTCCAACATTTGGATACTTTTTTATTAATTTTGGTTCTAAGCTTTCAGCTCACATGAGCCATCTTCAGAGAGGTAACAGAATAACATCCACCATCACCGACGATTTTATTTTGTGTTGACATTAAACTGCTAGGCAACGGCAATAGTTACCAAAAATAACATACGCAGTTCGCAAATTTGCAATGCGGTTCTATGACATCACACCGCGTGATAGCGCGAAATGACAACAGAACCATGTAGTCAAATGCAATGTAATGTTTTATGGCCAGATTTATTGTCTCTTATTCTTAACAATATATATTTAGAAAATATGTGTGTGTGCGTGTGTGTGATTCTGTCTATGTACGTAAATACGGTTAAGTTCAAAATATGAATAAAACGATGAAACAAAATTTTTATTGTAAAAATAACATGGGATAGTAATGTACTTATATTTTCTTGGAAGTGACGTTTGATGTTAATTCACGTGACCTAAACTACATTCACCAAACTTTTAAGCAAATCATGTATATTACAAAAAAATATTACGAAATACATTTTACATAGATCACAATCAAATATATTTTTCTAAAAAATAAATAATAAAATCAACCTAGTTTTGTTACTCTTAAAACAGATATGCAACTATTTTCACCCAAAGAGGCATAGTTTCTAAAGTGTACACTTTAATACGAACACATTTATTTCTTTATGTAGCACAAATGGAACCAGTATATTGAATCCATAGCAAAATCTACTGCTAAGAAGGCTGGGTCACTATGTAGATGTTTTTTTCCGCCTGAATCCATCATGCATATATACAAGTCAACCATCCGTCCGTGCATGGAGTACTGCTGCCATTTATGGTCAGGCGCCCCTGCTGTTCTCCTCAGTGTTCTTGACAGGCTCCAAAGGAGAGTCTGTAATGTGATAGGTACTGATTTGGCGGCTCGACTGCAGCCACTTCCCCATCGTCGAAATATGGTCTCTGTTTGTCTGTTCTATAAATACTTTCATGGCTTCTGCTCAGACGAACTTAAGTCACTGGTGCCTCCTCAATAGGTGTTTACTCGTGCAACCAGACTGGCAACTGGGTAACACCCATTCACAGTCAGGTTAGCCAAATGCAGACGACAATTCTACTCCTGTATCTTCTTCTCTCGCACTTCCCGCCTGTGGAACTCTCTCTCGTATTCTTGCTTTCCTGACGGCTACAACCTCCAGAAATTTAAATGCAAATTCAATACTCATCTACTAACCACTGGACTCTAGATCTCTCCCCATCCCCGTATAACCTTCCCTTTCTTTCCACCTATGTATCTCATCGCACCTGCTTTCTCAGCTTTCTATTGTTCCTTTCTAACTAGTTTGTACTCCTCACTCTTTTCTAATTAATCTTTTTACATTTATGTAGCGCCCTGCACATCAGTGGCATTTCTGCCTTGCTCGGGGTGAAATGATTAAAAAAGAAAAAAAACTATTTTAACTTGTGTAAAATATTCAATCATCTTTTTTACAAAATTAGTTGATTAAAAATGAGAACAATTTTTTTATAGAAAAATTAAGAAAAATACAAAAGCTATGAATTTACACGAATAAAGGATTTTTCACACAGACCTGATAGATATGCCTGGTGACCTTGACATATTTGAGAAAGACCTTACAGTAATCAAAAACCTTTACTCGTAGCAAAATGTCTGCATACGGACAGGAAAGGAGTTCAGCAGGTCACAAAGACAGAAAGGGGCGTAAGACAAGGATGTGTATTCTCAGCATATCTATTCAACCTATACATCGAGACCATTCTGAGAGATCAAAGAGTCCTGCTAGGATTCGTCAGTAGTGGCCACAACCTGAACAATATGCACAGATGATAAAGATGATAGCAGATAAAGGAGAAAAACTACAAGACCCCTTACAAGAAATAGTTTAAAAAAACTACAAAAAAAAAAACAAAAAAAACTACAAATCTTAGTGCAGTAATCAGTAAAAAGATGAGGCCGAAATTACCAATATCAAGTTGGGGATACAAAAATCAAACAGATGGAGAAATTTAAATACCTAGAAAGTCTTCGAATAGAGGACGGAAAGTGCGATACAGAGATCTGAAGGAATATCTGCATGGCTAAGGATGAATTCCAGAAGCTGAGTAGAGTGGAAAATGACAGTAAAAATTGGCTGGAAACAAAGAGGATAGTACTGTCTTTTATTGTGGCAGCGAATCCTGAACAGATCAAAGATGAAGATGAGAATTGAAGAAACCAAAATGTGGTTCTGAGAAGAATGCTGAGGATATCATGAACAGAGTATGCGAGCAAAGACGAAAATATGGAGAAGTGGAACACAAAAAAGGAACTTATTTTATCAGGAAAAGACCTCAGAATTATTTGGGATATGTAATGAGGAAGTGCGTTGTGGTGCAGTGGTTATCGGTTCGGAATGAGAAATCGCGGAGCCGAGTTCGAATTCCAGTTAAATTTATTGCATTCACTTACGCACAAATATCCTTGGCAAAGGTATTAATCCGTCTC
This sequence comes from Ascarosepion bandense, assembly GCA_037127315.1. Lineage (NCBI taxonomy): Eukaryota > Metazoa > Mollusca > Cephalopoda > Sepiida > Sepiidae > Ascarosepion > Ascarosepion bandense. The sequence continues at coordinate 671,212 of JBBBDQ010029957.1, forward strand.
TTCGTGGGTTAAATAACGGGACGGATTGGTTGTACAGCTTTGGTTGGCAACCAGTTTACCGCAGAAATTAATGGCAACTTACTGCGGGATAATCCTCTGTCCAGTCAGACATGTCTCTTTTGAGACATGATCGCCCAACTGACTGAATGAGGAAGAAATATTTTGACAATCCTAATGCTCACCGGACAGATAGATGTAAAGAGGGACGAGAAAAAGCAGCGCACGTCATAGCTGTTGGATCATAGCAGATGGTGGGTGGAGCGGGAAATGAGTGAGATTACAAGATAAGGAGTACTAAGAGCGACAATGGAAAGAGAGATGTGGAGGGCCATGATTTCCAACGTCCCGATGAGACAAGGTGCATAGAAAAAGATAAGAAGAAGAAAACAGTTCCATCAATTAAATTTTTTCTCATTAACACATTTTGTATTTATTATTGATGAGCTACAAACTTAGAAATATGTAAAAGATTAGAAATTCAGAATTAAAATCGAAGAAAAAAAAAGCAAAATAGGAAATCCTCCATTATATAAGTTTTCACATGTCCTCCATTATTAGCAATACAAAGAGTAATACGATTTTGCAGTTCACGGGAAATATTTACCAACTGATTTACAGTAATGCCTGAAATCACATTAGTTATTTTAGCTTTCAAATCTTCTAATGAACTAGGTTTGGTTGCATACAGCATTGTTTTCACATATCCCCATAACAAAATCTAATGGAATCAAATCTGGCAAACATGGAGACCAACAAAAAGGTTCACCCCTTCCGATCCATCTGTTTACTTATCTAAAAATTATTAGCAAATTTTGTTGCAAAGTATTATTCAATAACTATACTTAAAACTAGGTACATTAAAGTTTGTAATATTTTTTACAGAATATTTCTATCATAAATACAAATAAGATATAAATTCTTTCAAAGTGCACACAGATTTTATGAACACCCTATATATATATATATATGTGTGTGTGTGTGTGTATGTGTGTGTGTGTGTGTGTATATAGTCAGTATATTTTCACTGAAATATGTTTAATTGAACAATATCGATATTAGTATATTTTTATACCGTTTTTTCAAACTGTCTTTTCAATTTCTTGATGTTAAGATGAAATTCATCAAGAAAGATACCAAGATATCTTCATTCAAACATATTTCATTGACTAATACAGGCATATTGTGTTAAATTATTTTTGTACTGAATTTTTTTCAGTTGTCGAATCAATTCTTTAATGTTAAGATGAAACTCATCAAGGAAGGCACCAAGACATCTTCATGTAAACAGGTTTCATTGAATTAATGTTTTAACATTGTTAATTTAAAAGTTATTAAGTTCAATATACTGTAGATACTCGCGTAAGAAAAATTAATTTTGAAGCTAATTTTAAGGGGGTTGCATGATACATGAGATATGCAATGTTGGCAAAATTAGCTCAAAATAGATAACATTTAGAGTCTTTAGATAACAAAAAATTTAAAGGGTTTGTTGCAAGATGCTTTTAAATAATATACAACTAAACAAAACAGCGCACTTAAACCAATTGGATCGGCTGACAATTTTGAGGGAGTCTCTTATTGAATCATATCAGGTGATTATTTTTTCAGGAGATGTGCGTTGTTGTGCAGTGGATATTGGCTAGGAACGACAAATCGGGGAGCCAATTTCGAAATTCAGTTGAATTCCATGCATTCACTTACGCGCAAATACCATCGAGAAAGGTATTAATTCGTCTCTTCTCTCCAGTTATGGATTAAATAACAGAACAGATTGGGTTCTATAGCCTTGTCTGGCAACCAGTCTACCACAGAAGTAATGACAACCGACATCGAGATAAACTTCTGCTCAGTCAGTCGAGAAGTAATCGCACAAGCGTGTATCTAGTATGTCAATTAACTGACTGACTGATTTTCTCAAGATTATGAAGGATTATATCCAACTCTTCGCTCAACACCTAATTTCTGAGGAAAAGGGCCTCATTCGGACGTTATTGATTGACATAATATTTGTTCACTGGTCAATCAAATATACTGCCTAGAGATTTATTTGCAGAAGAAATTAGATAAATAATAATAATAATAATAATAATAATAATAATAATAATAATAATAATAATAATAATAATTTAAAGTAAATAATGTTAGCTCGCGTATCGATAATCTCAAATTACATTTTGCAAATCCGTTTCTTTGCTGGCCTTGGAATATTCCCTGTTGTCGGAAGTTTTTTTTAAAAAAAAATACCTCCATCTGTGAGTAAGAACATTTCCGGTAATATCTGCTATCTTAACAAGCCTGTCTTTTCGTCGCTTGCTTCTCCAGATGCGTAATAACCATACATATGCATTCGATTATTATTCTCTTGTAATACTCTCCTCAAAAAGTGATCATAACAATTCATATTTTTTTCATGGCAAATATATTTCCCAGTTTAGACCAGATTTTGATCACCTGTTAATATTCTCACTGTATTTCAACACAAGTTAGTTTCAGCAATTTGAATTTATACACTTCTAATTCGACTTTCTGAATGTGTTTTTTCATTATAAAGAAGCATATGAATCATTGGTCACTATTAAATTAAGTATTGTTTAATTTAAAATAACATAATTTTAGATGTATCCGATGCATGTTAATATTTTAAGCACTTTAAGATTAATATATATAATATACCACAAAAGATGACATAATTTAAAATGCGAATATCTGAGTAACTACATTTTACAAATTTAATGTGTTCAATATTATATCCAGATGGAGATATTTCACTAAAGAAAAAGATTAGCAGCAGAACAACATAAACAGTGAAAGCAAAACCAATTTAAAGACCAAGTTCAAGCAAGATAATCAGATACAAAGGATCTGAGTGCCTCACATAAAAGGCTTGAACAAATATGACTGCGATCTAATTAGCATAGAAGTAATTAATCGGTTCATTTTGCTCTCAAATTAAACCCGTCTAAACGAAGAGAAATAATTTAATTTATAGATTATTAAAATGACTAAAGAAAATAAACATTCATGAATTTAGGTGACATAATTCCCTTTCCAGTATTTGTCTATACTACTGCGATGAGGTATTGTAAATATTTACATTATTTACACTGTTCGGACTGTTATCTTCATCTTTATTGCAATATTCACTTCGTAGATGCAGTGATTTATCCTTAAATGTCGTGAGTTCAATACCTGGCTACAGAAATGGTGAAAAAATTCAGAAAGCTGAATTAAAAAGTTAAGTTAACTCATGCATCCCGAAGTAGCATGAACGAGAACAATATGCCCCAGTGATTTTAAATAAAGGCTTTGGTCTGAAATTCGCATATCTTGAAGAAGATCAGAACGTACGAAGGCCGACATGTCGGTAATATGACAATAATATTGAGGGCAAGTTCCGAATTATAATTCCATTTCCAGTATTTATATTATTATATACAGTGTCTGACATAATTTAAATTTTGAATATCTGAGTAACTACATGCCTCAAGCAAACAATTAAATAGGCCACGTGTTGAGCAATGAAAGATTTAACTATCAAAATGCGAACAAGTTATTCAAAACGTTGTAGATTTTATAACTGATTTCACAAAGCTTCACAAATGTCCAATATACTCACCACATATGACACGACACACGTCAAGTCGGTAGTCTAGCTCCTGCCAAACAAGCTGTCTGCCATTTAAGGTCAGGTGCCCCTGCAGTTCTCCTCAGTGTTCTTGACAAGCTCCAAAGGAGAGTCAGTAATGTGATAGGTACTGATCTGGCGGCTCGACTGCAGCCACTTCCCCATCGTCGAAAGGTGGCCTCCCTTTGTCTGTTCGATAAATACTTTCATGGCTTCTGCTCGGATGAGCTTAAGTAACTGATGCCTCCTCAACAGGTGTTTACCCGTGCAACCAGACTGGCAACTGGGTAACACCCATTCACAGTCAGGTTAGCCAAATGCAGACGACAATTCTACTCCTGCAGCTTCCTCTCTCGCACTTCCCGCCTGTGGAACTCGCTCCCGTATAAGCATTCCAGACGGCTACAACCTCCAGAAATTTAAATGCAAATTCAATACTCATCTACTAACCACTTAACTCTAGCTCTCTCCCCACCCATGTATAACCCTCCCTTTCTCTCCACCTATGTATCTGTCATCGCACCTGCTTTCTCAGCTTTCTATTGTTCCTTTCTAACTAGTTTGTACTCCTCACTCTTTTCTAATTAATCTTTTTACATTTATGTAGCCCCCTGCACATCAGTGGCGTTTCTGCCTTGCTCTAGGTGAAATGATTAAAAAAAAAATCTTGCGTAACATTCTCTAATATCTCAGTCATTTTCGGCATAAATTCTTTTACATTTGTAGGAAGAGGGGAATAAAGACATGCCCTTACACATAGCCACATAGAAAAGAGTAAAATATATCAAAATATAGTGGGTAATTGAACAGCTCATTGTCAATATCACTGGCACGCCAAATCCATATTTCTGGTGGATTTTCAGAGATAGTTCCACTCGGTCAACTTAATTTTACACATTTTCTTAAAATTTGTGATAATTTGAGTAAGAATTGGCTATGTTATTAGACTAAAAAATTATGTCATTTTTTTAATACGCTGTATATAAAAATACTAATTTGATGACATTAAAACTCTGGACTATATTTCGTATTGATCAATGTAGCTATTCCAAACTTTTCTATCAACAGACTGACCGCTGCAAGGAAATAAAAAACCGGCAGTTCGGCTCCTGCCAAAGATGCTGTAGCATGTTTTGCGTAACACCTTAGTGATTCTCTGCACAAGTTCTTCTTGGTTTCTAGGAAGAGTTGTATAAATATATGTCCTTTCACTTAGCACCATAGAACAAAAATTTCAAGTTTGCAAGTCAGGTGAACTTTGTGGTCAATTCAACAGTAAATTGTCATTATCACTGGCACATCCAAAATCAACTTCCGTGTAGGTTGTCATCTATAAAACTCCTCGCTGTCAACTTAGTTTTTACATATTTTCGTAAAATTTCTGATCATTTGAGCAGGAATTGGCTATGTGTCATGGTGAAACACACCTATTCCCCATATAATGGACTCTCCCGCCTATATTAATAAGAGTTAACAGGAAGTTAACTCTAGATGTTCTTAGGAAGTTCTTAGGAGTTCTTAGAAGTTCTAGAGAGATTTTTAGAGTTCTAATGGAGTTCAGTAGATCTACTAGGCAGTTGATATTAGTCGGCAGTTAGCCGAATATTAAGGAGTCAGCTTACAGTGGAAGATTACCAAGTTACTAACATTTTGGGTGCGTTAAGTCAATTAGCAACCGACATAGCACGACTATAACTGCCAGTGCTAAAAGTACTCCACAACACTATGTTATTAGATTACAAGCGATGACATTTTTTGGAAGAATTCTTATTAAGTTTTGTTATTTGATTTTATTACACATTTTAGAACACCTTTTTGGTATGTTTTTTGTATTATAAGAAAAATGAAGTAGGCACAAAGCAACTTCCAAAAATGCACTCGCGCCAATAATTTAAGAACCGGCTTAGAGCTTTTGCGAACAAGGAATATTCACACCTTTTTGCGTTAACAGAGAAGAACATTTCAAATTGTCAATGATATTTGCGCATTAGTGAACGGTGTTAAGAATACTACATGAGTTATTGCAGAGGCTGAAGGATTCAAATATTACTAAATTCGAACAAATGAATATTGCTAAGGGTAAACTCATTATGTATTCATCTACTCTCTCTTACGATTATCATTTTTTTTCTCTGTAACATCATTGGTTCATTAATTTCGAAGTTATAGGCAAAAAAATATTAATATATTCTATTTCTTATTTTTATTATTATTTTTGCGCTCTGATTATACAGATGCAAGCAACAAAATAATCTGTTTGCTTGTTTATGGCTTACTCGATGCTTATGCATGATTACCGGGAGAGGCCATTTTAGAAAGATTACTGGTAACAAACGGAAAGAAGGGGAGAAAAAACATAAGCAAAGACTGCATTCGAGTTAATTGGAATTTGTACAGTAGAGATGGATAGAATTTTACTAAAGGAGTGTTAGTTAATCACTTTGCGTTTGAAAAAAAAAAGGGGGACAAACAAACAGGAACGATTTTTTATACAAGCCCTAATAAAGCATAATTTTTGTCTTAAGGAAATGTTTGCTGAGATTAGACAGAAAAGTAATTAGCTTCTTAGAAAATTTTAGATAAAAGATTATCATATATATATATATATATGTATATGTATGTATATATATATATATATATATATATATATATGTGTGTGTGTGTGTGTGTGTGTGTGTGTGTGTTTATATTTGTATGTGTCCATGTAAGCAAATTTGGCTCAATGTTTTATTGTAATAATTAGAAATAGATAAACACATACAAAGAGACATAAACACATACATAAACACACACACACACACACACACACATATATATATATATATATATATATATATATATATATATATATAAAACATGAAAAATTCAAATTTCCCAAGATCCTATGCTTATTTCAGCGAGTGAATTTCGCTTTATCAGTACTGTAAAACAATATGGAAATACAATTACTTGTTTGAGCGTGGGTATGAGTAAAGACACCGGTAGTAATTGTAGAGAAAATAAAAAAGGAAGAAAGAATGAAGAAAGGAAAGAAAGAGGGAAAGAAGAATGGGGAAAGTAAGAAAGGGGGAAAGGAAAAATTGTGTCAGATTGGCAGACAGAAGGGAATTATGGCAGAAAGTGTGATGGAGTTGAGATAGATACTTTAAAAAAGATAAAATGTATATATATATATATATATATATATATATATATATATATATATACTATAGTCACCGGCAGATAGATCTGTTTCGCTCATCAGTACGGCTTAGACTCCGGTCGCTTCCTAACCCAGGATTGCAACCCGACCGAATTGGTGTCAGTCGGCGATTCTACACCTAGGCCACGAGTGCCCAGTAGAAGAAGGCAGGCTTTTTAGCGCGTAAAACGACGAGCTTCGCCCGGCTTTGTCGAAATTTTTTCAAATGTATTTTTCCTTGTCAAACCATAACAGGGTCTGAAGATCAAAATAATTTACGTTAAGATTTACTGCAGGAAGAAAAGGAGAAAAAACAGGAAATAAACTTATAAGCAAATAATATACATACATTGACAAAAAACAGCGATTAAAATTTACATAAATGTAAATTAAATTAAAAGTAAATTCAAGTTGGCATCAACACCTTAGTAATCTTTAAGATATAAATAAATTTCTAATTCGGAGAATAATAAAAAAATAATTTATAATGTATATATATATATATATATATATATATATATATATATATATATATATCTTACAATTCCGAGTTCTCTGAAATTTGCTGTTTTTTTTTAAGTGCTCAGTACAATAAATAGTGTAGAGCATAATATAATCATATAATCAAATTTGTTTTTTAAATTAAAAATATATTGCGACACGCAAATTTCTGTTTCGAGATTTTAACTCGTCATCAGGCAATGTTAGATCCTAGCTGTGAAAATGATTTTTTTTTTTTATAAGCGTTTCACCCCGAGCAAGGCATGTCACTGCCACTACTGTGCAGGGGGCTACGTAGAGTGGAGAAAGGCTGATTAAATATAGGAAATAACAGAGAGTGGGTGATAGGCGGGTGAGGATACCGAGAATGAGGGTTGGGTAGATGAGAGTGTTGTGAGAATAGTTGGGAGTTAGTGTGATAGGAGGTGTCTATTGACCCTACATTTAAACACCTGGAGATTGTAACTGTCGGGAAAGCAGACTTGTGGAAGGGAGTTCCACAGGCGGGAAGCGCGAGAAAAGAAGTTGTTGGAGTAGAATTTACGGTTACATCTTATTTGTTTAACTGTAAAAGGGTGGGACCTAGTTGCTAATCTAGTATCTCGTGTAAATTCGTGCTTAAGCGGCACCAGTGATCTAAGCTCATTGGAGCAGAAGCCATGAAAGTACTTGTAGAAGAGGCACAGAGAAGCTACATCACGCCGGTGTGAGAGCGGCTGCAGCCGGTCTGCCAAGTCAGTATCAACCACGTAACAGATCCTCCTTTGTATTTTGTCAAGAAGCCCAAGGAGAGCAGCAGGGGCACCCGACCAGATATGGCAGCAATATTCAATACACGGGCGGATGGTAGATTTGTATATGTGCAGAATAGTTTCAGGTGGGAAAAATTTCCGGGCCCTGCACAGGGAGCCCATTTTCATAGCAGCAGATTTGGCAATGGATTCAATATAGTCATTCCATTTGAGGTCTGCCGAGAGTGTAAGGCCAAGGAGGCGTAGTATTTTACTCTCTGGGAGGCTAGCCTGTCCCATGCTAATGGGAGGTAGATGCGATTGTCTATGGTGGTTAGTTGATTACAGCTTTGTTTTGGAGGCATTGAAATTTACCAACCATTTCCTACCCCAGGTCACTACGGATTGGAGGTCCCTTTCAAGTGCGGCAGCGAGGTTCACTTTGTCGTCCAGACCTGGTTTCTGATCGATGCGGGAGTAGATTGTTGTGTCGTCGGCATACATGCCAACTTGGGATCTAACGGTGTCGGGGAGATTGTCGAAACATGACTGACGAGGCAGACTTTTCCCCAGTAGGTTACAATTTCTTTCAGCAGTAGATTGGTTACCATCCAAACCTATACAACCCAATTTGTCATGCTAGTCAACCCATAGCTGAAGAAAAACGTAATGAATTAATACCATTTCTAAAAAGGATTTGGACGTAAATTCAACTGGAATTCAATCTCGCTCTCCGATTTGTTGTTTTGAACCGATATCAAACGAAAACGCGCATTACTTTTATACACTTATCAATTTCTTTTATCTTGATAGATCAAAGGTCCTGCCAATAAAAACAGGCTTTTTTTTCGATTATTCCTCAATGTTTATATGTAGTTCAGACGCTTCAGGCCCAAGTGTTTGGATGTTGAAATCCCATGATATTTTGACTAGCTCGTTCTCAAATAAACTTCTTTGATTATTATTATTATTATGTCATTTTCCATCATATTTCGATTTCTGCTTTGGTCTCACTACCAACCAAGTCTGCGGGGAGACCTAAGGCAGGTAGTGGCGTGTTGTTATGGCTCCATTTCATGTTTTTCTATCTTCCCTATCATCTCCAGCATTACATAGATAAAGTTTTCCTTAGTGTGTGGGCTGTACTTAATAAGACAATTTTTTGTATATCTCTTAAGCTGGGGTTTCCAGGGATTCTTTCAATGTGTTGTTTTGTTCCATTTTTTATCATTCCAAGTGCACCTACTATCACTGGTACAACTCTTGTTTTCAATTTCCACATTTTTTCTATTTCAATTTCCAGGTCTTTATATTTTGACAGTTTTTCAAATTCCTTGGTTGCTATGTTACAATCCGCTGGACAAGCCATATCAATTAATAGAAAAGTTTTCTCCTTCTGGTTTTTAACAATAATGTCTGGCCTGTTTGCTTCAATTTTTCTGTCTGTGTAGATGGTGTAATCCCATAGAATGGTTACATCTTCTATTTCTGTAACCGGTGCTGGATGATGTTCATACCAGTGTTTGTTTACAGCTTTTCCATAATGTTTGCACATTGCCCAATGTAAATATTGCCCAACTCTATCGTGGCGATTTTTATATTCGTTTGGGGCAAGCACAGAACAGCCTGAGATTAGGTGGTCTATTGTTTCTTGGTGTTTATCACAAAACCTGCATTTTGGATCCATATTATTATGCATAATATTTGCCTGAAAGTTTCTCGTGAAAAGACTTTGGTCTTGTGCTGCAAGTATAAATCCTTCAGTTTCAGACTTTAATCCAGATGCACGTAACCATCGATGAGTATTAGCTTTGTCAACATTGGATTTATTGGCACGTACTGGATATTGGCCATGCAAAGGTTTGTCTTGCCAGCGCTGTTTCATCTTTTCAAGAGCTTTATCTTTGGCTTTCATTTTCATATTTTTTGCCGCAATAGTTGGTTCTTGGCTACTGTTTTGCTTTTCTACAGAATCTACTAACTGTAAATCTTCTTCTTCTTCTTCTTCTTCTTCTTCTTATTATTATTATTGTTATTATTATTGTTACTATTATTAATAATAATAGTACTAAATGTAATAATAATAGTAATAGTTGTCATATTTTATTAGTATTACTGTAGTATTGAGAGTCTGATATTTCGATTATAATAATCATTATCTTTGCAGCTTTACTTGTCGGAGTTGGGATCTGAGAGCAGAGGAAATATACAATCTTTTTCAGGATGACCTATTAGAGGTAGCTCTTAGTTGCTTTGGCATTGTCATGTCCATTCACTTTTCGATGTCTGACCAGCTCTTGCGTTGCCCGATCCAGTTTCTTGCAGAGTCTGTTATGCCAAGTAATGTGGCCAAACTACTACAGCTTCCGACGCTTAACTGCAGTCAATAGAAATTCCTCTGCTCCCAGTAAGAGACGCAGAGAAGATTTTTCAAGCATTTGTTCTAAAACTTCACACTCCACCCACGTCTATTGAACAGGTGTAGAGGCTCATCCCCTGTTCCCTGTTTAGGATGTGGTTTCCGGTTTTCTCTTTTCCAATCTTTTCACTCTTTTCTTTTTTTTTTTTGAATTGGAGTAGATAGACTAAACTATCGCCCGGTTCACACTCCACCCACGTCTGTTGAACGGGTGTAGAGGTTCATCCCTTGTTCCCTATTTAGGATGTGTTTTCCGGTTTTCTCTTTTCCAGTCTTTTCACTTTTCTTTTTTTTTCAATTGGAATAGATAGACTAAACTATCGCCCGGTTCACACTCCACCCATGTCTGTTGAACAGGTGTAGAGGTTCATCCCTTGTTCCCTGTTTAGGATGTGGTTTCCGGTTTTCTCTTTTCCAATCTTTTCACTTTTCTTTTTTTTTTTCAATTGGAGTAGATAGACTAAACTATCGCCCGGTTCACACTCCACCCACGTCTATTGAACAGGTGTAGAGGCTCATCTCTTTTTCCATGTTTAGGATGTGTTTTCCGGCTTTCTCTCTTCTAATCTTTTCACTCTTACGTAGACCCCGACACATCAGTGACGTTACCGCCTTGCTGGGGGTGATATGATTAAAAAAAACAAAAAACAAAAAAAACGCCTGGATCCTTTTCAATCTACACAGCTAGTGCCAAAATTCCACACACATACAGGAGGATAAAAATGAACAGTGATTTGTAGAGCGCGAATTCGTTTTGGAGGATGTTGTTGCACTTCAACATCTTTTCCCGTCCGGAAAGCTACTGTAGCTGTGACAATTTGTGTGGGGATTTGTCTGTTGCCACTTTTTGAGAGTGCTGCTCCCAAATATTTGAAGACACTTTATACAGAATTTCGCCGTCCTTGTTGATGTTAGCATTGTATAGCTTGTTCTATTACTTTGGATGTTATGTTCTATTCTCTATTTTCTTTGGTCTTTGAACGTGTTTTTTGGACAGATAGGTCAATAGAAATCATTGCCCTAAGGACAATATTGTATTTGAAAGCCAGTTTGTCGACAGTTCTACCACCGGTAGAGATAGTAGTGTTTTGTCAGTTGGGGGTTAGTGCATATTTCTCTCAAGAAACAGGCTGAAGTGTGTTGGCGGGAGTAGTTTTCCCAGCGGCCTGGTAGATTGCTTCAATATGTTGTTCAAGTGGACCGCACTAATGGCATCATTACAGAAGGCCTGGGTAACTTGTAGGAGGTTGTCTTTTATTTTGAATTCCCTGATTACGGGCAAGCGACAATCGTTATAGCCTAGACAATTAATTTGTACTTACTTGCCAATGGGTGAAGAAGATTAGCCATTTTCACTGTAGAATTATGTTCAAATAATTTAAATCTATTGTCCATGTACTTGGGGATGTGTGTTGTGTTGTAATCAATATAGGGATACGGGATGTTAAATCGGAGTGCTGAGTTCGAAACTCCACTCCTCTTTGTTGCATTCACTTATGCGCATATATATTTAAGGAAGGTACGAATCTATCCCTTCTCCCTCAAACTATGTATTAAATAGCAGGAAATATTGTTTCTTGGTTTGAAACGGGTCTACGACAGAATAAAACCGCGGCCTACTATGGGAAAATCTTCTGTGTAGTCGGTCATGAATCGAAAGAGACATTATCGCCTAAACATGTATAATACACGGATTGAATTGTATGACAGAATGGGCCTTGTAGCTCTGGTTGACAACGAGTATACTTCAGAAAGTAACCGCAATTAACACTGTGAAAATGATCTGCCTAATCAGACATTAATCGAAAGAGACATGATCGCCCAAACATGTATATCGTATAACACTTATCTATATATTTTGCTTATATCTTAAATGTATATTTGTAGCCAAAATAATATATTGGGCAAATTACTCACAGTTTAACAGTAATGAACCAGATTCCTTTAATAAATGCATCTCACAATTTTTGCGTTTACTGCTTTGTAAACGATAGCATTAACTCGTAATTCCTCTATTTTCATTGCCGAAATTATAAAATGAATCTATTTTTGTACTTTTTTCTTATCTCTGAAGTCCAGACGCAAAGCAATTTTCAAAAGATCAATGGGATTCCTGTTTACAAACAAACTGATACTTATCGTCATGTCTTCACAAAAAAACTAGAAAAAAACTAAATGAATACATCCAACCATTTTAGTATCTCCCGACTTCTTTTAGTTTTGAAACGAATACATTCATTTCGCTGATAAATCGATCACTTCTCTTTTTTAATTTATGTATTTTTGTCATTAAATGTAATGCTATTAGCTACTTCGTAATTTTACTTGCTTTTCTTCCTTTTAAGCCAATCGATTTACAAAAAGAATGATTTTCGATTGATTTATAGTTTTATTTTCATCATTATTCAGACATTTTCTTAATTTTCTCTTTATTTCTTAAAAAAAGCTTGATATTTTTAGCGTTTGATTTTTTTAATCTTTTTTCAATTCGTTTTGTTAATTGTGATATGTAATATTGAAGGAAAGCCACATAACACATTGCAGTTGTATACAAATAGATTTGGTATAGACACGTCTATAATTAATCGCACCATTCTACATAGACTTATGAGATAAAACTTTCAACTGCTTAAAAAATTCTTTCATCAGAAACTGAGAGCCAGCAATTGATGAAAAGTGAAAAAAATAGTTTTGGACGTTTTAACAATTGTTTCTTTAGACAAGTCGTCGGCGAACTTGTCGTTAGCGCCTGCAAGTGGGCGTTTGGGTGGCAGCGTTTAGACCTTTGTTTTGGTTGTGAGAAGGTGTTAAGCTTCGCTGGTGGGCGTTTAACTGGACATACTTTTTTATATTGTGATTTTTAAATAGAAATCACTCCAAGCAAGGCATTAAAACCAGTAAAACAGTAGCTTACTGGGTGTGAAACAATTAGAAATACAAAAACATTATTAAGGCTTGAGAACAGCAGAAGTGTGAAGAGGAAGATAATACATAGCAATTGACACTGCTAGTAAATATCTGAAGATCGATATTGCCTGGGAAACAAGGAGCCGGAAGAGAGTTCCACAAGCGAGAGATGCAAGAAAATAAACTGTTAGCATAGGTTTACAACTAACACATACCACAATAAATACCGGGTATGACTTATTAATGTCGTCAATAATAAAGAATCCATATGATTTTTATGATAAAGTATTAACCTTCAAACGGCACGTGATAAAATTTGGGCCCAATCGGATTATTAATTTACAAATTAAAGTTATTTAACTTAAGCTACTGTTGAGAATTTGAAAAAATCTGAATCTAGTGTTTTGATAAAGCATTGCTTTCTGATGGGGAAATACTGTTCAATAAAAGAAATGGCTTGATAAGTTATTCGAACTCTGTTCCGTAGGTTTGTTTTGTTTTTGAGGCTTATGGGATCATTTTAAGGTAATAACCATTGATTTTGGATAAGGTTATTTTATTTTTACAACATTTTTCTTTTCACGATTCGTTGGGATTTGTTTTTTTTTTAAGGGAATGGACGGATTAATACCTTTCCCAAGGGTACCAGTGCTTAAGTGAATGCAGGGTATTCAACTGGAATTCGAACTCGGCTCACCGATTTCTCTTTCTGAGCCGATATCCACTGGACCACAACGCACATCCGTCACTATACGCTTACAGCACCTGGTATTCCCAAGCGGTCACCCATCTAAGTACTGACCAGGCTCAACGTTGCTTAACTTCGGTGATTGAGCGAGAACCGGTGTATTCAACGTGATAGGCCGTAAGCCGAGTTCCGTAGGAAACAACGGTTAAGAGGTGGTATGGTGTTTTAAACGCGGTCGTACAGACACAAATCATGTTGAAGGCTCTGATCTCCCAAAATCGGCAGTTGTCTTGAAAATACCAAAAAAACCCAACAAATTCGTTTTGGCCGATTGTAAATTGAAGTTGCGTGAGATAGCAGAGGAGTTGAATATATCAGAACGCAGTGTATTCATCATTTTGCATGAACATTTGTCAATGATGAAGATTGTGTTCACAGTGGCTACTGCGTTTGCTCACAGTCGATCAAAATCAACAACGCGTTGACAATTCAGCGCGTTGTTTGCAACTATTTCAACGCAACAAGAAGGCGTTTTGCATAAATATGTGACAATGGATGAAACATGGATCCATCATTTCACTTCAGAATCAAGTCGGGAGTCAACTGAGTGGACAGCAGCAAGTGAAAGCCATCCAAAGCAACCATCTCCATCAGCGTGTTGACATAAAACGATAACAGTTACCAAATAGCAAACGCAGTTCGTAAATTTGTAATGCGGTTCTATGACGTCACACCGCGTGAGAGCTTGAAATTATAACAGAACCATATATTTAAATGCAATTTAATGCGCTATGACCAGATTTAAACGTGATTTTGTTAAGTGTGGGTTGTTTGGATTTAAATTTAGATAGCCTCCAATATCTGAATGTTCTTTTTACTGTGTGTATGAGTGAGGATTATTGTGTTGCTGACTAAAATCTGTCTGAAGATTGCCCATGTGAGCCGAAAGCTTAGAACCAACTTAATACAAAATTATCCAAATGTTGGAGAATTTATGTCCTTATTTTCAGCTGAAATTGAAGTCAAAATACGATGTTTAGAACGGCTCATGATTAAACATAATAGACATTCATTGTCTTTTATATTTAACAGTATATGTTTAGAAAATTATCTGCTGCCTCGATACACTATCTATCTATCTATCTATCTATCTATCTATCTATCTATCTATCTATCTAAGTATAGGTGGAATAATATTCCTAGTCCAAAGAAACACTATTTTTTAAAAAGTGCTCAAAGCAAACTAGAGCTAATAATATTTATCAAGAAATTATAACATGGATATGTTACAAAAGTAGCTATTTTGTTTCGATACTTCCTGTGTCTTGTCAAGTGATGTGGTTTATTTTAAATTGAATGGCTTAATCAGGGAGGCATTGTTGTATGTACAATATGGACCAATCAGAGTAAAGCAACATCTAATTTTGGTGAATCTTGGTGGGCATTGGTATAAAAATTTGATTAAATTGAGATCAGCATTATTAATTAACTATTATATGTACTTTATTTTTGTTGCGAAATTTTAAAAAAAATTCTTTATTTAACAATTTAGTAGATTTAGAAAGTTATTCATATATAAAATAAGCCACATCACTTGACAAGACACAAGAAATGTCGAAACAAAATAGCTACTTTTGTAGTGATATTGTAACATATCCATGTTATAATGTCTGAAATTATATATATATATATATATATATATATAATGCAAATCATTTAAACTAATGGACATATAGTCCACATTTTAATATTTACTTGTTATTAAAAGTACTCAATGCGAAAGTAGAGCATTTAAATATGTCGTCGTCTTGCGGCCATTGGCCGAGATAGAACTCACTACACCCCTCCAGTATTCCCTGTGCATTTGGAACCCTGGCGCAGTTTGCAGCGAAATTCATAATCTTTTCAAATAGCTGAATACTTGATGCCACGCCAGGGCTACCAAGGGTGGTTTTATTGTGACACCAACACTAGATGGGTTGCCTCCAGGCCCCGTCCTGTTATTTAACTCATAACCAGTGCTGAAGTGAATGCAGGGTACTCAACTGGAATTCAAACTCGGATCACCGATTTCTGTTTTCAAGCCGATATCCACTGCACCAAAACGCACATCCGTCACTGAATGCTTACAGCGCTGGTATTCATAAGCGGTCAACCATCTAAGTACTGACCAGGCTCTACGTTGCTTAACTTCGGTGATCAAACGAGAACCGGTGTATTCAACGTGATATGCCGTAGGGTTTACATCAGCTTTAAAGATGTATAGTTATTATTATTGTTGTAATAATAGCCTACTGCAACTTAAAAGCTATCAAGTTTCCGTGCTCAAAGCACCATGATGAAGCAGTGAAATGTGGTTTAGTTACGGAGTCTTATATATATTAAAAAGAATTTAAAATAAAAATAAAAAAATAAAAATGCCTTCATATTATTTGAATATATTGGAGTAGGAGGTTATTATAACTTAAAAGATTTGTGAATGTATACGAATGAATATTGAGACAGAGTGTACCTCTGTATGTATAGACAGGAAAAGTGTCAGTTGTTTAAATAAAGATGGAAGAACAATCATGCCAAATATATTATTCTAGGTAAGACGAGAATGAATTTAAAATAATAAAAAATAAAATATTTGTCTTAAAGTATTTTGTTTATATAAAAAACCCGGTAATAATATAGGGTCGGACGACCATAAAGTTAATAGTTAAATGCAGAATTACTAAATTTTCTTAAACCTTAATTTAATTAAGTAAAGGGGGTAGGATTATAAATTCTAGCAAATAAAAATCTGTTTAAAATAATGTAGACATATTTAAAATTGTGAGTTATCTTATGGTGGCAGTCAGTAGTAATTTACATGCATAATGGCTGGGGCACTCGTATTTGAGGATACATGTCTACCAGGGCGCCAAGCTAATCCCCATTGCAGACGCCTGCTCAGGCACCTTTGTGTTTGGTTAACAGCCACAGAGCCCACCTGTGGTTTGTACTGAAACTATGTTGAGTGGACCTAAGTTACATTGTCTGGGAG
Organism: Ascarosepion bandense; assembly: GCA_037127315.1. Taxonomy (NCBI): domain Eukaryota; kingdom Metazoa; phylum Mollusca; class Cephalopoda; order Sepiida; family Sepiidae; genus Ascarosepion; species Ascarosepion bandense. The sequence continues at coordinate 688,295 of JBBBDQ010029957.1, forward strand.
AGAGCGCGACACTCTACATATGGACAGGACGCTCAAACAAAAGGTCACGATAACCTGTGCCTCCAGGCTAGTACAAACATCGAAAACTCTACAAAAAGAGCCGTCTACGAAATTTCTCCCACAAAACTTGGTTCAAGCTATGTTAAAATTTTCAGGCCATTTCGAAGAGGTCTAAGTCGCCCTAGTTCAATTGGTGGCTTATCTATGTGGATAGGGCCGCAGGCTTGAATCCTGCTATATGACACACATTTTCGTAACAAATATTTATCGTAAATAATCAGGCCAGTAGAAAACATATATATACTGTTTGATTATAAACAGAATATCTACTTAAATACGAGTATCGATCAAAAATAATGTTCAAACTAATAATTTCAAACTGTCGGTTGTTTATAACCAATTTAGTTAATCTTCGTTAATTTCCGTAACATATATATATATAATCAAGAGAAATACATTTATCGTACTAAGTGCCTTTATTTACATGCAGGTTTCTTTAAAGTTTTCATTTATAAATATATATTTTTGTCACTGCATTTTTACACACGCACAACCCCACCATACACACGGATACATAAAAATATTTGGAATATATGTGCATATCAAATTTGTGTAAATGTGTTGAATGTTTAATATTTTTTTTTCTTTTGTCAATAAAGAACAATATCATGAGTTTACTTGGTTATTGTGGATTGAATTTCAAAACAGGAAACGATAAAAAACAACCGTTTTTCACAAACTCAACGTCACACAATTATTTTGGTTATTTGGTTAATAAGTTCATCGAGATTTTAAGACTATAAAAATGTAAGCCTTGTTTGTTGAAAATAATAATTAGTTAATTCATTTACATATTTACTCAGTGTATTTCTCATATAGAAGAAAGCAAGACTGAAAATTAAATAAATGCTTTTCATAAGGGAAGAAAATAATAATTTAATCAATCAAGAGGCTTATAACAATAAATCAACGTCTTTCGGACACTTCATGTTGAAACACCGGTTCTTGTACGCTCATCGAAGTAAAGCAATATCGGGCCTGGTCTGTAGCTAGATGGGTGACAACCAGCCTTTGAGATTTAAGAAAGAAATTTCTCGACCGGCGGTCGGGAGCTAGGGAAAATTGACTCGCCCCAAAATCATTATACTCGACCGACTCCATTTTCTTAATAGTAGCCTTACATAAACAGAGCGTGAATCGGTGACGGAAAACAAAAAATGAATTTTTAATAAAAAATTCGAAAGTGTTAGAAAGGATTTTAAAAATTTCTAAAAATAACAACACAATTTCATCTTTTCTCTTAATAATAGCATAACCATTTTGATGATAAAACTTTGTTTGTTTTTTTTAGTTTGAGCCCTTTTAACATCATGAAATTGTTTTTTTTTTCTTTTTTGGCAATTGAGTGGATGTACGTAAATTCGTAGTTTCTTTCTTCTGTTTGACTACAACCTCCATCTCATAAATGATGAAAAAACAACAAATCTGATTTTCTCAATGATTTTGTATAAAAAATTAATTACATATATAATTTGTTTTTCGGTGTATTTTTCTTCTTTCTTTCAAATATTCGTTTTTATCTTTCGTAAGCGGAGAGGATGTATAGGATAATATTTTTCTAAATGAGTTTTCAAAAATTAGTGAGCGTTTTAATCTGGTTGACAAAGACATTTTACCTCTTCTCTGGAAGTGTTAATTAAACGAATGTTTACACTGACCGGGACGATAAAAGCCAAGACTTCAAAAATGCCTTTGTAGGTCATTCTAAGTAATTTGTGAATCTTCAATGACAAAGTATTAGGTTGTAAAAGGAATCAGATTTCCTTTTTCAATATTTGAACGGACACGTTTCATTGCCAGATTTTTAATACGACCGTGGGTGAGTAAAACAATAAACTTTGAGAAATATATGAATCCACTTCTCCTCCAACTGGCATACGTTAAATAATATGATTTATTTCACGAAATCCTTATTAGTTCTAACAAATATTATTACATATAAAAGTCATTTTTTGCTTCAAATAACCCTTAAAGGTATGACAAGACGAAACAGTCAAATCAACAGTCAATCAACTTAATCAGGTTTCCTTATTACCCGGTTTCTCTTAATCCTCTAGTGACGTATTTATGTCACCTAATAATATTACACTTGATGCGTAGATCGTACTCTGGCTTGAGGGTTTATGTAACAAAATCAATTGTATTCCTCTGGGGACGCTTACTCAATTGCAACATTGTTACCGACTTAAAATGTAAAAAAAACCTGGTACCAAACTTACATACACTCATATTCGGAAAATCACTTCCGCCTCATACGCCCATTCAAACTTATGCAAGACCCGTCTACATTGTTTCTTGCATTGTATTGAAGGAACATTTAGTATATATATATATATATATATATATATATATATATATATATATATATATATATTCTCATGACTTTCTTCCTATGTAACCCCCTGCGCACAAGCTTGCGATTATATATATATCACTATTCTCATCATTCTCTTAGCCATTTTCCTAAAACCCCCTACAACTTGTAACTCTTTCTCATAATTTTCCACCTATGTAACCGAAAGCGTTTGATACGATGGACAATATGACAAAGCGTTTGATACAATGGACAATATGACAATAATCGGACCTCCTAACACCCACCAAATTGAAAGAATAAATATCAAAACGATGGACAATATGAAAATAATCGGACCTCCTAACACCCACCAAATTGAAAGAATAAATATCAAAACGATGGACAATATGAAAATAATCGGACCTCCTAACACCCACAAAATTGAAAGAATATATATCAAAACGATGGACAATATGACATTAATCGGACCTCCTAACACTCACCAAATTGAAAGAATAAATATCAAAACGATGGACAATATGACAATAATCGTACCTCTTTACACCCACCAAATTGAAAGAATAAATATCAAAAAGATGGACAATATGACAATAATATGACCTCCTAACACCCACCAAATTGAAAGAATAAATATCAAAACGATGGACAATATGACATTAATCGGACCTCCTAACACCCACCAAATTAAACGAATAAATATCAAAACGATGGACAATATGAAAATAATCGGACCTCCTAACACCCACCAAATTGAAAGAATAAATATCAAAACGATGGACAATATGAAAATAATCGGACCTCCTAACACCCACCAAAGTGAAAGAATAAATATCAAAACGATGGACAATATGAAAATAATCGGACCTCCTAACACCCACCAAATTGAAAGAATAAATATCAAAACGATGGACAATATGAAAATAATCGGACCTCCTAACACCCACAAAATTGAAAGAATATATATCAAAACGCTGGACAATATGACAATAATCGTACCTCCTAACACCCACCAAATTGAAAGAATAATTATAAAAAGAAGAATTAAATAAGGGAAGAATTAAATAAATATTAAGTTTACTTTCTGTTCAAATATAAGTTATTATACAAATATATATATATATATATATATATATATATATATATATATATATATATATATATGAACTCGGAATTCATACAACAGACAAAAACTATTGATTTAAATAGGTAAGAAAGCATTCTTCTTAACTTTTAGGGATCTTTGCAGATCACCACATCTTCAGAAAAGATCGTTAGAATAATTTTGATGAAATCAGGAGGATTATTTATCAAAAGAAAACTGAATGAGGAGGGTAAATGTTGGAACATAATTAAAACTATTTATTCGTAAAAACAATTTACAAATAAAATAATAATGAAGGCCCAACAGTTTATAAACTGCTACTCACTAACCTCAGAATAGACAAAAAGTACAAATAAAATTCTCTTTCGGTCTACATAGGCCAAGATTGTGTAACTTGATCTGTATAGCTTAAAGTTTACGCAGATGGTTAGTAGGGGCTCTGTGCAGACAAGTAAATCAGCTCCGTATATATATGCAGGATGTGCGTTGTGGTGCAGTGGATATCGGCTCGGAACGAGAAATCGCGGGGGCCGAGTTCGAATTCCAGTTGAAGTCATTGCATTCACTTACGCGCAAATACCCATAGGAAAGGTATTAATCCGTCTCTTCCTTCCATTTATGGGTTAAATAACAGGATAGATTGGGTTCTATAGCCTTGGCTGGCAACCAGTCTACCGCAGAAAGCAATGGCAACCTACTGCGCGTTAATTTTCTGCCCAGTCAGTCATGTCCCTTTTAGACATGATCGCCCAAGCGTGTATCACGTATGGCACTTAACTGACTGATATATACATTGGCACAGTGTAGACTATGAAGCAGGTGCGCATCTATATATAAATATATAGATGCACATACAGACACACACACTGACATACACACACACACACACACACATATATATATATATATATATAAATATATGACAAACATTTAGCTTTATGGTATGCTATAATTATGAATAAAATTGCTGAATATCAGAGATAACGCCTATATAAACATAAAAATGGACACCCTATTTTATACTTTCACGCAATCTTCAGGCTATGCGTGTTTGTTTAGGATTGACTATTTATATATGCTGATCCACTATGCATGTTTGATATAAAGTCTATTGTATTATCTTAATGGTTATTAGGTAGGCAGTATCGATTTCTTTTTCAAATTATAAATGTGAACCAACTAAAATTCATCATTATTTATTAAAATTTTTTACAGCTGGAATCGATTGTCATTTAGCCGACTTTTCTCAACCATTTCAATAAACATCAGAATAAATAAATAGTATAAATAAACATAGTATTAAATATGCAGTCTTTCTTATTTCTGTTTTTACTTCTCAAATGCCAATAAAATGTATAAATTCACTTATACGTATCCGCCCGTGTATTGAATATTGCTGCCATATCTGGTCGGGTGCCCCTGCTGCTCTCCTTGGGCTTCTTGACAAAATACAAAGGAGGATCTGTAACGTGGTTGATACTGACTTGGCAGACCGGCTGCAGCCGCTCTCACACCGGCGTGATGTGGCTTCCCTGTGCCTCTTCTACAAGTACTTTCATGGCTTCTGCTCCGATGAGCTTAGATCACTGGTGCCGCCTAAGCACGAATTTACACGAGATACTAGATTAGCAACTAGGTCCCACCCTTTTACAGTTAAACAAATAAGATGTAACCGTAAATTCTACTCCAACAGCTTCTTTTCTCGCGCTTCCCGCCTGTGGAACTCCCTTCCACAAGTCTGCTTTCCCGACAGTTACAATCTCCAGGTGTTTAAATGTAGGGTCAATAGACACCTCCTATCACACTAACTCCCAACTATTCTCACAACACTCTCATCTACCCAACCCTCATTCTCGGTATCCTCACCCGCCTATCACCCACCCTCTGTTATTTCCCATATTTAATCAGCCTTTCTCCACTCTACGTAGCCCCCTGCACAGTAGTGGCAGTGACATGCCTTGCTAGGGGTGAAACGCTTATAAAAAAAAAATGTAGATGTTGATTATGTTTGTTACACTGGCCTTGAGCCGAACACAACCGAAGTCAACACAAGTTAAGATTATCAGAAGGCTGAAGGATAAAACTTTTTCGTTTCTGTCAATACACAGAGGATGTGCGTTGTGGTGCATTGGATATCGGCTCAGAACGAGAAATCGGGGAGCCGAGTTCGAATTTCAGCCGAATTCATTGCATTCACTTACGCGCAAATACCCTTGGGAAAGATATTAATCGTCTCTTCCTTCCATTTATGTGTTAAATAACATGACAGATTGGGTTCTATCGCCTTGGTCGGCAACCAGTATACCGCAGAAAGCAATGGCAAATTTCTGCGGGATAATCTTCTGCCCAGTCAGTCATGTCTCTTTCGAGACATGATCGCCCAAGCGTGTATCACGTATGGCACTTAACTGACTGACTGACAATAGAGAGAAATATATTCATGTAACAACTTAACATGAATTGTATGTTTGAAATTTTCTAAGAAAAAGTCTAATAAGGCATCTTAAGAATTATGAGTTCTTCTGTTTCAACGAAATGTAATTTGTGCATAAAAAGATAAGTTCACGTTTTCGTTGTTTGACTCAACAAAGTAGTAAAATCTTGTTCCGATAAAGAGTATAAAGAACACAGAGTTCGTTTGTTTTAGTGAAATGTGATTTGTACAGACAAAGATAATTTTATTTTTATGCTCTGTGTAATAAAAAGCTAGTAGTACTGTCTTGTTCCTCTCTTTCTTTTTGTGTACGGTTAGTAGATGAAGACGAAGATGAAGAAGGAAAGAAAACAGCACACGAGAAGTTATGGGAGTGCGACTGCGTGTCGCTGAGAGCGTTTTGTCCGATCAGCAGTTAGAAATAACTCTTGATACATCGTGGGTGTGTTGAGTGCCTCGGCTTTCTTCACTCTCTGACTGATTGACAGAAAAACGTGAAATATATCAGGTAAATACACTTTTAGGCAGGAAGACAATTGATACGGGTCAGTGAAACTTCAATATATTGCTTAATGTAAATTGCTTTATTTTTATTGATTAATTAATATTTCTCACTTGCTCACGAAAATTTTTGATCATTTTTCTCAGCACGAAGACAATCTTTTTTCCTATTGGCCAAAATTAGATGACACACTGGCTTGAGAATTAGCAAACAGTGAAGTACTGAGAGTTATTTTTATTTCGTACTCACCACACGTACACACATACGCACACACAAACACACACTTTTATATACATATTTTTTTCATTTTTCAACGAGTTAGTACGTGACTTAGGTTTCTACCATGTGGTGTCCTCAGGCGATTTGCAATGACTTGTTATTGCAAGTCGCCTGAAGACACAACATGGTACAAACCTAGATCGCGGAAAAACTCGTTTACAAATGAAAAATATTCAGTAGTCCTAAAGTATTGAACGCTTTTCAATACAACTGTGTACTGGTCTAATTTTACATATGATAATTATATATATGATAATTATATATGTATGGATTAATGAATTCACCACAAGCACGGTGATAATATTTCTAAAGCTCAAGGGTGTTCTGGAAGTGAAAAAGAACGAAAATGTTTTAGAAGAAAAAACTCGACCCTAGAGAACAATTCATAAATATCTTCTCTTATTTAAAAGATCTTGGTGGAGTGTTACCAAGATGATAGCTGAAACTATGTATTTCATTTGACAGAGAGAGAGAGAGAGAGAGAGAGAGAGAGAGAGAGAGAGAGAGAGAGGATTGAAGTAAGAGAGAGAAATATTAGATAATTATTCATTAAAAAACCACGAAATTGAAAGAATAAATATCAAAACGATGGACAATATGACAATAATCGTACCTCCTAACACCCACCAAATTGAAAGAATAAATATGAAAACGAGGGAAGAATTAAATAAATATTAAGTTTACTTTCTGTTCAAATATAAGTTATTATACAAATATATATATATATATATATATATATATATATATATATGAACTCGGAATTGATACAACAGAGAAAAGGTATTGATTTAAATAGGTAAGAATGTATTCTTCTTAACTTTTAGGGATCTTTTCAGATCACCACATCTTCAGAAAAGATCGTTAGAATAATTTTGATGAAAGCAGGAGGATTATTTATCAAAAGAAAACTGAAATATCTTCTCTTATTTAAATGATCTTGGTGGAGTGTTACCAAGATGATAGCTGAACCTATGTATTTCATTTGACCGAGAGAGAGAGAGAGAGAGAGAGAGAGAGAGAGAGGATTTAAGTAAGAGAGAGAAATAATAGATAATTAGTCATTAAAGTTTTGTACTTCTAACCGAGACATTAAAAGTGTAGCCTTTACTTAGACTTTAGATGGAATCGGAAAGACGATACTAAACAGAAAACAAATAATTGGATTCTTCCAAGGCTTTCATCCACCGATACGAAATCACTGGATTCAGCTAACGCTTTTATCCTCAAGGATAAAAGCATAACTGAATCCAGTGATTGACTCAAAGAGTTATGAGTTCCATACCTAGCTACATCAGAGGTGAGAAATCCTTAGACAGTTGATTTAAAAGGAGGTAACTGGTACTGAGATATCTTGAAGAAGCATGGCTTGCGTATCTAGAGCAATTTATCCCGGTGGACAAAATAAATTGTTCAGTTCGAAATTCCAATCATTTGTAGAATATAAATAGTGCAAATAGTTACAATACCTCATCTCAGATATAGAAGCAGATCATAAAGAAAGCCAGAGAAAGTTGACTTTTGTAAGATACACTACTTCAAAGAATACATAACTTTAGAGTTTCTGTTCAATAACACGGCTATTTCATTAGTGAGCAAATTGTTATAGCCTTTTTTTTTATTTAGGAGTCATTTAAAGATGAATCTTGTGTTATTGAAATAGGACGATCACAGGATAGAAACAGCTTAAAAACAATAATAGTAAAAGGCTGGCCTAGGCTTTTCCGAACACCATCAAAGTTCTTACTTGCTATTTTACGATCCACATGTATTTGGGTGACATTAAGGAAGCATTGGAATAACATTAGTTCTCAAATAATGGTTTGAAAGGCAAGTTGAATATGACTAAGAAAGCACACAATGAACTACCGAATACAGCATAGAAAACATGTATTTAGCAGGAGGGACAATATATTGATTTGAATATTTGACGCGATTTAATTCACTTTGAATTCGCTATTTAATTTTTTTCTGAGACCGGAGTGCTGTGAGTTTTATAACAAAAATTAATAAAATAAAAGTTACGAATAGAAAATAAAATAAAATAAAATGAAATAAAAAATAGTCAAAATCTTTAGGGATAAAGGGACACTCATCCAGAAGGTAGGGAATTCTGGTTGTGATATTATACAGTTAGGCCGCATTTCAGATTTCAGAGTTGCATACGAGTAAATTCGTTATCAGAATGAGAGTGATGCAAATTCAAGTAAAGACGCATTTTTTGCTGACCGAGTGGGTAATGTGGTTCATTAGTTTGAAACGAAAAATCGGAGTGACGAAGTCTCAAGTGTGATTTAGCAAGGATAAGGTAATACCGGGTGAAGATGAGAATAAAGGACCTAATATTTCAGAATTAAAATATTATCTTTCAAGCACTGCCACTTCTGTACCCCTAAAGATTTACAACCTTTTAGGAATATATTTATGAGCAGATGAGTTGCAGTTAATGAGTAATAACATTTTACTGTATACTAAAGCAGTTTTAATTTTAATCTTCCCTTCTTCTAGTCAGTCATGGAATTCCAAGTCTCCCTATCCCTGGTGGCTCTTAGAATGCTTTCTCTTGTTAACACACGAAACTCTGCTCTCCCATCCATATGATCAGGCCCGTCAAATATGTCATCCGCATCTTTCCGCTGTCTCTCTTTTCATCTATCTGAACTGTGAGTATCAGTTTCTCTAAGCCTTTCTTCCTCATCACATATCCCAGAAATTTAAGCTGTTTCTTCCTGATGCTCGGTATTAATTTCCTTTTCGTTTCCATCCTTTCAAAAAGGTAGTCATTGCTAACATGCTCGATCCATGACATCCGCAGCATCCTTCTATAGAACCACATTTCAGTTGCTTCAAGTTTTCCCTCAGCTTTAATGATATTGTCCAGTATTAGCTGCCATACTGAAGAATAGACATTACATAGCAACCGAGTACTATCTTCTTTATTTGTCTCGAAATTTTCCTGTCTCTTCAGCTTCTGTAGTATTCTTATATATATATATATATATATATATATATATATATATTCACACACACACAAACACTCAAAAGCACACACACACAGACACACACACAAACACGCACACACACACAATATGTAACTTTTACATTACAAAATGTTCGAAACTACATATTGAAAAAATATCTCAACAGTTAGTGAAAAATGATAGTAATCATTGTTTAAAAATAATGTTTTGACAGTTGCATTTTTATTCATCGTTCTTTTATTCATCGTTCTTATATATATATATATATTTCGATAGCCAAAATTTAGGAGCGAGATGCCTGTTAAGTAAATATAGTGGGTGATGTTCTTGAAAAAACTCTACGTTATTGTGTTGTAAGTGTGATGAAATAATGTCTCCTTCTTTCTACACTTTTTCTGTCTGTCCTTGTTTCCATCTATCTATCAATATCCTCTTTTTTCTATCTATCTATCTATCTATCTATCTATCTATCTCTATTTTGCTTAATGTATTTATCTGTTTACATCGTTGTCTCTCTAGCACTCTACCAATACTATCTTCTTTTCTTCTTCTCTCTTTCACTCTCAGTCATTTAAGTGCCATAAGTGATACACGATTGGGCGATTATGCCTCGAAAGAGGTATGACTGACTGGGCAGAAGATTATCCAGTAGTAGATTGCCATTGCTTTCTGCGGTAGACTGGTTGCCAGCCAAGTCTATAGAACCCAATCTGCCCTGTTATATAACCCATAACTGGAGGGAAGAGACGGATTAATACCTTTTCCAAGGGTATTTGTGCGTATGTGAATGCAAGGAATTCAACTAGAATTCGAACTCATCTACTCGATTTCTCGTTCCGAGCCGATATCTACTGAACGAAAACGCACATCCTTTTACTCTAATTCTACCGATATATCTATCGATATTTTCTTTTCTTCTATCTATCTATCTATCTATCTATCTATCTATCTATCTATCTATCTATCTATCTCAGTCTGTTTCATCTATCTATCTATCTATCTATCTATCTATCTATCTATCTATCTATCTATCTATCTATCTATCCATCTATCCATCTATCTATCTGTTTCTTTTATCTATCTATCTATCTATCTATCTATCTATCTATCTATCTATCTATCTTAGTCTGTTTCATCTATCTATCTATCTATCTATCTATCTATCTATCTATCTATCTATCTATCTATCTATCTATCTCAGTCTGTTTCTTTTATCTATCTATCTATCTATCTATCTATCTATCTATCTATCGCTCATTTTATTTATCTGTCTATCTCTTACATCGGTCTCTAGCTCTCAATTTACTAATCTATCTATCCTATTTTCTTCTCTCTCATTCTTATTCTATCTATCTATCTATCTATCTATCTATCTATCTATCTATCTATCTATCTATCTATCGCACTTCGCCTTTTGAATCCTTTACGTCAACTTTCCATTTCTAACCTCCGAACATAAAGAAGGACATAAGTATATTTCTCTATGTTGCGAGTAAATTCCCTTCTTCTGCAATTATTTATCCATCATATTTACCGCTGTGAAAATGTTTATTTGAGATGCAAAGCATCAAACAAATTATCTTTAATTGAAATGCTTGTGAAATTAAGCATGAAGCCTTGCTAATTGATTTCAAATCCTGTTTCCAATGTTCCAATGTGATAGGTATTATTCGGATTTCAAAATATTTCCTCCTTGCAAACGTTTGCAATTTCGATACTATTCGGAAGAAAATGTGTAGGAAAAATGGTAGATCTATTGAAAAGAGACCCAGTCTAAACAGACGGACCGAAAGGCATGAAACGTACATGTACCTTGATACACTCGAAAAGCAAATCAATAGAAAGGGTACCAAGTTTCTAAAATTTCTTATGTTTAACCATTAAAACACAGATTTTCAGAAGTAGATTTGACCGTAGAAATTTCCGTAAACGCTTATATATATATATATATATATATATATATATATATATATATATATATATTCGGCATCCACTAACAAGCCTGTTTTGCTGTATAACACTTCATCCTTGTGGCTTGATCCACTTGTTTCTGGCCGAGGTCGAAACTCGACAGATTTGTTATCAGTCGGAGTCGCTAACCCCTAAGCCATAGAACAAAGAGGGGATTTTAGCGTGTTATATATAAGCAGTGTATGCATACGCCAGTCAGCGAAAGTATTTGATCCATTCCTGAAGAGTAATTCATAAATCACGCTAGTGGTAACTGTTTTGTTAAAATTTACATCTCTAGAGAGCTCAATCGTAATGAAAGCATAATATATACCTCATCCCCATACAAGCCTGTTTCACTTTTTCACAGCTAATCAGTGTAGCTAGACACACACACACACACGCATATATATATATATATATATATATATATATATATATATAGAGAGAGAGAGAGAGAGAGAGAGATAGTGATAAAAAGATATTTTGACAACGAATTTTTCTGTTGTAAAGTAACCGATATGGAAGTAAATAAAAAGAATTAATGTGGCGTAATTTGTCACTTAAATGAGCAGAGTCATGTCGACTTCAAATATAGAGGAAGGCACGATTATGATGTCCTCACTCTTCACAGGTTACTTTCAACTGCTGTTGTGTTCTGCGTTTATTCGTATTCGTAAAGAGATTGGTGTAATTTGATTAATTATTATGTGGATGGTTCTAAAAATAATTGCTTTTGAGTTCTTTCGTTCTGTTGACAATATACATATATATATATATATATATATATATATATATATATATACTTGTGTATTTGGGCAGCAATCCCTCTTTTATACTAGTTACATCAAAGGCGATTAACAAGAGATTGATTTTAAGGCTTTTAATATATACTCGTATTAGTGGTTTTTTCTTGGACAAACAGCATGTAAAACATGAAAAATCCAAAACTCAGTCAGAAATATCAACTATGAATACGGCGACAACATTCAGAGCGTGTTTAGATAAAAATGTGATTCCTATATCTCCAGATATATTCATCTCTATTCTCTCTCTCTCTCTCTCTATATATATATATATATATAGAGAGAGAGAGAGATAGAGAGAGAGAGAAAGAGAGTGGGGGAGATATATACATGAATAAAGATAAAAACAATTTGGCCCTATAATTTGTTAACATATACATATCTGAACCTTTACACACACATACACACATATATGATTGCAATGGATTTTTAACTAATCAAACAGTTTTTAAAATGTTATCGCTAAAAAGTTCTTTTTAGTGGATTCTCTTATTTGATTAGACTTTCTGTTTATTTATTACTAACTATGGGTATATAGTACCCAGCAAAAATGACGACATGTTAATTACAATTCTCAGTACCTGATTTTCTTAACTAAATAATGTTTTTTATTTCTTTTAATGTTAACACAAAGTACAAAATTTGAAGTGCCTGCATGTAAAATATTTCAAATAACGATTTATATTTAATGTTTTTTTTTTATATTTTCAAAATCAGGTATGATATACTCATGATTAGTAGTAGTGTAACTTTAATTCATGTATTCCAGGGTTAAGCGGAATATATATTTATTTTCGTCTGTTGTTTTATGTAAAGATATTAAAAAAATACGAGATCTACAATTAAATAAGTGTTTCATGAGGGTACAATTTCACACTTGCATTTGTAGCTCAGTTGGTCAGTGTGTAGACTATTTAAAGACAGCTCTCTCTAACCTTTCGAGACCTCCATCTTTAAAAGAAATATCTCTTATATGTTTGGCAGAATAAAAGAATTAAACGTGTAATGTCAGCATAATAAAAGAATTATCTCTTTTACCCAAAAAGCATCACGTTCAACTCCAGTGGAATCAAATTTATCCTCGAGGGAGGTATAATTTAATCTCCTTAAATTCCCCGCTTTCCGCGTTCAAGGGAAGCAACTCTTCTATCTAACGTATGACTTCGTTTTTACAGCGGCAAAGCAAAATAGGATTAAAAATGGGTGCGTCTCAAATTACAGAACTATTTATTACAACATATAAAATTAAAATACAGAAAAAGATTTTACATTTAACATGTATAGTTCAATTTTTGTTTTTAATCATGTCAACCCAAGCAAGGCATTCCACTGCCACTATAGCGCAGGGGGTTACATAGAGCGATTGGGTATAGGAAATGTCAGAAGGAGGGTGATAGACGACTTAGGATGTACATAGGGAGAGAGATGGAGAGAATGGATGTGAGATAGTGTGTTAGGAGGTGTCTATTGACCCTACATTTAAACTCATGGAGGTTATAGCCGTTGGGAAAGTAAACATGCGGAAGGGAATTCCACAGGCGGGAAGTGCGAGAAAAGAAGCTGTTGGAGTAGAAATCGCGGTTACATTTCATCGGTTTCACTGTAAAAAGGTGGGACTTAGTTGTCAATCTAGTATCTTGTGCAAATTCACACCTAGGGGCCACCAGTGATTTAAGTTCATCAGAGCAGAAGCCATGAAAGTATTTATAGAAGAGGCACAGGGAAGCCACGTCACGCCGGTGAGTGAATGACTGCAGGTGGTCAGCTAAGTCGGTATCAATCATATTACAGATTCTTCGTTGTATTTTGTCAAGAGGCCCGAGGAGAATAGCAGGGGCACTCGACCAGATGTGGCAACAGTATTCAAAACACGGGCGGATGGTAGATTTGTATAGATGCAGGCTAGATTCAGACGGAAAGAATTTCCGGGCCCTGCACAGAGAGCCGACTTTCATAGCAGCGGATGTCAGGTCAATCAGTGTTTTATTCTCTGGGAGGCAAGCCTGTTCCATGCTAATGGGAGGGAGGTGCGGTTGTCTGTGGTGGTTAATTGACAGCAGCTTCGTTTTGGAAGAATTGAATTTTACGAGCCATTTCATACCCCAATCTACCACGGATTGGAGGTCCTTTTCAAGCTCAGCCGCTAGGTTCGCCTTGTCATCAACACCAGATTTTTGATCGAGGCAAGCGTAAACTGTGGTATCATCAGCGTACATGCCTACTTGTGATCTTATGGCATCGGGGAGATCATTGATGTAGATTAAAAAGAGCATGGGACCTAGGATAGAGCCTTGGGGGACATCCGCGTTTGTAGGATAGTTCTGAGAGGCATGTCCGTTTAATACCACCTTCAGTGTGCAGTTAGAGAGGAATGACTGGATTGAGTCCAACAAAAGTCCAGTAATGCCGTAGCTTCGCAGTTTCCGTAGAAGAGCGGCATGCCATACTCTGTCGAATGCCTTAGAGATATCCAAGGCGACAGTTCGGGCTTCACCATTCTTGTCATGAACCTGGTATATATACTCGGTGATGGTCTTTAGCATATCAGTAATAGACCTGGTGAAGCGGAAGCCATACTGTTTGTCCGAGAGGAGCCCGTGGGCCGTGAGATGCTGAACGACCTAAGCATAGATAATGGCTTCGAACACTTTGCCGAAGATCGGAAGAAGGCTGATAGGGCGGTAATTTGCGGGGTCCGAGGGTTCACCAGTGTTCTTGAATATTGGAACCACAGAAGAAGACTTCCAGCAGGCAGGAAAGCAGGAGGAAGATAGGCAGAGGTTGTAGAGATTAGAAAGTACAGAGGAGAGTTCAGGGGCACATTTCTTCAAGACTATGATTGGGATTCCGTCCCCTCCACTCGCTTTGTGTGGGTCAAGTTTTGAGATTATGCTAGAAATCAGCGAGGGCGTGATGCGGACGTCATTCAATTGGGCCTCAGTTTTAGATGGGAAATCTGGTGTCTGGACTCCAGACGAATCCAGACACGAATTGGTCGAGAATCTACGGCCAAAGCATTCAGCCTTGTCCGCTGAGGAGTTGAGGATCTCAAAAACGTTGATTAGTGGGGGTATTGAGGACTTACTCTTGTTGAGCACGCTTTTACAGAGGCGCCAGTAGTATTTGGCTCCGAACTTAGAGGATGCTATGCGCTGCTTCATTCTGGCAGCAAACAGCATCTTAGCTTCGTTAAGTATCCTTTTACACTTATTTTAGCTGAGGCGAAAAGGCGCCTGTTTGGTCCGACGCGTGGCTACGATAAAGCCGGAAGAAGTGATTTCGGTAGGCAATGGCGGCCGAGCAAACGGGCGAGAACCAGGGAGACGAATGGGATTTAAGCTGAAATTTCCTGGCAGGGATGAAAACATCGATGCCAGCCTTAACCCAGGAGGAGACCTCTGATGCACAGTCTTCGATGGGAAGACTAAAAACATTGTTGCCAGGGACGTCGCAGAGGAAGTCACGGAACGAATCCCAGTCTGCTCTTTGATAGCAGTAGGATATTCTGCTGGTCTGGATAGGGGTGGAGTGGAATGAGATGTTGACAGAAACTACGGCGTAGTCAGAATTTTCAAGAGGGCAGATCTGTCTGGTGGTGCAAGAATTTGGGGTGGAAGTGAAGCAGAGGTGTAGTAGCGAGTCCCTTTCGTTAGGGCTATTGGAGAAACGCGTGGGGAAGTCCACCACTTGTGTAAGGGATTGGGAGATTGAAAAATTACTGGTGTGGACACCAAACATTTGAAATATGTACAATAAAGACAGGAGAACTGCTAAAATTATAGGTAATTTAGCGTCAAAACTGATCGCGAAACATACAATAAAAATATTGCGACGAAATCACGAATTAGCCAAGAGGGAAAGAGGAAGGTGTGCTTTACGAACACAGACACAAAAAAAAACTTATGAGAAGGTGGAATTACAAATGGCGTTCTTTTACATTTGAATTAGAGGGAGGCGGACAGGACAAGGCTCCTGTAACCGAAAACTTCCTTCTTCATGGACATGTTGGGCCAACGTTTCCTTTCCTTATTCTTCTTCGTCTTCTTTAGGGTAGCGGCTCTGGTTAACCAGCATTTGAAAGGTTTCTCAACCGCAGCAACAATTCAATATGAGACGAATATTTAACGGACTCAGGAAACCACAATTAGTCGATTCGGTTTGGTTAATGGAATAACAAACGATTAGTCAGGTGAGTGTATGTTCTCTACACGGCAAAAAATAAATTCCACCGCAGCGAAATGTCTGACGTCCTTCCTGCCGGAGCTCAGTGCTGCTACAGCTACTATTTTTCGCCGGTCGGTGCAAGTCCCTGGATGGAATTCTTTCTGTTACCTCACCAAGTTACGTGCACTGGGATTGGTCAGTAGCAAGGGTACGCTGAAAGCGCCTCTGCTATTGGCCCACAAGGCCTGCTGTTTCACAAAAGGGGAGGACCAAATGAAATCAAGGGTAGGTGCAAGTTTACAAAGTATCACCTAAAATAAATCTCCTCTCTAACCAAAATAATTCTTACAACATATTTAATAATATCTAAATATTCAGGATGGCAGACAAAAAATACATAAATAAACTGCTTAGACTGTTTAGAAATAATTGAAGCATGTACTCAAAAACGAAAATCCGCTCCAAATAACTATCGAAGTGATATATATATATATATATATATATATATATATATATGTGTGTGTGTGTGTGTGTGTGTGTGTGTGTGTGTGTGTGTGTGTGTGTCCATGTTTGTGTTTACATGTATTCACACACACACACACACACACACACATATATATATATATATATATATATATCACAGGACATATATAGGAAAAGAGACACAGCTGAAGGAATCAGTTGCATACTTGATGAGCTTGAGCAATTAGATAGCAGAGCAGGGTTTGGTAGGAGTAAAAAGAGAAAGGGTGTTAAGATCTTCAAGAGATATGAAGATTCGGAAGGCCACGATTGTGTATGTTCTGAAGGGACACGTCTCAAAAAAGAAGAATAACTTTTTATTAGAATTTGTCTGGAGTTATTTATAAGAACCAAGAAGTCTGATTCAAGAATTGCTCTCAACTTTAAATCTTTTTTGTGGCACCTTTACTGTTATCCATTTTCTTAACACTCACAGTATCGTTACCTTGCCTGTGTGGTTTCATTAATATTTGAATAAGAATCGCGAACTTCCGTTTTGGTTAACTTCAATTTCCGTCGAAGGTGCCGCATAAATTGTACACTCTAGGAACTTATTTTGAATTCGATTTATTTCCCATGCTTGCTTGAGCGGCAGTAAATTACAGAAAATAAAGAAAAATAAATACATGTCAGTAATATTGTGTCTTTTTCAAAAGTATCTGGATTTGAATAAACCTTTTTTTGTTGCTGTTTTATTTCTCGGAAACCCAGGGTTGATAAATAGTTAAATTCTTAACTGACATTTTAAATCCTACTTTTATTTCTCTTTCCTATAATTCTTCTCATAAGAAACGAATTCAGATAGGTTACAAGTTTACACATAGAGAAAAATGTGCCCTAAATTAATAATTCTCCATTGGAATATGCGATTCTTCTTCATATATACTAGATATAACTTCGGGACCTTTCCAGGGTATGTGAATAACTACATCCAGATGCAAGGTATCTGATCATGAGACGGGAAGTTTTGAGGACCCTTTAACCATTTCTTTTTTGCTGTTATTCCTTGGGCCATCTATGGGTAAATAGTGAACTTCCAGCTGGGGCCAAAAGAGTCTGAAAGTATAAAAATACACCTTGTTAGTAAAAATTTTAGCAATGGCTTTTTATATTAAAATATTTCTAGCATTACATTATAATACTAAAACAAAACTTTTCCAGCAATATATTTTAATCGTAAAAGATATCACTTCTAGCTATAGCTTTTAATAGTAAAAATGACTACCAGAAATAGAGTTTAATATCTAAATATAATTCAAGAAATAGTTTCCAGAACATTTAATATTCCAGCACTGGATTTTAGCAATGGCTTTTAGTATTGAAATATTCCTAGCATTACACTTTAATACTAAAACAAAACGTTTGGAGCAATATATTTTAATCGTAAAAAATCAAGTCCAGCTATAGCTTTTAATAGTAAAAAATGATTACCAGAAATAGAGTTTAATATCCAAATATATTTCCATAAATACATTCCAGAAACATTAAAAATTCAAGCAGTGAATTTTAAAAGTAAAAAAAAAATAATTTCTAGCAATAGATTTTAATAGTAAAAAACATATCCAGTGATAGATTTTAATTGTAAAAGTAATTTCAAAAAATAAATTTTAATAGTAAAAAACAAAAACAAATCATTTCCAGCAGTAGATTTTAATATTGAAAATAAAAATTACCAAAACCCTCAACAAATTTGCATTCCAGCAGTAAATGATCCTTGAACATTTGATATGCTGTTAAACAAGCTAAACAAAATCAAACCAAAAATTTCAGAACATTGGCGATTATGGCTTTTAAATACAGGTGGGAGATAATAGAATCAAGCAAGTACAAACATTTAAGTACCTAGGAAGTGTTCTAACAGGAGATGGAAAGTGCGACACGGAGATCCGAAGGCGAATGGGCATGGCAAAGGACTCGTTCCAGAAGCTGAGCAAAATACTAACACACAGGAAAATCTCAATAGAAACAATGTAAAGAGTGCTGTACTGCTACGTGATGTCAGTTCTTCAGTACGGCAGTGAATGCTGGACAATATCATCGAAAATGAGGACAAAACTGGAAGCGGTCGAAATGTGGTTCTACAGAAGGTTGCTACGGATATCGTGGACTGAGAATGCAAGCAACGATGAGGTGTTGGAAAGAATGGCAACAAAAGGGAAATTGATGCTGAGCGTCAAGAAGAGAAAACTGAAGTTACTGGGACATGCAATGAAGAAGGAGAGCCTGGAGAACCTGATACTGATTGGTCAGATAGAAGGCAGCGGATAACATATTTGCAGGGTCTGATCAGGTGGATGACGGAACGGGGGCTGCCAGAAGCAACAGGAGCAAACATACTAAGTGCCACAAGGGATAGGGAGACATCGAGAACCATGATCACCTACGGCCTGAAGGGACAGGGCACATTGAAGAAAAAGAAGAACTGTCGCTTGCCCTTTGTAGCACTGAGTAAAATTTGCTATTTCTCCTCAAACCTTGTTATGTCATCTATTTCCCCGATCTCTTAAGATACATCATACGCTGTTTCCTTCTTCACTTCTTGCTTTCACTATATCCTGTGTTAACATTTCCAAACTCTATTATGCTTACGGCCAACTCTCGTCGAAACACCGAAACGTTGTGTCAAGATGGGTCAGAGCTTTTAATCATATCACACCGAGAAAGGCGGTAACGCCACTGATGTGCAGGGGCCTACGGAAGAGTGAAAAGATTAGAAAAGAGAAAGTCGAAAACCACATCCTAAACAGGAAACAAGGGAAGAGCCTCTTCACCTGTTCAATAGATGTGGGTGGAGTGTGAACCGGGCGATAGCTTAGTCCATCTACTCCAATTAAAAAAAAAATTAAAAAAAGAAAAGAGTGAAAAGATTGGAAAAGAGAAAGCCGGAAACCACATCCTAAACAGGAAACATGGGATGAGCCTCTTCAACTGTTCAATAGACGGGTGTGGAGTGTAAACCGGGTGATAGTTTAGTCCATCTACTCCAATTGCAAAAAAATTATAAAAAAAAAGAAAAATGTGAAAAGATTGGAAAAGAGAACGCCGGAAACCACATCCTAAACAGAAAACAAGGTATGAGCCTCTTCACCTGTTCAATAGACGCGGGTGGAGTGTGAACCGGGTGATAGTTTAGTCCATCTACTCCAATTGAAAAAAAATTAAAAAAAAAGAAAAGAGTGAAAAGATTGGAAAAGAAAAAGCCGGAAACCACATCCTAAACAGAAAACAAGGGATAAGCCTCTTCACCTGTTCAATAGACGTGGGTGGAGTGTGAACCGGGCGATAGTTTAGTCTATCGGCTGTAGTAATGGATAAGTACTAGTCATAGAGAGCCAATTTATGTTCGTTATATTTGTATAAGCGAAAATACCCTTGGGAAATTCAATAATCCAGTTACACTAAGCACGAGATTTAGGGGAATTTCAGCACCTTCCACAACACAACAGTTGATAGATTTTACAAGTAATTCTTTTATCACTAATCATTACTATCTAAAAAAAAGAAAATAATAGAATCTAAAAATAATTTTACAATTTTAAAAATAACCTGCAAAGGGTCAGTAAACTGTAGAAAAATGAATCAGTAAAACGAACCCATATTCACTCATTATCTGCTCTAGAAATGTCAATTGTCTTTTGTAGATGTAACCTATTAATCTTATTGCTTCTAATTTTTCTAAGACTTAATAGGTGCTTGCATGTTCAGTTTATATTTTTCTCAGCATCTCTCCATAAAAGCAGATTTTTTTGATTCATGTCTATTTTTTATCGGTGGATATTGTAATAAGAAATTACGAATTAAAATCAAACTTTTTCACATTTACAAAAATTCACAATGACGTGTGAAATCCTGTTTTTTTTCAAAGAGAAAACGAATAGAACATGTGCATAAAGAAAAAGTCGAAACCAGATTTCTCAAGTAGATGTTAAACTGATTTACTGAGCAATGTGAGCGACTTGCAAGACCAAAATCGACTTATAGTGTAACGTAAATTTAGAAAAAAGTCTTCAGTACTTCTTGACTGGGGTATGTGAATAATACTGAATTCTCAAAATAATTTTTCGCATGCCTAAATTATCTTATCATTTGAATTCTAAGTCTCTTTTGCAAACCATTTTTCCTTTTTAATGTAATTTCATAAACCAGTTTACAATACGAAAAACATATATCAACAAATTATATAAATAAACCGAATTTTAACAATGGTAATAAAACAGTGTTTATTTGACCGACTGCTAGAATTACGCACATTCATAAAATAGCGTAAATACATGAATTTTCGTATGCATCTTTTTCTTTTATACTAACGCAATTAATTTCTTTGCGTTGTAAAAGAAAAACTTTTTTTTTCGTTAAAGTGTGTAACTTGCTTCTTTCAATTTGTGAGAATACAAAGATTATTTTCATACTCAGTAATAAAATTATTTAAATTTGTAGAGCTGTGTTTATAGATTATTTCTTTTCCTTCGCCTTTCACTTTTTTTTCTAATGATTTAGTTCGTCTTATCACTTATCACTTTCTATGAAAAATCTGAATACTATAAAAGGCTCCGGCCAGAGTCAATCAGTCAGTCAGATGGGAGCCGCGAAACCCGGAGATAATGTTAGGTTGCACCTTGTTCTCTTTCTCTTTCCTTCTCGTGTGCTGTTTTATTTCTTCTTCTCCATTCAAATACATTCCTATCAAACAAACACATACATACGTATGTACGCATATACCCTTTCAACAATTACTACTATGAATATTTTATACAACTCTTGATACCCTTAACTTTCTAACTGAACATTAATTCTTACCAATTCTTGCTATTTTTTTCCTTTTAATAAATTACTATTTTCAAATGAAAAATGTATATTTTATTCTTACATTATTCCACACAATTCCACATATTCCAACCTGCCGACAAACAACCTTCTGATGATAATTCTGTATAAAACTTGTAAGCTGTACGGAGTTCGGTTAAGTCTGATACAAGGACGGATCAAAGAACCATTAACCAGCTCCCTATAGCTACACTAGGGACCCTCGACAGTTGAATGGAACACCTACCCGACGGCTTCACTATATTATATCGTATTACTTTATTTATAAAAGGACTGGCATGACGTAAAAATTCAGTAGTCTTTGTTTTAGTTTCCAACAAAACTTTCCTTTATATCGTTTTTGGAAGGCATATTTTGATACTTCTACAGCAAAACTATTCTGAGGACTCTAGATCTTATACCAGGGTTCATCATCGGAGGCCACAATTTGAACAACATAAGATACGCAGATGATACAGTGCTGACATCAGACACGGATAGGAAACCACAAGACCTCTTAAAGACGGTAGCTGAAGAGAGTGACAAGAAAGGGCTACAAATAAACTGCAAGAAAACCTAATGCATGGTCATCAGCAAAAGGAGCAGCCCCAAATGCCAAATATAGATGGGGGATACGAAAATCAAGCAGGTACAGAAGTTGAGATATCCGGGGTGTGTTCTAGCAGAAGGCGTAAAGTGTGACACAGAGATCCAAAGGAAAATTGGCATGGCCAAGGACGCTTTTCAGAAGCTGAGTAAAGTATTAAGAGACAGGAAAATTTCTCTAGAAACAAAGAAAAGAGTACTGGATTGCTATGTGATGACAGTTCTACAATTATGGCAGTGAATGCTGGATAATATCATCAAAGATTAATGAAAAATTTTAATCAACTGAAGCGTGATTCTACAGAAGGATGCTGCGGATATCGTGGACTAAGCATGTGAGCAATGATGAGGTTTTGGAAAGGACGGAAACAAAAAATAAAATCATACTGAGCATCAGGAAGAGACAGCCGAAGATCCTAAGACATGGAAGGAGGGCTTGCAGAACCTGATACTAACGGGTCAGATAGAGGGGTAAAGAGATCACATAGCAGCAGATAACATATTTGAAGAGCCTGATCAGGTGGATGACCGAAGCGGGGGTTGCGTGGTGTTAAAAGAGTGCTAAGAGTTACCAGGGATAGGAAGAGGTGGAGAGCCATGATTGCCTACGTCCTGAAAGGACAAGACACATACTCATCCCAGTTGTTTGAATTATTGTACTTAGGCGATTTTGGTTTCTCCAAATTATTATTTGCATTTTGGATTTTTTCATTTATTGACAAAAATTTGTTTGAAGACATGTAACAAAGCTTTCTCATTGAAACTATATTACAAGTTTTGCCTCCTTTTTTTTAGATCAAAATTGAAAGCCACAAATATATTTTTGCGTGTATTTGCAGGTATATTTTAATAATAAATTATTAGTAGTTTTCACGTTAGGTTGGCGTTTCTCGTTTTTTTTAAATCATTTCACTCCAAGAAAGGCATTTCACTGCCACTATAGCGCAGGTGGTTACATAGGTACTGAGAGAGCGATTAGATATAGGAAATGTCAGAAGGAGGGTGATAGATGAGTAAGGAGGTACATAAGAAGAGTGTTTGAGAGAATGGGTGCGAGTTAGTGTGTTAGGAGGTGTCTATTGACCTTACATTTAAACTCCTGGAGATTGTAGCTGTCGGGGGAGCAAGTATACGGAAGGGAATTCCACAGGCGAGAAGTGCGAGAAAAGAAGCTGTTGGAGTAGAAATTGCGGTTACATTTTATCGGTTCACTGTAAAATGGTGGGACCTAGTTGCTAATCTAGTATCTCATGCAAATTCGTACCTAAGAGCCACCAACGATCTAAATTCATCGGAGCAGAAGCTGTGAAAGTATTTATAGAAGAGACACAGGGAAGCTACGTCACGCCGGTGAGAGAGTGACTGAAGGCGGTCAGCCAAGTCGGTATTGATCACAGTACAGATTCTCCGTTGTATTTTATCAAGAACCCCGAGGAGATGAAAGAAAAAGAATGAACTTGTGTAACTTTGTAAAAACGTGTTAATATTTATTCTGCATCTTTTCTTTGCGATGTTCTATTGAAATTTATTTATACATTCTCCCCCATTTTCTGCATTGAATTTTAAGTAAATCCATATTCAATTTTCAGAATGGCTCGAAAGCTAAGTATTTGTATAGCTTTTTATGAAATTAATTCATGGTAAATTCTCATCTAATCGTTTAGAGTTAGTTGAACGTAAAATATTTATATGTTTTAGGTCTGTCCATGTATTTTTCGTGTCGACAATATATGTATAAAATAGGATACAGAATCCAGACAAACTAATACATGACAATAACGTATGCCTTCTTGCAAATGGGGTTTAGTCTTTCTTTCACTCTTTTCTTTCATTGCCTTCTGTGGGAATTCTTGTAGTTTTCTGTCTCCGTTCTGCTTTCAACATTGGTTATTCCGCATAAGTTATATTCAGAGTATCGCTGCCATTAATTCATACTGGTAGTACTTATAATTCCCACAGAATTGTCTCACTGTTTAGGTTAAGTTCGGTGAGACGTTACATCATTGTCCTCCACCCCTTTCTATTTTTATATATTGAATGAATTCATTAAAAGTAATATCCAAATAATCCTCTTTAAACTGCAAGGAAAATATTTGTTTTTATTTATGTAGCGTACTAGATGTATTTGTGTATTTACAGTGCTATTAAGTTTAAATAAGATAGATAGATAGATAGATAGATAGATAGATAGATAGATAGATAGATAGAAATGAAAATGATGAGTAAGAATATCGCTTCATCTTACTTATGACGTGATAGAATCATATCATAATCCTCATCATCACCAACAGCAGCCTCTTGATTGTTTCAATCGTCGTGGGACCTTAGAGAAGAAGAAAAGGCAAACTTTACCAACATGATCTGTTGCCGCTGGGTCTCAAGAATTTCAGCATTGTCTTTTCTGTCCACTCTTTGATATTATCTGGACAACCTTTGTGTTGCTGGCACCGCTTGCGTCCAATTTCAACAGTACTTTGCATGTTAGTCTGGCAGACACTTTAACTCCCTCTGACGTAGCCTATATCATTAGATCTACCGGCACTAAAAAGTGGCTGCTCACGAGACATTTGACCTTGCTACGTACATTTGTTTTGCGCAACCAGTGTATTATGCGGAGAAGTTTTCTCAAGCATTTCTTCATGAACAACTGGATCCTTTTTTTGCCACTACCAGGAGTGTCCAAGTCCCACACTAGTAGAGGAGGATGAATTGTACTTCGTCAGCAACCATTTTTCAGTTTAAGGAGGGGCATAGGGACAAAATTAAGAATGTTCTTGTGGGTCAATCAGTCAAGTGCCATACATGATACACGCTTGGGTGATCCTGTCTCTTTCGAGACATGAGTGACTGGGCAGAAAAGTATCCTGCAGTAGGTTGCCATTACTTTCTGTGGTAGCTTGGCTGCTAGCCAAGGCTATAGAACCCATCTGTGGTGTTATTCACCCATAACCCGGCCTTACCCTCCCTTCTGATCTCAAATGGAACCGCTACATCGAATCCATAGCTAAATCCACTGCTAAGAAGGTTGGGTCACTATGTCGATCCAGGACGTTCTTTCCGCCTGAATCCATCCTGCATATATACAAGTCTATCCTTCGACTCTGCATGGAGTACTGCTGCCATTTATGGTCAGGCGCCCCTTTCGCTCACCTCAGTGTTCTCGACAGACTCCAAAGGAGAGTTAGTAACGTGATAGGTGCTGACTTGGCGGCTCGACTACAGCCATTTCCCCACCGACGAGATGTGGCCTCCATTTGTCTATTCTGTAAGTACTTTCATGGCTTCTGCTCAGATGAACTTAAGTCACTGGTGCCTCCTCAACAGGTGTTTACTCGAAAACCAGAATGGCAACTGGGTCCCACCCATTCACATTTAGCTTAGCCAAATGCAGACGACAATTCTACTCCTGCAGCTTCTTCTCTCGCACTTCCCGCCTGTGGAACTCGCTCCCATATTCTTGCTTTCCTGACGGCTACAACCTCCAGAAATTTAAATGCAATGTCAATACTCATCTACTAACCACTTGACTCTAGCCCTTCCCCCACCCCGTATATCCTTCCCTTTCTCTCCCCCCTTGCAGCTGTCATCACACCTGCATTTTCATCTTTCTATTGCTTCTTTCTAATTGGTTTGTAATCCTCTTCTCCCTTCTCTAATTAATCTTCTTTCAGTTATGTAACCCCCCGCACATCAGTGGCATTTACGCCTTGCCCGGGGTGAAATGATTAAAAAAAAATAATAACTGGAGAAAAGAGAGGGATTAATATCTTTCCCAAGGATATTTGAGCGTAAGTAAATTCAAGAAATTTCACTCCACTCCCCGATTCGATATGTGCTACAAAGCACATCCCACTCTTGTGAGTATTTGTCTGAAAAATGGTAACAATTTTTAAAAAAAATTTCCATAAGAATCTTTCCTATCACTAGACACCAGCCGTCCCCTGACAAAGTACAATTTATAGTAATGAAACATGAAAGCTCTTGTGTAAAATCTAAAGAAAAATAGGAGTGAGAAAAATAAAACTACAGAAATTAAGAACATAACGATTGCTATTGCATTGATAATTTCAAAGATCAAAATTGATTAGAATGCAAGAAGACGGAAGCGAGTTCTAAAATGGACGTGCAAGTGAAAAAAATCTTAACACAGAATTACGAAAAGATCTTTCAACTGTAAATTGAAATCTTACCACAAGTCAAGTACAATGCTTAAATTCATAATGTCTATGTACCATAGAGAGGAGTTTATTAAAACAATTATCATGAAAGTATTTATGGAAAATGCATAGGAAAGCTACGTTACAGCAATAGTAAACTGTTGATGCGGAGATACCAGGTCAGGACCAAAGAGATTTCAGATTGCTCTTTGGATCTAATCAAAGATCCATAGATAAGTATCCGGAGTAGCAGACAATATCGGGCAGCAAATATTGTAAGCATGGATAAAAGTTAAACTTGTACAAATATGTACAATAAAATATATCGGAAAAAGTTGCTTTAATACGACACAAGTCTCCGACTTCCAAGCAATAGACTCGACAATCGCTTCGATATAATCTTTCTACTTCATATCAGCGATTGTTCTTAGCCACAAGTCATGAATATCTATCTATCTATCTATCTATCTATCTATCTATCTATCTATCTATCCTCACCTTTATCTGTTTATATCAAAGTATGATCCGTTTTTACTGTTTATCTAAAACTGTATTTATCTATTCCGGTCTGTTCGTACATATGTATGTATGTATGTATGTATGTATGTATGTATGTATGTATGTATGTATGTATGTATCTATCTATCTATCTATCTATCTATCTATCTATCTCAGTCTGTTATTATCTATCTATCTATCTATCTATCTATCTATCTATCTATCTATCTATCTCAGTCTGTTATTATCTATCTATCTATCTATCTATCTATCTATCTATCTCAGTCTGTTAATATCTATCTATCTATCTATCTATCTATCTATCTATCTATCTATTGCTTTCTTTGTTTGCAATTATGATTTACCTCACTTTAAATCCATCGTCCATAATTTTATTAATATTTTTAAATATACCTATATGTATACTTATCAATTCATATATATATATATATATATATATATATATATATATATATGTGTGTGTGTGTGTGTGTGTGTGTGTGTGTGTGAATTAATAAGTATACATATTGGTATAGACGTATAAAAGTATTTCAGTGATTAATAAACCAGTGGTTAATGTAGTATAGACAGAGCTATCAATAATGTATTAAAATATACAAATTATTCTACGTCAGTGGAACAACTAATAGTTTCGTGCTCTATGCAATAATACTTAGTTTAATAGTTTATTAGAAACTGACCGTTTTGGTATTTGCATTTAAGTTTAAATCTTGCAATGCCAGGGTATTTTTTTAAAAAATATCAAGACTATAATATTGGCAAAATTTACATGAAGATAAAAAAAATTGAATTAAAATTTAATATTTAAGAAATAATTATTAAAATTCTGGACGATGAATTCAGGGCGAGGTAATTCATAATTGTGATTAATAAATAACATTTAATGAAAGAAAGAAAGCAAGAAAGAAAAAAGAAAGAACAAAAGAAAATGAAAGAAAGCAAGAAAGCATGAAAGAAAAAAGAAAGAAAGAAAGAAAGAAAAAGAAAGAAAACGAAAGAAAGCAAGAAAGCAAGAAAGAAAAAAGAAAGAAAGCAAGAAAAAGAAAGAAGGCAAGAAAGAAAAAGAAAGAAAGAAAGAAAAAAGAAAGGAAGGAAGAAAGAAAATGAAAGAAAGCAAGAAAGGAAGAAAGAAAAAAGAAAGAAAGCAAGAAAGAAAAAGAAAGAAAGCAAGAAAGAAAAAGAAAGAAAGAAAGAAAACGAAAGAAAGTAAGAAAGGAAGAAAGAAAAAAAGAAAGAAAGCAAGAAAGAAAAAGAAAGAAAGCAAGAAAGAAAAAGAAAGAAAGAAAGAAAACGAAAGAAAGTAAGAAAGCAAGAAAGAAAAAAGAAAGAAAGCAAGAAAGAAAAAAAGAAAGAAAGCAAGAAAGAAAAAGAAAGAAAGAAAACGAAAGAAAGCAAGAAAGCAAGAAAGAAAGCAAGAAAGAAAAAGAAAGAAGGCAAGAAAGAAAGAAAGAAAGAAAGAAAGAAAGGGCGTGACTAAGAAAGAAACAAATGCATAGAGAAACCTGTATTTATATGGGTCTAAGTATTTGAGTAAGTACTTTTTCTATCGCCGCATGTGGTCAGTTCACATTTTTGTTTTCTCTGATTTTTTGACCACATTTCTATTTTTGATCAGTCCCGACTTAAATATTTTTGGTCTGGAGGGGGCAGTCATTTATGACGTCTTCTTCTCAATCTGGGTGGAGAGAGTAGTTCAACTTCTATAAAATAGGATGTATTTCGCATGTCAATAAATCCATCCTGGCGCCGAGTACAGAAGCAATATAAAACATCCCTATTTGAATCTATTTCTTTTCCAAATTTCGGAAGGATAATAGAAGCGATCTCATTATGGTGCTGAAGTATATGAATAAACCAGTAATTTTGATTCAGTTCTTTTTCGTCGACCGTGATGTTTTGAGAACTGCCTCTATTCTCGATTAAATCATTTTTTATCTTTTCTCTTTCCTGGCCTTCAGTTTCAATGAAGGGATGGCAAGCTTGTAAAATGCAACACGCCTTGAAACAATAGTAATCACTCATCAAACTTTGAACTTTTACCTATAATCATGGATGATTTTTGTCTCAAGGGCACTCTATTGCTTTCAATGATATTAGAGACAACTCGTATGCAGGTTCTATTACGCAACATGGAGGTTCATTGTACTGTTTAAATCACAGAGTTTGTCTTGTTAGAATTTATATATAATGCTTCTCTCTTATTTTCTGATTACATGGCCAAACCAGCTTAGTTCATTTATTTTCTAATCAAGGTTTTTAGGTCTGTCCTGACACGTGTTCATATGAGGCTCTTTCTATAGTTTTACCAATTGAAATCAATTCCATCCCAAACACGCCATGGCTATCTAAATGAATTTAGCCCATTTTTCTCTCTTCTAAATAAATAAAACTTCCAGGCAGATTTAGTTTTTCAAATAATTGCTACGTTTTGGAAGAGGCATCTGTATTAAGGTTTTCGTGAACAACGCATTGTTACAAGACAATTGTCAATCGTTTTTTATCGTCTTTGTTCATGTAATGTTCACTTCTTACCATTTTTAAAATCATATAACATTAATTAATTATTATAATCATTTCAGCAGTAACACTCCCCTGTGTGGATTTTTATCTTTGCACTGGATGAAGTTTTGTGTATAAGACATTGATAGATTTTTCCATCTTGCAACTATTATCATGCTGTGGATTTCACGCCATTGTTCGTACGCCGTTGTTTGTAAAGACCGTGAACCATGTATATCTAATCGCAGATATCACTTCTCATTATTTGTCTCTACCAATGCGCCATTTATTCCTGTTCAAGACAATCATTTCCAGTGTCAGCTGTGAAGTTCCGGGGTTCTATATCATTTTGTAACGACATGGCCTACAACGTGAGCATTTGTCAGAGAAATTGTCATTGAAGGATCTCTAAATGAATACTAGTTTTGATGACATTGCTAAATCAGTTTAACTTTCTTTTTCTAATCAGGGTAATATCAGTGGTTTACATCTTATTTACGTCAGCCATTGTATCCGCATTACTTAAAAACAAGGTCTGAATCATATCCAGGTGTAATTTAGTTGCCTAATCCCAAAGGAATAATTATACAGTTTTTGTCCATACAAGCCCTGTTCATAAAAAATCTTTTCAAGTATTAGAAGTGTTATTACGGTGCTCTCCCTGATTTTGTCTTCTCCTATATTAGGTAGGTCTACGGCTATATCGTGTTGAATACACCGGTTCCCCTTGGATTACCGAAGTTAAGCAACATCGAGCCTGTTCAGCACTTAAATGGGTGACCATTTGGGAATATCAGGTGCTGTAAATGTAAGGACCAATAATGGTCCACCGGTCCTCCAGGTTTGGGGGTTGGGTACAGGGCTAACAACCTTGTCCCGTAAAAAACAGTTTGTTACAGAAACAGTAACAAATAGTTGCTGCCCTATGCACTATCTGGGTGTGATGGATAAATGACGATGATGATATTAGGTAGCCTCAAAACGGACTTTTGTTAGGGAAGACATTTTTGTGCTCACTGAACAAAATGCTTCGTCTTCCACTTCTGCTGAGTTTGTCAAATCATTTCAACTTTCTTCATCTAATCAAGTTGATTCTATCAGTGTTTTAAATATTATTAGACTGAGTCATTGTAATCATATTACATAGAAAAGTTTAGTTATATCCACGTTTCATTTAGCTGTCTCATCTAAAAGAGTGTATAGCGCATTTTTGTTGATATAACAAAGACGACAAATACCATAGCTAAGTAGGTAGTATAGCTACAAACCAAATTGATGATCGGCTTGAAATTATAGAATGCAAATTCTATGTCATCTAACAATTTACTCAAACGAAAAAAGTAAAATTGCACACCCGCCAAATTGGATCAAAACGACTGAAAATATTTTGGAAAAACCGAGATCAAGGCAAATTGCACAAATTAGAGTTAAAAGTAAGATTCTGGGTTCTGATTGGGTAAGAAATAACAAATTGATCTATGATCCCTGTTAAATTTTCTTAACACCTAAAAACATGGGTATGTCCTTTGATCCAACCACATGAACAAAATTTACTAGTTAACCACCTCACTTGACCGGTCAAATCAGTCAGAGATGGGAGCGGTAATCTGAAGGACCTCGTCCGAATGTGACTAAAGAAAAGTTAATTTGCCGGACGTAAGGAGCGTCACAGATTCGTTTTTTCTCCTCTTCTGATTTTTCTTTCTTCATCTTCTTCTACACACCGTCAAAGAAAAGTGACTCCGATAAGTACAATCTCCTTTACTACTTGAATTTCTTTTTCACTTTTTAGCCGACCATAAAAAGGAAAAAATAGACACACAAACACATCTTATTAGTAACCTTTTCAATATTTCTACATACACACATTCTGCTACTATCAATTATGAACTCTGAATTTCTGTGGAACATTTTACTACTTACGTTTCTCTTTGAACATATTTATTTTCTACTTACAATTTTGTTATTTTGTTAATAAAATTTTACTTTAATGTACAAACAAAACACATTTATTCTCCCAACCATTTCTTTCAACTTGATGGTATTTTAAATTGTGGGAACAAAGCCAATTTCACAAACATAGCCGAGGCCTCTACAAAATATACGACGGCCAACATGTGTATAAAAAATATATATTCACTTGCGACGGTTGTGTGTAGAGGAGTGGTCAGAGAGAAACCCATATACGAACAAATGTAGACTGCATATCCTTTATTCGTGACGTTTAATAGAATTGATGTAACATTCGAAGGTGACAGTACACACGCATCGAAGGGCCTGTGTCTTTCTCGGTCTTGATTCAAATCCCAACTCTCGACCGACTGCTCACTACTAAAAATTTCTGACTTTTATATAAGCAATTATGTTATATCCTGACACATTGTTTGCATAAATTCAAAGCCCACATTATCTGCCCTTGGCTACGCTGGTTTCAAAACAATCAAACATTTTCCTGACATGGAGAAAATTACCCGTATTTTTAATTTTGACAACGATCAAATATTCATCAAAACAATTTCTATTTTCTTCTGCTAGCAGTTTGCATATTTTTTTGCTGTTTCATAAAAATACACTTCTTCAGGAAATTATTTCTATTTTTAATTTACAACGTTCTCATCTTTTTTTATGACAGCCATTTTGATTCTATTTGCATTTGTTCCAGCCACAGCAATGATAAACTTCTTGAAGGCAATTCTTTCAAATGGCAGAAATATTATTCTTGTATCCTCTCTGGTTTCGTCTTACTATCTGTTAGGGGATCAAGTATGTGATCTTTTGTCAATGAGGTTGTTTTAAAAGATCTAGATACAAAAGCTTTGTCATACACTTGGCCAAAACTATTTAATATTCTTCTAATCAAGTTAATCCCATCTTACTGAGACAAAGATTTTGATTTTATCTCTGATTATTTCCCCAACAATTGCTCTGAGATAAATGGTTTCAAAGACTAAGCACCTTTGTATTTTCTCCTTTCTCATCGTCTAGGTTTCACAAACGTAAACTGCCATAGGAATGATGAGAGTATAGTATAGAATGTCTTTTCTCTAACAATTCCTTTCCCTCTATCTTTCAAATATAGACATTCTTTTGAAATAAGCAATTTGTTTACTAAACTAACAAAGAATTAATTGGTTTAGAAACAGAAAGAAATAATTTTAAGAAATCCAATACTTAGAATCCCGAATTTTTCTTATCCTTAAGTAATAGACTATGAAAGAATCAGAATCACGTTTTTCTATATAAACTTACACATTTAAATCCAAGAATGCTTATTTACACGTTCTAGATGTGTTTTCTTTCTGAAATCTAGGAAGCCATGCTGTCACTTTTAACCTGAAAAAAAACATTTTCTCTTGCTGTTATTCGAGAATTTTTCTGTTTATAAAATCGAAATGTAACCGCCATGGCAAAAAATGATTTGAAAGTAAATTCTATGGTAAACAGAAAAAAAGTAAAAAGAAAACGAAACATGCGCAATAAAAAGGAAATATTTTGATATGCACAAGTCAAATTTGTTTTTATTTGTTCGCCATCTTTCCTTCTCGAAAAGGAGAAAAGTTAGCTGTGGAGGCTAACATCGATAGAAATAGTTGTCAAAGCACATTTGAAAAGAGACAAGTAAGGTTTCAAACGATGAGGAAACCGCTTGCGGCCTCGTCTGACCCAAGCTAAAATTCCCAAAACAATTAAACAACATAAAGATAAAAAGAAATAACAAAATGGTTTGGAGAAAAGCTATAATAATAATATTAAGCAGAAGAGGACCCAAGGAAAGGCGGAGTTTACTAGCAACGTTATTTTATGATGAAGATAAAAGTTTTCTAGGTAAAACTGTAACTATATATAATGTGAAATCATCGGAAGAGAGAATCCCATCATTAATTGGTGTTATAAGCGTAATCAATAAACACGCTTAATAACATGAATTAGATTATAACAGTAACGGTAAAAAAATAAAATAAAGCCCCAAAGATCATCCCTAATATTTCAGATTTTAGAAAGGAAAAAAAAACAAGCAGTGAAAACAACCAATTTTAAAGATTATAAAAGATTATTTATTAGAAAATATACAAATAATGATAAAAATAGCAGTAATAATAATAACAATAGCACTGAGAAACATCAAACCTTCGTCAAGTCGATACCAACCTCACCAAGATGATTAAAAAATGAGAAGGATTGTAAAGAAATTGACCGCTCTCAAGTGTAAAAATACAAAAAATGAACTTCTTAAAAATAAAGTTGCACTTAAAATTAACCATGAAACGTACAAAAAATGTAATATAAATGCAAAAAAAACAACTCAGAATTGATCGAATCGAACTCAAAATCTAATCAGTTTGTACTAGTCCTGACGCCAGTCATTCCTGAAAAAGTTTCATCGGAATCAAACAGATAAAAGCGATAAAAAACAATACGCTCTGGCTTTCTTTAGGCGCTAAGAATTTTAAACCGAAACTTTTATTTCGATCACTGGGTTACGCCATTCTCATTTCATGTGCGATGTTACTTCCGGATTCCGTATAGTTATCTCCCTTTAACTTAACTCTTTAAGTTATTTGTACACCGCATATGTAGCCATGGAGTGAACTCACTACTACTGGGTCAAATGACTAGAACTAACGAATATTCACTGGGCCATGTGTCCTTAAAATAATAAATGATTAGGTTGAATATCTTTAGCACCTGAAGAAAGCCGGAGCGTAAAATGTCGTAAATATAGTAATAACGATGAGTAAAACAGTCCAAACATTGTAAATAATGTAAATACACTCTTGTGCAAATTAATTGAATCAAAACGAATTATGTCTTCCCTGGATCTTTAACACTTTTCCTGATCACATATACGTCGTCTCTTGGAGGTGTTTTTTTTTTTTTTTTTTTTTTTTGGCAGAATATTTTCTTTTACGTTTTGGACTGATGGATCCAGTTTGTTTATTCGCCTTGATGACACGACTGAGAGATAAAAGGCTGATATTAACAATATCTACGATCTCTGTGTAAAGTCTTAACAGTGTGTTCGTACGGCGTTTAAATTTTCGTACGCTTCCTGGCAGTAACGTTCATCGCAAACAATGACCGTATGACAACTAATCGACAATCAAGACAATAGTGTGTGGGCGTAATAAGAATTTGATGCAATCACGGATGACGCCAGGTTTTTGAAGGCCAAACAAATTTCATCCTACGCCCCGGAAATGGATTCATATTGCTGCCCATCACTGCAAATGACCTAATCTGAGAAAGAATAGAAATCACTCAATTCTGGACACACTAGTGAGTCGATAACTGATCGTATGACAAAAGAAATAGAACTAAAGCAGTTGATACAGTTAATTAGCACAAGTGTTTTTTTTTTGTTTTTTTTTTTAATCATTTCACCCCAAGCAAGGCATTCCACTGCCACTATTGCGCTTGGGGCTATATAGGGGGAGATAAATAGGAAGAGTGTTTAGATATAGGAAATGTCAGAAGTGGGGTGATAGATAGTTGGGTGGTTGGGAAGAGTGTTTGAAAGAATGGAAGTTAGTTTGTTAGGAGGTGTCTATTGACCTTACATTTAAACTCCTGGAAATTGTAGCCATCTGGGAAGCAGTCATGTGGGAGAGAATTTCACAGTCGGGAAGTGCGAGAAAAAGAAACTATTGGAGTAGAAGTTGCGGTTGCATTTTATCGGTTTCACTGTAAAAGGGTGGGATCAACTTGCTAATCGAGTATCTCGTGCAAATTCGAACCTAGTGGGCACCAGTGATCTAAGTTCATCGGAGCAGAAGCCGTGAAAGTATTTATAGAAGAGACATAGGGAAGCCACGTCGCGCCGGTGAGAGAGAGACTGCAGGCGGTCTGCTAAGTCGGTATCGATCACATTACAGACCCTCCGCTATACCTTGTCTAGAAGCCCAAGGAGAATAGCAGGGGCACCCGGCCAGATAAGGCAACAGTATTCAATGCACGGGCGGATGGTAGATTTATAAATGTGCAGGATACATTCAGACGGAAAAAACCTCCGGGCCCTGCAAACTGTGTATATATTTTTATATCTTCATCAAGGGATTTTATTTTGGGGTTTACTATGTACCCATACCGGGATCCCTACAATGAACCCAACACAAATGAAGGTGGAGATGGAAACAGCAGCAACCTCTCGATCAGATACTGTTGAATCTAGTTCAGTGCTACTAGCCCGATGATACCATGTACTAAAAGGTATTCGCTGAATAAATCGATTCACTGTCCTTTTGTATGGAAGTGAATGTTGGACGATCTCATCAAGGATGAATGAGAGGCTTGAGGCAGCAGAAATGTCGTTTTGCCGAATAATATCGATGATACCATGGACAGAACACGTGAGCAATAATTGAGGTGCTGGAGAGGATGCAAACGTAAAGAAAACTCATAATTAACATCAGGATAAGACAGATGACGTTCTTGGTATACGTAGTGAGGAAGGAGAGCCTGAAGAATTTAATATTTACTGGACGGATATAAGGAAAGGGAAACAGGGTAAAGCAGCGCAAATCATATTTGATAGATCTGAACAAACAAAAGGCGGAGGGGATTTGGGCGAGATACCAAGAGAAAAAGTATTGAGAGCGACAAATGAGACTGAGCCAAACGGAAGCCCATAATCGCCTACATCCTGAAGACACACACACACACACACACAC
The DNA here is from genome assembly GCA_037127315.1 of Ascarosepion bandense. Lineage (NCBI taxonomy): Eukaryota > Metazoa > Mollusca > Cephalopoda > Sepiida > Sepiidae > Ascarosepion > Ascarosepion bandense. The sequence continues at coordinate 724,661 of JBBBDQ010029957.1, forward strand.
ACACACACACACACACACACACACACACAGTCACATATATATATATATATATATATATATATATATATAACATAATATATATATATTATATATATATATATATATTAGACGATGATGACATATATATATATATATATATATATATATATATATATATATATATATTAGACGATGATGACAAATGGAACTTACTTCGTTATTTTTATTGAGCAAGTTTAGTTTGGGGAGTTTGATAATGTGCTAAACATCGTCTAAAATATACCTTAAAGTATAGTTATTTTATTCCTAATATAATATAACGAGACATCTGTTATCTATCCCCTAGGATATATTGATTGATTCTCTCTGTTCTAATAATGAATAAGTTATGGTTTAAAGGATTGATTACTCATTTCTGCTGCCTCGAGGCTTTCCTTCATCCTTGATTATATTGTCTAACTCTCATTACCATACAGAAGGACATATATCACATAGCAACCCAGCACTGTTTTCTTAGTTTCTAATGAGCTTTTCCTGTCTCTCACTATGCTGGTTATGTTTTGAAATGCGTTCTTGGCTTTGCCAATTTTTTTTGAGACGAGACAGCTGATTTGTATTTTGCTGACATGTATTTTCCGTCTATGTGTCCGGCCAAAAGAAAATAGGACATTATTATATGATATAGTGGTAGGACGTAAACTCTTCGCTATTTAACTAGCCAAATAACGCAAGAACAAATTAACGATCAGAGTTATATGGCACTAATTTGGGCATGTTCCCTAAGAGATGACATGACGTTTAACCTGAATTATTTAACAGGTGTAGTTAGGGAGAATCATACACGGGTATCAAGAGAGTTGGTTTTCTAATCTTGAGTGTTAAGGCACTGAAGTCAATTATGACTTTATCTAAACACTTACAAACAACATCAGTCGAAAACCTAAGTACATTTTAGAAGAACCCAATTTTTTTCTTCTTCTTTTTCTTTTTCTTCTATGTGCCATCTCCCACCAAGACGTAGGCGAACATGGCTTGTCGCTCTTAATATCTCTTCTCCTGTTATCTCAATCAATCTCAGCTATCCACCTATCTGATCAAGTTCAAGTTTGTCATGAGGTGCTTTCCCTTGTTTTTCTTCCCTTCTATCCGACTTGTGAGCATCAGGTTCTACAAGCCATTCTTTCTCATTGTAATCTCTCAAGCACGTCAGCCATCTTTTTCTGATGTTAAGTATCAGTTTCCTTTTTGTGTCCATCATTTCTAAAACCTCGTCGTCGTTTTCTGCCCACGGTAATGAACATAAAATATTAAATAAAAAGATTGAAGTACTCAGTGAAAATAGCTACGCCAGTGAAAAATTTCCTAGAGATAATAATAATAAGAATGATGATAATAATACAAGGATTTTGAAGTGGAAATCTCAAAAATGGGGCACACATCAAAAATTCCAGTTATAGTTGGAGTCGTCATATTAATTGGAAAACATTCCAGTGGACTCATTGAATGGATTCCTGATTGTTCATGCCTTGAAGAAATACCAAAAATATTCCCTTTTTAATTCCAGCTCATACCATAGCAATGTAAGTTATGTGTAATCAGAAATTGCTATATTTTTTTTATTTTCTTACAAAGATTCTCATTGGAAAATGGCATGGTGCAGTTTCTATCCTAAGATCTCTAGTTGGGATCGAAAGAAAATGTGCAATACAACAACAAGAACAGCAAGAACAACAACAACAACAACAACAATAATAATAATAATAATAATAATAATAAATACAAACAAGAATTACAGTTAGTAGATTCTGTAGAAAAGCAAAACAGTAGCCAAGAACCAACTATTGCGGCAAAAAATGAAAATGAAAGCCAAAGATAAAGCTCTTGAAAAGATGAAACAGCGCTGGCAAGACAAACCTCTGCATGGCCAATATCCAGTACGTGCCAATAAATCCAATGTTGACAAAGTTAATACTCATCGATGGTTACGTGCATCTGGATTAAAGTCTGAAACTGAAGGATTTATACTTGCAGCACAAGACCAAAGTCTTTTTACGAGAAACTTTCAGGCAAATATTATGCATAATAATATGGATCCAAAATGCAGGTTTTGTGATAAACACCAAGAAACAATAGACCACCTAATCTCAGGCTGTTCTGTGGTTGCCCCAAACGAATATAAAAATCGCCACGTTAGAGTTGGGCAATATTTACATTGGGCAATGTGCAAACATTATGGAAAAGCTGTAAACAAACACTGGTATGAACATCATCCAGCACCGGTTACAGAAATAGAAGATGTAACCATTCTATGGGATTACACCATCTACACAGACAGAAAAATTGAAGCAAACAGGCCAGACATTATTGTTAAAAACCAGAAGGAGAAAACTTGTCTATTAATTGATATGGCTTGTCCAGCGGATTGTAACATAGCAATCAAGGAATTTGAAAAACTGTCAAAATATAAAGACCTGGAAATTGAAATAGAAAACATATGGAAATTGAAAACAAGAGTTGTACCAGTGATAGTAGGTGCACTTGGAATGATAAAAAATGGAACAAAACAACACATTGAAAGAATCCCTGGAAACCCCAGCTTAAGAGATATACAAAAAATTGTCTTATTAAGTACAGCCCACACACTAAGGAAAACGTTATCTATGTAATGCTGGGGATGATAGGGAAGATAGAAAAACATGAAATGGAGTCATAACAACACGCCACTACCTGCCTTAGGTCTCCCCGCAGACTTGGTTGGTAGTGAGACCAAAGCAGAAATCGAAATATGATGAAAAATGACACAATAATAATAATAATAATCACAAGAAATTAACACGGATGTAAACTAGAAAGAATTCTCAAACCTCCGCCATGGTATCGACGACGTCATTTCTGTGGTTCGGAAAAATTGTTTATTAAAATGAGATAAATAACTGCAATGAACTTAAGAGTGAAAATAAAGAAATGAACTCCACTGCTGTCAAAATAAAAAGAACATTTAAAATTAAATAAGGGAGAACATTTTAGATTATATTTAGATATTTATATTTAAAATATCTAAACTTATTTATAAATGGAACTTTGTCTCTGTCTGCGTATCTGTGTATGTGTGTTCGTTACCTAAAGACTCCGAAACAGTTGAACCGATTTTCTTGAAAATTTACACAGTTGTACTATAAGCATCTGCGAGTGTTCTTGGCTAGGTTTTATGTCGAGGTACCTCCGATAAATATCGAAAATCGATAATCGACAGAATCGGGTTATAGAAGGAGTGGTACGATTTTAATCAAATTTGATACACTCACAGACAAAGACATAAGAAACGATATTCAGAAGTTTCAAGGCAAGGTGTTTGTGTGTGTCTCTGTTTATCTGCCTGTATGTCTGTATTTTCTTCAGCCCTTTTATTTAGCTTTTGCTTCGGGTTTGGCTCTAAGTAAGTATAATTGTAGTTCTTAGTCTCAGCTATGATACCATTTACTCAGAGGACTTATTTAACCTTCAAATTCAGCTTACGACGATAAAAACTTATTTGATATCGATACCAGGAAATCAAAATTTGACTTACATCTATTCATTTTTTTCTTTCAATCTACAGTTTCGTTTTAACTGGAACAGCTGTTGCTTTTTAGTCTTTCGTACCAACGTCCAAATTGTCTGTGCTCCAGGACCGTGGATTAGTTTTAAAGCTTTCATTACCCCGAGCAACGCCGGGCTATACTGCTAGTATTATATATGTTTAGATTATAGATCCGGAAAAATAGCCCACAAACGTTATCCCGTACAGCATTGAAATTTAAATCTAATCAGTTTCTGCCAGTCATGAAACAATCATACCTGAGAGTTTCATTCAAATCCATCCAGCGGGTCTTAAGCAAAGACAGACAAATGAACAGACAAATGCTACCGTATAAAATACCTCCACGTAGGTAGTTATTGTTGTGGAGTAGCTTTCGCACTGAAGGTTATAATCGTGCCATGTCGGTTGCTAATCGAATTAACGCACCCAAAATGTAATGAATTTGGTAATCTTCCACGGAACGCTGACTCCTTAGAGTTTGGTTAACTGCTGACTAATATCAACTGCCTAGTAGTTATACTGAACTCCAATAGAACTCTAAATAACTCCTATGAACTCCCCAAGAATTCTGAAGAACTTTTTGTTAACTATTATTAATATAGGAGAGACAGTCCATTATCTGGGGAATAGGTGTGTTTCACCATAACAGTTATGTCATACATGCAACAGCTTTGTCAGCTATTTAAAAAAAAACTTAATATCAAAATAAGTAAATACTAACAGACTAAAAGAGCCTACTTGGAAGGTGAAATTGAAACAAGAAATTGAGGAAATCTTTTTCAAGACATTTCAATGTTTCAAAATCAAAACATAAGAAGGTCAAGATAAAATCAAAACAATAAATAAGCTTCTACTAGTCCAAAAAATACTTAAATAGAAACTGCAGTTAATGACACAGAGAATGGGACAATATGAAAAGTATTTCAAACAGGCATTAGAAGTTTTACAGAAAAACTGGAAAAGCAATTTGTTGTAGCCTGTTTAGGCCAGGAAGAAAAGACAAGAAAACAAGAAGGTAAGTTCAAACTGTGTATTAGAATAACAGAACATAAACAAAAATACGTTTGTTGGTAATCAGTAGATAGATGTGTAAGTCCGAACGGTATAGTTACGCTGCGTCTTGACTGTCTCTAGACTGCCTTACGACTGTCCCGTAGCTGCGTCGCCGGAAGGCACACAGGTTAGTCTTTATTGACGGAGAAATAGTCTATGCCAATAGATAAGGAACCGTAACACAACTATAGTTACGAACAGCATCGAAATATAAATATAAATTCATTTATTCCCGAAAATTTCATTGAAATCCATCTAGCGGGGTCTTGACCAAAGACATACAAATAAACAAACAAACGCAGCCAAATACAATAAGCCGTGAAAGTATTTGTAGAAGAGACGGAGGAAATCCACATTACGCCGGCGAGAAAGTGACTGCAGTTGAGCTACCTAATCGGGATCGATAACAATACAGATTCTCCGTTGGATTTTGTCAAGGATCCCCAGCTGAATAGCAGGGGCAACCGAACAGATGTGACAGTAGTATTCAAACACGGGCGGATGCTAGATTTATATATGTGCAGGATGGACTCATGACAGCAAATGCTAGACAGTTACCTCAAGCATGAAGGAGGGTTTAGAAATAACAGAAATGTGAAGGACAGAAAGACGCTGAAGCAACCATGAACCGAACAGGTGAACATCGACAAGGCTTTTAGAGAGAATGAAAACATAACGAACATTTATGCTTAACATCAGAAAGAGACGGTTGAATCACTTGGGGCACGTAATGAGGAAGAAGAGCTACGAAAATTTGATACTCAAAGGGTGATCAGAGGAGAAAAGAGACGAGGTAAGCAGAGCGTGACATACTTGATGGGCTTAAACGAATGGATAAAGTGGGTGGTTTGAGAGAATTAACAGAACAAAATATATTAAGAACAGCAAGAGAAAGGAAAATGTGGAGGGTAATTATCTCGTATATACTGAAGGGATACTGCACAAAAAATAAAGAGAAGTTAAATAAAGGGTTTGGGCGTGTGTTTTTGTCAACACTTCGGTCATGATAAGCTCTAAAAAATCCTAAAGAAAAATCCAGGAAATGACAACATTTAGCTCTGCTATCTGTTATCAATCCATAAATATTTGCACAAATTTTATCAATGGTAATGAAATTCCAGAATAGATCACTAAATTTATTACATATCTCATACCTGACAAAGGAGAATAGATGGTCAAAGAATTACTTGTCTGTCCACCAAATGTAAATTGATCACGTCTGTCCTGACGGAATGTAGTTTCTCGTTACTCAATAAAAAATGGGACAGCAGGGATGTCGAAGACGTTCATACGATTGTAGTAACCAACTACTAATAAATAAAATTAATCTATAAGCGAAAAACTAGAAATCTCAGTACAGCTTGTATAGATTACCATAAAGCCTTTTATAGTGTCCCACAGTATTAGATCCTTAAGAGGTTTGGAAATTTACAAGTTCACGATCTTATTACATTTCATTAAATGTTGCATGAAACTGTTGAAAAAGATTTATACCTAAATCACACCTAATGAACTTGTTACGGGTAACAGAATTATATGAAATAAAACAAAACAACGTAATAGTATAAAAGTTGGTGTATTGACAGGAAAGAGAAGTATCTACAAGAGGTGAGGATTAGTAGAATAGAGAACAAGGTAATTAGTATACATTATCATCGTAGAGACGTGATAGATTGACTAGTAGAGCACTTCCGGTGCAGTACCGGAAATACACGACTGACTCGCTCACTGGACTTCCTTACTCAACGTTCTTCCTCGTGGTATAATCACTTCTATTTTATATAGTGATTCGAATATTCCATTTCCGTGGAAATGTGGAGAGCGTCCCAACAGAACTGTCATTTACATTTCTTTGAATATAGGACGAAGTATCTTTCAATGAGACTCTCTGTCACCCCTTTTTGTTCTGTATATGCTTAACCCCTTTGTCTCATGTACTAAAGTGTAATAACTATAGATACAAAGTATAAAGACAGTGTTTATTCGCCAATTCTACATAGATGATATCAAACTATTTGCCAAAGACGACAATAGATTTAAAGGTATCCTCATTAGGGTAAAATGTTTCACTCATGAGATCAGTATCATTTCTATTTAAATAAATGTGCGAAAGTGATATTCAATAATGAGAGAATAGCAGAAACGTTCCATATATCCATAATTTGTCAAACATTAGCCAAGATAGAGTGGCCAATATCGTCACTGGAAAATATGCAATATTCATAGGGAAAAAAAGACACTCGTATGACTATTACGCAGATGCAGTAACAGAAATTATTATAAAATGTAAGAATAAACCAATATTGTCAAAAACATTTCTGACCTAAGGTCTTTGTTTCGAACACGGTAGTAAATGTGTATGCGAGAGAAATCAAAAAATACAATAATAATAATAATAATAATAATAATAATAATAATAATAAAACTTCAAAGAAGAATACAATTTAAGAAAATATCAAAATGCATATATATATATATATATATATATATATATAAGCAAAAAAAATGCATGTCCAAAATTTGCTTTTCCTGTGATGAAAAAACGTCTGTCCTAGTAATCAACGCATCAAGACGTTTGTAATATAATAATCATCTTGCTCATCTTATTACGCATATTTTACTTGAATGACTTCTGACCGTGTTTCAATCGTCTGGAAGAGTTGATTAGGAGTACAGTGGTTTGTTCTATACAAGAAAAGCGACGTTTGTACAAGAACTCATAGTTACATAGTTACTTTTGCATTGTTTTTTTTTTTTAGATTTATATATTTTTATACATCATCCATCACCGGTTAAAGAATGATTACACATCTCCGTTTTATGTGATTACACCATTGATGAGTGAAGCAAATAGGTCAAACATAATTGTCAAAAAACAGAAAAGGAAACTACAAACTTCCTAGGGTTACACTTGTTTTATTTTCTCGAAATTTACACTTTTTTTACCTAGGAAATCTGAATATATATATATATATATATATATATATATATACTTGTTTCTGATGAAGGACCGAGGGTGGTCTGAAATATTATATACAATAATATAAATAAACAAATACTGTCCAAAAATACATTTTTAAATTAAAAACTTTTTAATATTCTTTCCTATATATATATATATATATATATATATATATATATATATATATATTATTTGAAAAAAATAAAACAATTTTTCTACCTTTTTGTAATGTTTTATGTCAATAATCAATATTTTCTCCAATTTTACACGTTTTACTTATTCTTTTTAAGTTTTACAATTATCGACATACTGAAAATGTTTGCAGTTTAAACAATTTTTGAAAGAACCAAAACTGCATCCTTTTTGCTCAAAATGCACGAATTTTCCTTAAAAATAAATACACTAGCTACATTTTCTTCAAATTTACGCATTTATTTGCTCCTGTATCTCAATAAATTTATTGATATATTATAAAAAGAAAGCAAATTTTCTTCAAATTTAATCTTTTTTGGTTGGAGATAAAAAATATTAATTTTTTCACACATTTTCTTGCAGAGATATATGTAAATAACACATGTTTTTTGTTAATTTACACTTTTCTACATAAAATAAGAAAAGCAGCAACATTTTAAGAGATTAACACTTTTCAAATTAACATTTTTCCTACGGAGATTAGAAAATATCTTTTAATAGTCTTCTCCAGTCAACTGTTATCACTTTTCTTACCATTTATGAGTGTTTTTTTTTTGTAAACTTTGGTTTAAACTAACGAGCAAAGTAAACATCTTGATTATATCAATATTTGCTCTACAAACTATGTTTTAACCTTTTTAACTGTTTCTGCTGTTATATTTCAAGTGACAATCTTATTTTTTACTTTATAAAGTATTTTAAACTATTTACATTGTTCAGACTATTGTTTTCATTTTATAGCCAATATTACAACGTTTCAGCCGGTGTACGCTCCAGACTTCTTCAGGTGTTAGTAATTTTGAGGACACATGACATATTATTTAGTTCCAGTGACTTGACTCAAAGGGTTGTGAATTCGATATCATGCTACAGCGTTTATGAAAAAATAATGGCATTGCACATGGAATAAGAAATATATAAGCCAGTGATCAGAATAAAGTGTGTGGTTCAAAATTCCTAGCAGCTGAAGACGGTCGGAGCGTACAACAACCGAAACGTCGTAATAAGGGCAATAACATTGAGGACAATGGTTTGAACAATGTAAACAATCTAAATACGATCTCATCTAAGAAGTATAGACAAACAGTAAATATATTTCTTTTGTTATTTTATCTCGTTTGTCTGCGTAAAACAACAATCTATGTGTTTTGATAAAGCATGTTTTTCTTTCTAATCTAAATGATAGAAGTGAAGCAGCAATTGTCTAGCAAGTAAATTTTAATCCGGGTAAATTGCATTGCGTTTTGGTGCGTTGTGTTGGAGTAGAAACTTGCTCAGAATGAGAAATCGGAGTGACGAGTTTGAATTCCTTTTGAATTCGTTGCATTCACTTACCCGCAAATACCCTTGGGGAAGGTAATAAACGGTTTCTTCTCTTTCCAGCTAAGGGTTAAATAGCAAGACAGATTGGGTTCTGTAGCCTTAGTTAGCAACCAGTTTACCGCAGAAAGAAATGGCAACCTACTGCAGGAAAATCTTCCGTCTAGTCAGTCATGGATCAAAAGAGACATGATCGCCGAAGCATGCATCACGTATAGCAAATAATTGACTGATTTCCCACAGTTGCCAAATTCATAAACCCAGGCGACTATAGTTGGCTTTATTCGAAATAATACCCCAAATAGGGGTTAAATAGTAAAAATGGAAAAATATCTTTTCTTTTCAATAAAGCCCAATATTAACCAGGAAATAAAAATAATTAAACTCAGAATTCAAATTATATTTCGGTTTTAAATAACACAGAAAATTGATAAGTCCACTAGAATAAGAGATGTAAAATATTCTGACAGTCTATTATAATGAATAGATGTAGAAAATGCATGGTTAGATGATAAAGTATTCATTATTGAATTTTTTCATGAGAAATATATATTTATATGATCACAAGAAATGTCATACCATATATCTATGTTTAATAACATTCTAAACATAGACAAATTTCGATTTTAAAATAATATATATATATATATATATATATATATATATATGATTATAAGAGAAATGGCATGTGTCAGCTGTCTACTCAGGCAAGCAAAAGAATTGATCGAAACCAGGTAGGGGCATCATAAGACGTTCATCTGAAGTGGCATTAAACATACAAATAAAACTGATTTTTTTTTCTACAAAACAAAATAAACAAAAAGGTACACACAATAATAACTTCTTTACTTATTTGACCGTCTTATTATTATTCAAAAAATTTCGTTTCCTTTCTCTTGTAACCTAATTACCTTCCGAGTCCCAACCAGAGATCTAAAGCTAGAAGTAGCATCGTGGGGTTTCCCTTGAATATTTTTGTAAAAAAATAAATGGAACGGATAAACGTTTTAAATCAATAAAACCTTTCTTAAAGAGCGAACTGTACTTTTTTTTATTTCTTTAGAGAAAGACGTTAGATAACTTCATTGTTTAATCTAAAGTATTGTCCTAAAAAGATTTTTGGCAATTCTTACATACACACCAAACAGAAAAAAAGAAAACCAAAAGGAAAAGAAATGTTATATGATTCAGTCTACCGTACGACAAAAAGGTAAAAACAAACGTACCAAAAATATTCATTAAATTAAAAAAAAAATAAAAGATTTTATGGATTTAACCTCAGAACAAGTTTGTCTTAAAAGTCTCATCGATTTACAGTTGAAATGACTAGGTGTAACCGTAGATTCTATATTAACGTTTTCTTCTAACGCATATGAAAAATCATTACCAGCTACTTGATTTAAAATTAAGTTTGATCTTCAAAAATTTAAAATGCAATATCAATCGTTATTCTCTGTCTTCTTAATTATTGTTCTTTTATTGTCCTTTCTCTTTAATTGCAGACTTTGTCTATTCTCTGAAAATCAGGAATGCCTTTTGACTTCTAGTGGCTTTGTTGCCATCTTTATGATGAAGTGTTGACAAAAACTCATGCCCAAACTCTTTATTTACATTTTTCTTTGTTTTTTGTGCAGTGTCTCTTCAGTATATACGAGATAATTACCCTCCACATTTTCCTTTCTCTTGCAGTTCTTAATATATTTAGTTCTGTTATTTCTCTCAAACCACGCATTTTATCCATTTGTTTAAGCCCATCAAGTATGTCACGCTCTGTTTACCTCGTCTTTTTTCTCCTCTATCCACCCTGTGATTATCACATTCTCGTAGCTCTCCTTCCTCATTACGTGCAACAGTAGCTTCAACAGTCTCTTTCTGATATTAAGCATAAATGTTCGTTATGTTTTCATTCTCTCTAAAAACCTTGTCGATGTTCACGTGTTCGGTTCATGGTTGCTTCAGCGTCTTTCTGTCCTTCACATTTCTGTTATTTCTAAACCCTCCTTCATGCTTGAGGTAACTGTCTAGCATTTGCTATCATGAATTTATCCTGCACATATATAAATCCTGCATCCGCCCGTGTTTGAATACTACTGTCACATCTGGTCGGTTGCCCCTGCTATTCAGCTGGGGATCCTTGACAAAATCCAACGGAGAATCTGTATTGTTATCGATCCCGATTAGGTAGTTCAGCTGCAGTCACTTTCTCGCCGGCGTAATGTGGATTTCCTCCGTCTCTTCTACAAATATTTTCTAGGCTTCTGCTCCGGCGAGTTTAGCTTACTGATGCCCCCTCTGCATGAATTTACTCGAGCTACTCGACAAGCGACTAGGTCCCACACTTTTACAGTGAAACCAATAAAATGTAACCGAAGCTCCCTTCAGCTTCTTTCCTCTCACATCCCGCCTGTGGAATTCCCTTCCATATACTTATTTCCCTGACAGCTACAATCTTCAAAAATTTAAATGTAAAATCAATTGCCATTTCCTATCTCTCTAACTCGCATTCTTTTCCTTGTGTTCTTTCCTCCGTTCAGCCAACTCTCTTCAGCTCTCCTTCACACCATTGTTATCATCCTTCTCTTACCCACTCTCTGATATCCTCTACAACTCTATTCGTCTCATCACTCCCCTTCTATGTAACCCCCTGCATATCAGTGGCGGTAAAACCACCTTGTTTTGGGAAGAATTAATTATGAAAAAATATAGGAGGATATAACAGTTCAGTACTCTTTGCTTTGCAGCTATCGAAATCTTCCTTCTGGAATGAGTCCTTGGCCATCGCAATACGCCTTCGTATCTCATTGTCGCATTATCCGTCCTCTGTTAGAAGTTGGTACTTGCTTAATTTTAGTATCTCACACGAGTAGCTGAGATTGTTGGCTTAGTGATGATGGCCATGCATTTATACGTCTAGTGTTCGTCTCATTCAAGAAGAATTATTAAAGAAATTGGTGTTGGGGTGCAGTGGAGATGATCAGAAAGCGAGAAATAGAAGAGACGAGTTCAAAATCCAGTAGATTTCATTGTATCCACTTACGCACAAATACCTTTGAGAGAGGTATTAATCTATCTCTTATCCCTCCAACAAAAGATTAAGTATCAAGACAGATTGGATTCTGTGGCCTTGGTTGGCAACTAGTCTACCGAAGAAATAATGGTATCACGCTGGAGAAAAAACTTCTGCCCAATCAGTCGGGTTTTTTTTCGAGATATAATCGCCCAAGAATATATCACTTAACTTACTGACTGGTCTCCGTCGAGATTCGAACCAGAGTGCCTCTTGGCAGGAGACCACTGTCTTAGCCGTCGTTCTTTAACCTCTCTGCTATACGATGAGCTGCGCAATCAAGTAAGTTTCGCTACCCATTTGGAGCACTAACTCGTTCAGATTACTCGAAGACATGCCTACTCGGTTTTGTATCCGAGATATAAACAAAACAATTTCAAAAAACATATTAAAATATCAAAATCCATTAATTCTTTAGATATCACATACATGTGTTTATATGTGTGACGAATGGTTTAAACATGCATCTGGGGGGGATACCATTGGTAGGTCATTATTACCTTCTTCCGAAGATAGAGGTGTGATTTCGAGGAGATTTTTTTAAGTCTTTGATGTTTTTAATACCCCTTTTACTAGAATCACGGTTTCTAAAATATAGAGGACTAAAATATCAGGACTTAAGCACTCATGACTCACAACTGATTTATTTATTTAACTATTGATCATCATATATTCTTGACAAAGGACAGATAGACAAACAGACAGGTTAACGCTACCAAATACAATGTTGTCAAAATATATCAAGAATTGTTGGATTAATTCAGGTGAAACTCTCAAGGATAATTTACTAATGATTGGTGTGCACTGATTAAATTTTGGGGTTCGATTTCGTACGGGGTAAAGTTTCTGGTTCATTTTTCCGTTTTCTTTACTAATATTTTCGTCCGTTTCACATAACAAATGCTGAATTACCTCCGCTTTACATCATTACATTTCTCTTAACCCACTATATTATCTGCTATCATTATTTTGAAAATAAATTTAATATGTATTATACAAAATAAACAAAAATTCTGTGATTTTAATTGCAGTTATTTTCATTTTAATAATCACTTGCTAATCGCTAAAAAGAAGTTGGTATTGCCTTGGCAAAGGTTTGTCGTGTTTGATTTCTTATTATTATTTTGAGGAATATTAATCCTAATGAATGTCTAGCGGCCACACCTCGTTGAAACATCGGTTTCCATACGAACATCGAAGTATGGTTTATATTTAGAGTAGCAGTATAGCCTGTTATTGATCGGGTGTAATGAAAGCTTTAAAACTAATCCATGGTCCTAGAGCTTATATTCTTTGGACGTTGGCAATAGTTGTTTCCAGTTAAAGCGAAACCGTAGACTGAAAGAAAAATGAATGGATGTTAGTCAAATTTTGATTTCCTGGTATCGATATCAAATAAGTTTTTTCGTCGTAAACTGAATTTTGAAGGCTAAATAAGCCCTCTAAATAAATGGTATCATGGCTGAGACTAAGAACTACAATTATACCTACTTAGAGCCAAACCCGAAGCAAAAACTAAAATAAAATGACTGAAAAAAATACAGAAATACAGACGGATAAACAAACACACGCACAAACATCTTGCTTTTTATATATATATGTTATCGATTTTCTGCACTATTGTAAGAACTGCAACCTTGAAACTTCTGAATATCGTTTCTTATATCTTTGTCTATGAGTGTATGAAATTGGATTAAAATCGGACCACTCCTTCTATAACCCGATTTTTCGATTATCGATTTTCGATATTTATCGGGGGTATCTCGAGACAAAACCTAGCTAAGAACACTCGCAGACGCCTATAGTACAACTGTGTAAATTTTCAAGACAATCAGTTCAGCCGTTTCGGAGTCTATAGTTAACGGACACACGCACACAGACACACGCACACAGACAAAGTTCCATTCATTAATTAATTTAGATGAGTATTTTTCTATATTTTTCACATGAGGTAGTATTTACAGTATTTACATTATTCGGACTATATTTATAGTATATACATTATTTACATTTACTAGTATTTAGAGTATTTACATTATTCGGACATATGTACCAGTTGATATAGATGTTGCTTAGTTCCAGTGACTTAGACCAAAGTGTTGTGAGTTCAATACCAGGCTACAGCAGTGGTGAACAAGTAACTTGCAGGGTTAGAGGGAGTCGACTCATGACTTTCAATCGAGCTTTACGCAAGGAATGAGGATGATATACCCCAGTGATTGTAATAAAGGGTTCGGTTTGAAATTCCTAGCAACTGAAGAAGGCTGGAGCGTACAACGACCGAAACGTCGTACAAATGGCAAAAAAAAAAAAAAATGAGGACAATAGCCCAAAAAATGTAAATACCTAGATGGGTATCCGCTTGAGAACACCAGGTGCTGGAAAGATGTGCTGATGGTGTAGTGGATAATCGGAATTGTTAATCGGAAAGGCAAGTTCTTATTCAACGTTGGGTTCCTTATATACACGATTAATAATCCTCTTGTTAGTATGATTCACAGGTTGAAAAATATTTGCTCTAATTCGTCTGCATGCTTAATTGTAGTTGTTGCCAGGTGTACCTTGGCGTTAAGTGTTGCTACTACCCGGGTCATGGTGGATCTGCACACAACAACAATTAAGAAATGTTTCGATGCTCCCCACTACCTTCCAATCAGAGGCCTTATTGTCGGGTGCATTTTTTTGTTAGACCCTGGACCACCTCATTTTAGACATGTCACCTCCAATCCAAATAGCTCACTCTACTCGGATGTTCGTCATATTTCATTAAATAATATATATTTTCACTACATTTTATGATTTTTATTATAGATTACGTTTTCCCGTTATCTTACTCTTTGAAAATGTATGAATCTAGATCTTATCGTTCCCCTTGTTATGGGTTAATTAGCAATCATTATTTTCAAAAAAATATGGCTTACAATCTGAAAAAAATTTCTGTATTTAAATAGTCTAGAAAAAGGTTGCTAAATCGTAAAAAAACTAATAAATCAATCAAACAGAATAATCTGGGCAAAACTTATCCCAAGAAAGAAACAATTCTTTTACTTCAATAAGCAAAATACATAGATTGTGCCGTAATTTGCTAATTTTCTCCATTACTATTTCACAATATAATCTTTATTTTCCTTCTACCCTACAGTTGGGGTCGAGAGACGAGCGCACTGTATTGATTAATCACCTACATACATATATTGCATGTTTTTGATAATTTATATTTTGCAATGGAGACCATTACTACCATTTTCAATATTTTTTTTCATTGTATTTGAAAATTCGAAAAGTTTGTTTTTGTTTTTATTGTTTACTTGTCTGGAAGAGATATTAGCATGATATGGAACATTTACTGGGAAGAGACCACCTGCATTCGGGTGAAAATTGAATCTGTATACAAACGTATCGAAAACGAAATAGAAAATAGAGTGCAGTGTAAGATAATGATGCATCCTCTCACCGGGTTTATTGAATCTGTATAAAAATTGAATCTTTATAACGAGACGATTCAAAGTGAAATAAAAGTCTTATCAGGAATTTAATTTGTGGAAACAATCTTATCAGCTAATGGTTTATTTCATAAAAGTTAAAGAAAACGGCAATATCTTCAGAAGATATGTAAGCGAAAGTGGGAAGAAAAGGCTATCAATTTTCCAAAAACTTACATACTGAAGAACTGACATCACATAGCAATCTCGCACTCTCTTCTTTGTTTCTAGCGAAATTTTCCTGTCTCTTAATACTCTACTCAGCTTCTGGAATGCATTCTTCGCCATGCAAATTCGCATTCGGATCTGTGTGTCGCACTTTCCGTCTTCTATCAGAACACTTCCCAGGTATTTAATTTTTGTACCGGTTCCATTTTAGTATCGATTTTAGTATCCCCGACCTGTCTTTAGCATTTTGGGATGTTCTTTTTGCTGGTGACTATTAATTCGGTTTTCTTGCAGTTTATTTGTAGTCCGTTCTTGTCACACTATTTGCCTACCTTCTGTATGAGGTCTTGTAGTTTTCTTTTCCGTGTCTGCAATCAGCATTGTATCATCGTTATGTCGTTCAAATTATAACCTTTGATAACAATTCCTGGCATAACATCTATGGCATTCTGAAAAGACTCCAACCTTAAAATGTTCACTCTCATCTAAACTGTTTTCCCAATAATCCTTACTACCTTCAATAATCTTTCAGTCAGTTAAGTGCCATACGTGGTACACGCTTGGGCGATCATGTCTCGAAAGAGACATGACTGACTGGCCAAAGATTATCCCGCAGTAGGTTGCCATTGCTTTCTGCGGTAGACTGGTTGCCGACCAAGGCTATAGAACCCAATCTGTCCTGTTATTTAACCCATAACTGGAAGGAAGAGACGGATTAATACCTTTCCCAAGGGTATTTGCGCGTAAGTGAATGCAATGAATTCAGTCGGAATTCGAACTCGGCTCCCCGATCTCTCGTTCCGAGCCAATATCCAATGCACCACATCGCACATCCAACCATCTTTACTCTCCCCAAAAATGTTTCGGCTTTAAAAAGCCAACGAAATGTACTTCATATTTAATATGACGTGTTCCTTCAAAAGAATGGTGATCATTGCTCCCCACAGTTTCATGTCCTTTGTAGGTCTTAAATTTTGTAATTTTGTTCTATCTCCTAAACACTGCAGCAACATCGATTCATTCAAGCTCACTAGGTAGATAATACGTTGTTTATTGAGTTTCTCTTATCTTCAACCTCTTCTGTGAGGATCAATTTTTTGAAATCTTCTCTCCTCCTGATGTTTGCCTGCAGGTTTCAACTCTCTCTTGTTACAAAATGTAAAGAAATCCGGAAGAAAGAATGAAAAATTCTTCTTGTAAGAGATTCTCTTTGTAAATTTGGTATTTATATAACTTCCACACAGTAGGTTGACTTCCTTGTTCATTTTTCATGGCTGTTGATTATGACTACAGGGTCATGGTTCTCCATGTATTTTTTATTCTTTTATTATCTGTCAATCGGCATGACTTCAGTGGAGAAATATAGGAATCGTTTCCTTTTAAATTTAGAATAGGGGATCATGGCTGTTCACATATTCCTATTGCTTTTTTAAACGTGACTTCTTCGGGAAGATATAACTGTGATTTACTTTTGCAACTTTCATGGTTTTGACTTAGGAATAGGGCATCATGGCTCTACAAGTATTCCTACTATTTTAATTTCTGTGAATTGTCAAAGAACCTTGGGTAAGATAGGGGTGTGATTTCCACGTGCTTTCTTCAAGACTTTAATGCTTTAAGTACGCCTTTTACTAGAATTGCTGTTTCTAAAATATGTAGTTTGACTATTTGATATTAGATATGTAGTTTGACTATTTGAGGAAATAGAGATGTGCTATCTCTTAGTCTTGTATACAATTTTGATTACAGTGTGCTTATATTAGACAGGTTAGTGCCGGTCTGAAAACATCAGTCTAGTCTAATGGGCGTCAGTTTGAATTAAAAAATGTATACCTTCAAAACATAGTAAATAGTTGTTTAATAATGTTCATGACGGTTCCCCGTTACCTTGTATACAGGTTTGAATATAGATTATTCAACGTAGTCTTCTTGCTAAACAAGGCTAGAGAAAAAAAAAGTCTGTTCGCAAATTTTCAAAAAAATATAAGTATCTGAATGTCATGGGTTGATAAAGAATTGCATTCTGATGAGAAAATACTGTTCAAGCAAAGCAAATCTGTCGTACAGACACAAATAATACTGAAGGCTCAGGTCGCATAAAATCGGCTTCTGTCCTCGGGGAAACAATGAAAAATGTTTTAAAATTATTTGGCAAACGATTTTTACATTACATTTAACTGTGCTTTGGTCACAGTTCAACCGGTCTTAACATAAAGCGAAAATTAGTGGATATTGGAAAAAGGAAAGGATTGGCTTTATTTTATGGCAGATTTCGAAGTCACTTTCTGGAAATTTTACGATGCTAGTACTATTTGTTGTCGACAGAAAGTGAAAATTCAAGTCAGCGTACCGACAGATCGGTTTTCTACTTACTTTTTTTCTTTTCTTCTTTTATTTCTGGGTGGGGATCAACAGACTCCGATTTTTCTACTTTTTGGATACTGACAAATTTGAAATAACACCTGATAACAAACATAATCTATTCTCAAGTGAATATCGTACAAAATTAGTAATATATTATCCATGAAGCTGACCTCTGTATCATTATATGATGAGTGGAGAGATAAGTTTATGAATGTCCGGACAAGCTAGAAGAATGATATGACAACGGATAGATAGATAGATAGATAGATAGATAGATAGATAGATAGATCTATCTATCTATCTATCTATCTATCTATCTATCTATCTATCTATCTCTCTCTCTATATATATATATATATATATACATTTCATTTGTAAAAGAGTTATTTCTTGACCTAGGTTTTTGGCGTCCTCAGGTGATGGTCAATAACTGACTTTACCGGTACATCCTATATAGTGAAACAACATGTTTCCGAAAGAAAATATTGAAAGGTTATACAATATAATTGTATTACACACATTTTATTACAAGTATGTACTGGGCTAATATATATATATATATATATATATATATATTAGTCCAGTACATTATATATGTATACACATATATATATATATATATATATATATATTACGGCATGTTACAGAAATATACGGAGATTTACAAAATGGATTAATGACAGACATATTTTAGTTTATTTATTTGAACATTATTTTAATAGCTACTCTTATTTAAGTAAATACCCTGTTTTTAATTAAACAGTATATTTATATAAATATATCTCCTGGTTTGATTATTTTTGTGTTGTTAGAGGTTGAGAGAGAGGATGTAAGTTAGTGAGACAGGAGATGACTATTGACTTTGCATTTGAATTCCTGAAGATTGTAGCCTTCGCGTAAGGACGTCAGCGGAAGGGAATTCCTCAGGCGGGAAATGCGATAAAAGAAACTGAGGGAGTAGAATTTGCTTTTTACAATTTATCCATTTCGCAGTAAATTGGTGGGACCTAGTTGTTAATCTTTTGGCTCGAGGAAATTCATATACAGGGGGTGCCAGTAAGCTAAGTTCATTGGAGCAGAAGCAGTGAAAATATTTGTAGAAGAGACACAGGGAAGCCACACTGCGACGGTGAGAAAGCAACTGTATCCTAGCTGCCAAGTCGGAATCGATCACATTACAGATTCTCCGTTGGATTTGGTTGAGGACACCTAGGTGAATAGCAAGAGCACCCGACCAGATATGACAACAACATTCAATGCACGGGCGGATGGTAGATTTGCATATATGCAGGATTGTTTCGGATGGAAAACTTTCTGGCCCTATACAGATAACCGACATTCTTATCAGCGGATTTAGCTATGGATTCTATAGAGTTATTCCACTTGATGTCTGATATGAGAGTTACTCCGAGGGGGCGCTGTGTTTTACTTTCAGGGAGAGAAGCCTGATCCATAATAGGCAGGAGGACATATTGGAGGTCCTTTTCAAGCTTGGCAGCGAGTTTTGCGTTGTCAGCTTCGGCAGATTTTTGATCGAGACGAGAGTAAACCGTAGTGTCGTCAGCGTATATGCCTACTTGGGATCATATTACATCGGAGAGATCGTTAATATAGATAAGGAAAAGCGTAGGACCTAGAATAGAGCCTCGAAGGAGACCTGCGTTCGTCTGATAGTATTGGGAGTCATCTTCGTTCAATACTACCTTCATTGTACGGAATGACTAGATTATATATATATATATATATATATATATATATATATATATATATATATATATATGGTTAAATAAAAAGAAGACAACAGGAAAACTCTATTTAAATTTTCCTCTTATCTTCTTTGTATTTAACCATTCTATCCTTAATCTTAGACGATAACTGAGTATATTTTTACACACACACACACACACACACATATATATATATATATATATATATATATAGACGGATATACGTATGTGTATATGAACACTGAAGTACACACCAATCCAAAGGCAATATAGTGTATATAATTAGGTTCAAGTATAAAACGTTTGAATTCCTTGCATTCACTTACGCGCAAATACCCTTGGAAAAAGTACTAATCCGTTTCTTACTTCCAGTTAACGGGACAGATTAGGTTCTATAGCATTGGCTGGCAACCACTCTACCGCAAAAAGTAATAGCAACCTACTGCGCGATAATCTTCTGCCCAGTCAGTCATGTCTCTTTCGAGTCATGATTGCCCAAGTGTGTATCACGTATGTCATTCATACTCATTCAGAAACCAGACTATCGCTGGTCTATGTTTCTGTGTCCACATTTAAATTTACATTCGCCCGATCGTACTTTTACTCAAACACACCATAATTTAAAACTATATTTATCAGCTATTTCTCTAGATAGATAAATAGATATTGAGAGATAGTGAGAGAGAGAGAGAGAGAGAGAGAGAAAAGGAGGAGGAGAGATCGATAGTTTGTACGTATGTGAGGGTCTCAATAGTTTATTGCATTCATATATTCCAAGTTTGTACGTGTCGAAGGTAAATATCCACTTAATAATGTAATACTGTGGTAAAGATGGAAGTATATATGTATTAATTCTGACTCGAATCCGAAAATGGATCATTTTATTTTTTTCGACTTGATATCGCAGAACGGCACAAGAGGTTAATTAAAATCGAACATGTGTATTAACGACGTTTCTAGACTTAGATCTCTTCCGCTCTCTGAAATATATATATGTACTCTGTTTCCTCTTGTTTGACGCTGTAGTCGCCGAACTGGAAAAACAATTAGTAGAAAAAAAGTCCGGAGATCATTCCCAATGTCTGTTTTCAAGTGGTTGGTTTTGAACAATTATTGACTTAAATTATCAGTTTTTATTCATTGGTCTCTCTATGTAGTCTACAGACAGGTTGGGTGAGGTCGCGGTAAAAGTTTCTAGAACGTTGTCATTGTTATCAAACTTCATTTTTTATTTTTATTTAAAAGCAATTTCTTTTATCTTTTTAAACATATATTTTTATACTTTGTTCGTGAGTCTGTTCAGCAGCACGATTGCTTGTTTTTGTTAAGAAGTTTAATTTTGCGAATCATTTCTTTGAAACGAAAACAACAGGCATTGAAAAACTAAAATTAATTCATGTGTATATAACTGGTGTGGAACAATATGTCGGATAAAATTAGTAATATAATGTCCATATTAATATCAGGAAGTTGGTATTCTGGTCCTCACAAAAATATTTCAACAGTAATTATATATATAAATATATATATAAGAAAAATTAAAGCAGACACGTTATTTCCTGGTGAATCAGGTGTATAGGCCGATTTCAGGCCGACCATC
This sequence comes from Ascarosepion bandense, assembly GCA_037127315.1. Lineage (NCBI taxonomy): Eukaryota > Metazoa > Mollusca > Cephalopoda > Sepiida > Sepiidae > Ascarosepion > Ascarosepion bandense. The sequence continues at coordinate 746,155 of JBBBDQ010029957.1, forward strand.
ATCAGCTTCCGTCTTTATTTAACAAAGGATTTTACACGAATGAGATTCACAAAGACCTACAAAAACGAATAGAAATAACGGTCGCTCTCTTAAAAGAGCTTTTTTTTTTAATGTTTACTGTAAAATTCTAATTTTCCAATAAGGATTTGAGTATGTGACTCTCGATTAGAGATAAGCTGTTCGAAGTCAATATTGTTTTTTACAAATATTTTCGACTATGTCAGTCCTTTTCAAGAACCAATGTGTTGTCTGAACTATCGTTAGAATTTTGTCCACATAAATTGAAAAAATAGCAGGATATAGACAAAACCACCAACAAACACCACATTCGAAAAAATACATGAAGAGACATAATTGAATTGATATGATCACTGGGAACAATTCAAGCGAAATGGTTTCAAACATGGATATGAATCGTGAATAAAGAAATACATTATATTATTTAGCATTATTTACTAATATTAACAAAATAGAGCCACCAAGGGGAGAGCCAAAGCAGATATTTACTGAATTATATTATTATGAGCGAAAGCACAACGAATATATATGGCTGACCACTCGTATTCAAAGGTTCTAGCTAATCTCCATTGCAAACAACTGCTTAAGCACACTTGTGTTTTTTTAACACCCACAGAGCCTACCTGTGGTTTATACTGCAGCAGACCTTCGTTACAGTTTCTGGGAGAGAGCGCGTAATCTAACGTAAACAATAGTTCTCACATAGCCGCAACCCCCGTCACAACCGTCGACGGCTCCCAATTTTACTTACATGATTTGGGTCAATCTGCGGTATAGTTTTCAAATTCTTTCTCAAGGTGCCGCAGAGCGATAACACCAAAATCTCACATTCCTGAGAAATCGAACATAGTGAGATTCGAACTCGGGCTTCATAGTTAGAAAGCGAAACTTCTAACCACTCGATTAATCCGGGATTTGAAATAATTAAGTTTATAGCGATTGCAAAAATACCCTGTTGGACGTCTGCTGCCGGATGTAGCAGTCAGTGGTAAGAAGCTATCCTAGTGGATCTTCCTCCTTACTAATGTAATACAAAGTGAATGATAACCGGGTCACGCAAACAAGTTGCCTAATTCGGATTTTATATTTGTAAACTATTAGATATTTGAGTAAGCAAAGTATTTCGCAAAAAATACATGCGACATTTCTGTACCTGGATGTTCTTGGAAGGCTAAACAAGTATCCGAGGCGTGGAACTGACTGCTAGGTCTTCAGAATAGCTCACAAAATTTCTTTTTCGTTTATTAAAATCCATTTCTTTGTATGTTTTATCATTCTTTTTATTACTGGCACCTTATTAATCTCCTCGCATAATTTTTCTTTCTTTTACCGACGTCTCACATCAATTAGTCTTTTCTCCCTATCTATCTATCTATCTATCTATCTATCTATCTATCTATCTATCGCAGTCTGTATCTATCGCAGTCTGTTCATATCTATCTATCTATCTATCTATCTATCTATCTATCTATCTATCTATCTATCGCAGTCGGTTCATATCTATCTATCTATCGCAGTTTGTTCATATCTATCTATCTATCTATCTATCTATCTATCTATCTATCTATCGCAGTCTGTTCATATCTATCTATCGATCTATCTATCTATCTATCGCAGTCTGTTCATATCTATCTATCTATCTATCTATCTATCTATCGCAGTCTGTTCATATCTATCTATCTATCTATCTATCTATCTATCTATCTATCTATCTATCTCAGTCTGTTCATATCTATCTATCGCAGTCTGTTCATATCTATCTATCTATCTATCTATCTATCTATCTATCTATCTATCGCAGTCTGTTCATATCTATCTATCTATCTATCTATCTATCTATCTATCTATCTATCTATCTATCGCAGTTTGTTCATATCTATCTATCTATCTATCTATCTATCTATCTATCTATCTATCTATCTATCGCAGTCTGTTCATATCTATCTATCTATCTATCTATCTATCTATCTATCTATCTATCGCAGTCTGTTCATATCTATCTATCTATCTATCTATCTATCTATCTATCTATCTATCTATCTATCTATACAACGGTACATGCATTATTTTAGTTTTTACAAAATTTTTCTTTCTTTTACCCACGTCTCACATCAAATACTCTTTTCTCCCACTCTATCTATCTATCTATCTATCTATCTATCTATCTATCTATCTATCTATCTATCTATATATATATATATATATCTGTACAACGGTACAGGCATTTCGTTTCGTTCTTGTTTTTCTTCCTGCATTAATTATCTACAGGGTGTGATCGATGATTTATTGCCTAAATTACGCAATAGTAAAAATAATACTGTTATCTTGATATAACAGATATAGTTGCCCAAATTACCAAATATATCTTGAAATACCAAGGAGTAAATTAATTCAATAAAATCGCCATTAGCTTTAAGCAAAACCTCTAGACGACTTCGGAATATCCTACATCTTTTCGGAACTTTCTTTTTGTTTAGATTTGGTAAATGGTGCCTTCATTTCATCTTTGGTATTACAATTTTTTCTTAATCTCTCACTCAACTGCTCCCATACATAATACCCAAAGGATTGCCATCCGTGGAGTTAGATGACAAAGTGTAAAAGGTGATGTGGTTGTAGAAATTGTTTGGCAGCCATGTCTACTTCCCCAGTTTTTTTTTTTTTTTTGATTGATGCAGAGTCCTATTGACAGGTATGAGGGCTTGCAGCAGCGACCTTCTTGATCCAGAGCAGAACTACGACTTGAAGGCATATCTAGTCTTCTGTGCTGAGTCCGAAAGCTTGTAGTTAGATGAATAGAGACGTGACGTTGCCATTCCTAGTGATCACGCAAAAGGCCTTCATAATCAGCATTCTACTCAACCAAATCTTTCCGAATCCTCTGCATTCTCCTCGAATAGACGCCTAAAAACAGTGACATAATATCATGCAGTACAGCATGCCGTTTTCAAATTTCTGGCCGAGTTGGTTTTGGTCAAGATGCTGATTTGCTCCCAGACGGTGCCCAACTGACGCTACTATATTGTTCTGTCATCGAAATAAAAACAAAGTACATGCAGGAAAATATATTAAAATAAAATGACGAAAATTTACTCATCGCACGATATATATGTATTTGTGTGTGTGTGTGTGTGTGTGTGTGTATGACTAATATATGTATTCTGTTTTCATCTCTCCATAGTCTCTTAAGATCTCTCTCTTTCTCTCTCTCTCTCTCCCTCTCTCTCTCTCTCTCTCTATCTATCTATCTATCTATCCTTCTGACTGTCGCTCTGTTCTCTACATAACTGGTGTGGTGCATGGAAACTCGATCTTTACACGCTAGGTAATTGTTCTTTCGACTACGCCTCTTTGGCCTTACACTCTCGGCGGACCTCAAATGGAATGACTATATTGAATCCATTGCCAAATCTGCAGCTATGAAAGTCGGCTCCCTGTGCAGGGCCCGGAATTTTTTCCCACCGGAATCTATTCTGCACATATACAAATCTACCATCCGCCCGTGTATTGAATATTGCTGCCATATCTGGTCGGGTGCCTCTGCTGCTCTCCTTGGGCTTCTTGACAAAATACAAAGGAGGATCTGTAACGTGGTTGATACTGACTTGGCAGACCGGCTGCAGCCGCTCTCTCACCGGCGTGATGTGGCTTCCCTGTGCCTCTTCTACAAGTACTTTCATGGCTTCTGCTCCGATGAGCTTAGATCACTGGTGCCGCCTAAGCAGGAATTTACACGAGATACTAGATTAGCGACTAGGTCCCACCCTTTTACAGTTAAACAAATAAGATGTAACCGTAAATTCTACTCCAACAACTTCTTTTCTCGCGCTTCCCGCCTGTGGAACTCCCTTCCACAAGTCTGCTTTCCCGACAGTTACAATCTGCAGGTGTTTAAATGTAGGGTCAATAGACACCTCCTATCACACTAACTCCCAACTATTCTCAGAACACTCTCATCTACCCAACCCTCATTCTCAGTATCCTTACCCGCCTATCACCCACCCTCTGACATTTCCTATATTTAATCATCCTTTCTCCACTCTACGTAGCCCCCTGCGCAGTAGTGGCAGTGACATGCCTTGCTCGGGGTGAAACGCTTATATAAAAAAAATCCATAGCCAATAGGCTGGATTTTGTATCCCCTTTTCAAAATTGTTTTGAATTCAGATCATTCCTTTTTCTACACGGGATGTCAATCAAGGCTGAAGAGCAAAACCTGCCTTACTATCGTTAGTGATATTTACGCTAAAGCAAACGTAACCATCTCGACTGGAATCCGAATTCTGCTCCTTGATTTCTCTTTCCTTGACGTTAGCTATTACACCATATTCATGTTCAAACAGAACTTTAATAATAATAATAATAATAATAATAATAATAATAAAATTAATAATGCCCCATCTCTGAAAATATTAAGACAAACAATATATCCGGTAAAGTGTGTTCTCAAGCCGTCACCTGAACTTTGGGGAATTCCAAATCCTTGAGCAATTTCTGCCGTTCTTCAGAACAAAAGATTAATTGTTCCAAATTCCTGCTTTTCGCAGACACCATTCAAAGTTTGGATATCGCCCATGTTTTCACAGAGGGCAAGTACAATGCCATGCTTCATCGCAAACACAAAGACGTCACCATTTTGTAAGAATGTTTCCCCAGAGATTAATTGTCATTTCGTCTCTTTGCGACAAACCACGCAATATGCGACTTGATTCGCTGCCTAACAGTTGTCCAGCCGAAGAAATTCATTCATTCGGTGCTTTTCAAGAGATAATCTCGTTTTCATATTCTCCGGAGGTTCTTCGTCTAATACTGCTTGATGCTTTAATGTCGCTGTTCACCTTCATTTTTTTAAATTATTTTCTTATTTATTTTGTGGTTCGCATATTTCTCTTCTGTCTATATTCATAATATAATTTTAACCGAAAGAATCTTCATTCACTGCGTTCGTATTCGTTCATTGTTATCTTCTTCGTTTATTTTTTATCCTACTTCCTTTTCTCTCTGATATCAACATGTATTGAATGTGTCGAGTATAAGACTATGACCAGGGAATTCAAGTTTAATCATCAAATCGTTCAGTGCTTAAGTTACTTATTTAACTCTCACATTCCTTAAAACTACTGGTGTGACAATACCATAATTAATCAATAATTTATTACCTCAGATCTGTGTTTAAACAGAGTACAGAAATTGCAACAAGAAATCCAAAGACGCATTTGGAGAGCGGAAGATGCCTTCCAAATACTAAGCAAAGTATTAAGAAACAAAAAGGTTTTGTTAGAAGCAAAGAAAAACGTACTGATCTCTTACGCACTATAGGTCCTCCTTTATGAGAGTCAATGCTGGACAGCCTTCTCACAAATTAAGAAGAGGCTTGAAACAACAGAGATCTGCTTCTGCAAAAGGATGCTGAAAATAATATGAATCGAACATGTGAGCAATGACGACGTTTTAGAGAAAATTGCAACAAAAAACAATTAACATGAGACAGAGATTGTTGACATTTCTAAGTCACATAATGAGGAAAGAGGGCTTGGTAAATGTGATAGCCACAGGACACACTGAAGTTGGAAGCAACAGAACAAAATAATGCATAACCTAAAATAATACATAAGATTTAGTAAACCGGTGACGAAACAGGCTTTAAAAGAGTGAAATAAAACAAATATCATTTATTATAAGCTACAAATGAAAAAAATTGTCAAGAGTCATGATCGCCAACATCCTGAAAAAAACATTTACACGGCAATTGTAAGTAAGCAATATCTATCTATCTATCTATCTATCTATCTATCTATCTATCTATCTATCTATCTATATATATATAAATATATATATATATATATATATATATATATATATATTTACTAAAACAGAAGATTATTATTTTTAAACATAGTAATTTAAGTAAATTTATTGACAAAATACTCGAAAAAATATCAGTCAGTTAATTGCCATACGTTATATCCCCTTTGGGGATCATGTCCCTTTAGATCCATGACTAATTATGCGGATAGTTTTACCGTAGTTGGTTAGCATTTTTTCCACGGTAGAATGGTTGCCAACCAAGGCTACCGAACTCAGTATGCAATTCTATTTAAATTATTGCTGGAGGGAGATGAGACGTAGTAATAGTTTTCCCAAGTGTACTTGCATGGAAGTGAATGCAACGAGTTCAACTTGAATTCGAACTCGGCTTCTCATTCTGAGCCTATATCTACTGCACCACAACAAAGGCAAAAAACGTATCATATTGGTGTGACTAAAATAAAACTTCCGAAAAGTTTTAATACCCTAGACAAGGAAAAATGCCGAACAAGGAAAGAAAAAAGAATAAAAGACCAAACGGTAAACACAGTGGATAAAATTGCTCAAAGTCTATACTGTAGTCAGTCAATAGCCATACGTAATATACTTTTGGGTGATCATGTCTCTTACAAGACATAACTGATCAAGCAGATGATTTTCCTGCAGTAGGTTGCCATTTCATTCTGCGGTAGAATCTATAGAATCCAAAATGTCCTGATATTTAACACATAAATGGAAGGAAATGCAACGGTTTAATATATTTGCTGTAATTAATGCAATGAATTCATCTAGAATTCAAAATCAGATCTCCTATTTATAGTTCATTGCACAAGAATAATTATAAAAATTAAGCTTAACCCTAAAATTATTTTTAAAGTAATCTATACCCTGTGAAGGATCCAAGTGGTCGTCGGAGTAGAGGTATTACAGAGTAAGTAGCACAGTGTAAGGACATATGTAGAAAAGATTTGATGCCCCCTCTGCATGAATTTACTCGAGCTACTAGACTAGCAACTAGGTCCCAACCTTTTACAATAAAACCAATCAAATGTAACCGTAAATTCTACTCTACCAGCTTCTTTGCTCGCACATCCCGCTTGAAGAATTTCCTTCCGTATACTTGCTTCCCTGAAAACTACAATCTCTAAAAATTTAAATGAAATGTTAATTGCTATCTTTTATTTTCTTGACTCGCACCCTTTCTATGACAATCCTTGTATCATGTTCTTCCTTTACACTCCACACTTATGCAGTCCTCTTCACACCTGTATTCTTACCATGTTCTGTAACTTGTTCCATTTTCTCATCTCACCTTTACTTCACAAGTGGCATTTCTGCCTTGCTTGGGATGAAATGATAAAAATAAAGTTATGGTTGTACTGATTAGCCAAGAATCCTCTTAATATTGTCTTCACAAAGAAGCCCTTCTTCAAAACAAGCTCCTTGAGTAGAACTTACGTCTCACTAATAGAATACATAAGGAAATTAAGGTGCCTAGTTACAATAGGAAGTGTTCTAACAGAAGATGGAAAGTGCGACACGGAAATCCGAAGGCGAATTGGCATGGCAAAGGACGCGTTCCAGAAGATGAGCAAAATACTAACACACAGTAAAATCTTAACAGAAACGAAGAAAAGAGTGCTAGACTGCTACGTGATGTCAGTTCTTCAATACGGCAGTGAATGCTGGACAATATCATCGAAAATGAGGACAAAACTGAAAGCGGCCGAAATGTGATTCTACAGAAAGATGCTACGGATATCGTGGACTGAGCACGCAAGCATCGATGAGGTACTGGAAAGAATGGCAACAAAAAGGAAATTGATGCTGAGCATCAGGAAGAGACAACTGAAGTTCCTGGGACATGCAATGAGGAAGGAGATCCTGGAGAACCTGATACTGACTGGTCAGATTGAAGGAAGGAGAGACAGAGGAAGGCAGCGGATAACATATTTGCAGGTGGATGACGGAACGTGGGTTGCCAGGAGCAAACATACTAAGAGCCACAAGGGATAGGGAGACGTGGAGAACCATGATCGCCTACGTCCTGAAGGGACAGGACACATAGAAGAAGAAGAAGAAGAAGAAGAAGTTACAATGTGTGTGTCATTCTTTCAATCTCGGATAAATATTAAAATATTGATTGTCAGTTGAAAAGACGTCTACTTAGCATTTCAATGCTATAAATTAATTTTTATAAGGAATAAAAAATATTTTCCAAAAATTTCGTATTGCATGAAATGGTACAATTACCGCTATTTTTGCAAAAATGTGTATTTCTTAGTAGATAAATTAGGCATCTACTGTACATATTATTGGAAGGAGTTATCAAATGTTAGTTCAAAATGTTATAATTAAATTTATTTTGTTTTAATTCTAAGAAATTCGTTGATAAATTTAAATAATTAACTGACCATTTTACACATTTAAAAAAAAATTTCTAAGCACTATAGAACATTGCATGCAGACCCCAATAGTTTGGTTTTATTAGATGAGTCTTTAAATATGCCAAAAGTTGCTTCTGCATTCAATTCGTCTAATAAATAATTTTCAATGAATAGAAAGATGGATGATTCCGAAGTATTCTCAAACAACGAATTTTTTAACCTTGTCTTTAGCTTTGAAAATGACCTTTCAAATTGAACTTGAGTAAGTGATAGTGTGTAGATCACTTTATAAAGATTTTTTAATTTCTCGATCTGTTTCTTTATGGAATTTTAATTTATTATAAGCGACCCACTCCATCAGTGGCTCACTTCTATCGGGGTAGTTGACACTCTATTCAGTTCCCCATGGATGATCACGCTTGGGCGATTATGTCTCAAAAGAGACATGACTGACTGGGAAGAAGATTATCCAGCACTAGGTTGCCATTGCTTTCTGCGGTAGATTGGTTGCCAACCAAGGCTATAGAACCCAATCTGTTCTGTTATTTAACCCATAACTGGAAGGAAGAGACGGATTGATATCTTTCCCAAGGGTATTTGCGCGTAAGTGAATGCAACAATTTCAACTAGAATTCGAACCCGACCCCACCCTCGATTTCATTTTCCGAAACTCAACACTATATTTAGAGCAATCGATTGTGTTCACTAACTGATTGTTCGAATCTGCTAATAATTGCTTCTCTATACGATTAATCAAACGATTCCTTTTCAAAGAATAGCAACATGTAATAAATTAAATTAAAAATGTCTTTCCCACTTAAGGAGGGATTCAACTGTCCACATGCATGGGCTGGGCGTCTAAGTTAGTGAACACCACCCTGTAGTTAGGGTGACCTCACTCGAATCCACCACCCACCAATATGTATGTCTCAGTCTATCACTTCTCAGTTCGGTTAACTACCTTTTCTTCCTTTACCGTCCCCCTTCATCTTCCGACTACTCCCTACTAGACAGCATTTATGATAATATAGATAAAGCTACTTCCTACCACACATTCACTCACATAACGCCTATCATGCTGAGTGGCTTAAAGACTCTGTTACTGATGCAGCAGGCATCTACTCCATGAACTTTGCTATTTCCCAATCCTTAGTGGACTTCCTCACACGCTTTCCAAGCACTCCCTATGGGCACACCTCTCTACTGGATATATGCTTTACCTCTGCACCTGACTCCTGCCAGGTCTTGCAGCTTTGCCCTTTCGGCAACTCCGACCAGGCTGTTGTCTCTCTTAATATTCTCTCCACTCTCACTACTCCCAGGGGCCTCCTACTTATAGGATCTCCTACTGCTACCAAAGAGCTGACTGGAACGCCTTCCGCGACTTCCTTTGCGATGTCCGTTGAGGGAAAGTGTTCGATCTCCCACTCGATGACTGTGCCTTTGAGATTTCGTCCTGGGTGAAAGCTGGCATTGATGCCTTCATACCTACCAGGAAGTTTCGTCTCAAACCTCATTCCTCCCCTTGGTTCTCTCCTGCATGTTCGGCCGCCATTGCCCAGAGGAATCACTACTTTCGACTATTTCGGAGACAGTCATCTGACCACAACAGGCGCCCATTCACGTCTGCTCGTAATGAGTGCAAGAGAATCCTGAATGACGCCAAGCGGTTGTTTGCTGACAGAATGAGAAAGCGCATAGCTGACCGCAAGTTCGCCTCCAAAGACTATTGGCGATTATGCAAACGGGTTCTGAACAATAGCAAATCCTCTATCCCTCCTTTAATCAACGAATTCGAGGTCCTCACATCATCAGCGGACAAGGCTGAGTGCTTTAGTCGCAGATTCTCATCCAACTCCACATTTGACTCATCTGGAGTACACTCACCCGACTTCCCTATCAGAACTGATGCCAAACTGTCTGATATATACGTTACCCCGACAGCAGTATCCCGTATAATATCAAAACTGGACCCCCACAATCCCGGTGATGGTCCTTAAGAAATGTACCCCTGAACTCTCCTCTGTCCTTTCTAAACTCTATAACTGCTGCCTCTCTGCTTCCTGTTTTCCTGCATGCTGGAAGTCTTCTTCTGTCGTTCCGATATTTAAGAACTCTGGCGAACCCTCGGACTCCTCCAACTATCGCCCTATTAGCCTTCTACTTATTCTCGGGAAGGTGTTCGAGGCCATTATTAATGCTGAAATATTTCAGCATCTTATTGCCCATAAACGCTTCTCCGACAGGCAGTATGGCCTTCGCTTTGCCAGGTCTACGGCCGACATGCTAACGACCATAACAGAGTACATGTTTCAGGCCCTCGAGGAGTCCAGCGAGGTTCGTGCTGTTGCTCTAGACATCTCCAAGGCTTTTGATAAGGTTTAGCACGCTGGGCTTCTATGCAAGCTACGGCGTTACGATATTACCGGACGATTGCATGATCTGATCCAATCTTTCCTACATAACCGCATATTTAAAGTTGTCATGAATGGGCATGCGTCCACACCTTACTGTACAAATGCTGGTGTCCCTCAGGACTCTGTCCTAGGTACGACGCTCTTCCTTATTTTCATAAATGACCTCCCAGACGAGATCAAGAGCCAGGTAGGTATCTACGCAGATGACACCACAATTTACACCCGCATGAGTAAGAATCCAGGCGTGACGGACAAACATAATGCTGTTGATCTTGAGAGGGACCTACACTCTGCGGTGAACTGGGGTAAAAAGTGGCTTGTAAATTTCAATGCGTCTAAGACCAAGCTGCTTTCTGTCAATCATCACAGGCAACCTCTCCTGCCTCTCATAAGCATGGATCAAGCGAGTCTCCCCGAATGCAATACTCTGCGCCTTTTCGGCCTTACTCTCTCCTCTGATATCAAGTGGAACCACTACATTGGGTCAATAGCGAAATCTGCTGCTAGGAAGGTTGGGTCACTGTGTCGGGCCAGGACATTTTTCCCACCTGAAACCACCCTGCATATATACAACTGAGCCATTCGTCCGTGCATGGAGTACTGCTGCCATATATGGTCAGGTGCCCCTGCTGTTTATCTCCCTGTTCTTGACAATCTCCAAAGAAGAATCAGTAATTTGATAGGTACCGACTTGGCGGTTCGACTACAGCCACTTTCCCACCGACAAAAAGTGGCTTCCCTTTGTCTGTTCTATAAATACTTCCATGCTTCTGCTCCAACGAGCTTGAGTCACTAGTGCCTCCGCAACAGGTGTTTACTCGTGCAAACAGACTGGCAATTGGGTCTCACCAATTCACAGTTAGATCAACCAAATGCAGACGACAATTCTACTCTTTCAGCTTCTTTTCCCGCACTTCCCGGCTGTTGAACTCGCTTCCTTATTCTTGCTTTCCTGACGGCTACAACCTCCAGGAATTTAAATGCAAAGTCAATACTCATCTCTTAACTACTTGACCCTACTACTTTCCACACTGTCCTGTAGAGCCTTTCCTTTCTCTCCACCTTTGCAACTGTCATCAAACCTGTATTCCCTTCCTTCTCTTGCTCCTTTCTAACTGGTTCATCCCTCTCTTCACTCTCCTCTAATCTTTTTACTCTTATGTAGTCCCCTGCATATCAGTGGCGTTACCGCCTTGCTTGGGGTGATATAATTAAAAAAAAATTTAGATTTGTCGCCACTACATTTTCCTCATGCATGCTTATAGTTGGTACTATTGTGGTCACGTGATCTAATTTTGAGCTGCCAAATGTTAGCTTATCTGGGTAAAACTAATAAAAAAGTGGGCATTAATGCCTGCATCATTTCACAACTCTAGAATCACTTTGTCGTTATCAATACAAGAACATTTCAGTCCACCTTCTTGTAGCGAAAATTAAAATATTAAAAAAATACCTAAAGTTAACCAAAAAAAAGCTGTGTCCATTACTAAGTTTTACGATTGTTCTTTTTACATCATTCAATTTTAGCTCCAGATGTAACATTGCCAGTTTTATTCTGAATCAATTTTTAATTCTATTGACGGAAAAAATCATTTTCCCATTTATGATTCGATCGGCCAAGAGACAATTATTTTGTATTTTTATAAGCTCTCTTCTCTTGTACTTATTTTCTGAAGTACCTCCCCTAAAATACTTTGTAGATTAAAGAAACCAGAAAATTTAGAGTTTTGTAGATATATTCCAGCATTTGATCAATCTTTGTGCGTATAACATCCTAAATCTATGGGTTAAATAACAGGCCAAATTTAGTTCCATAGACTTGGCAGGCAAACATCCGTTGGTATAATAGTCAACTTTTATTTTTGAATACGAAGATAAAAAAGGGTATAATACAAGGATGTGAGTTTTCACCGGCTCTAGACAACTTCTACGGCGAGATTATTCTGAGTACCCTAAATATTATACCAGGATTTGTAATTGGAGGCTACGATTTGAACAACATAAGATGATACAGTGAAGATAGCAGACACGTAAAGGAAACTACAAGGCCTTCTACAAAAGGTAGCTTGAAGAGAGTGACAAAAAAGCACTACAAATAAACTGCAAGAAAACCGAATGCCAAAGTGCCAAATACAGGTGGGGAATACTAAAATCAGGCAGGTACAAAAATTTAAATACCTAGGAAGTGTTCTAGCAGAAAACGGAAAGCGTGACACAGAGAGCCAAAGGCGAATTGGCATGGCGAAAGACGTGTTTCAGAAGCCGAGTAAAGTATTAACAGACAGGAAACTTTTTTTTAATCATATCACCCCAAGCAAGGTGACGCCACTGATGCGCATGGGGCTACTTAAAAGTAAAATGATTGGAAAACGAAAGCCGGAAACCACATCCTAAACAGGGAACAAGGGATGAGCCTCTTTACCCATTTAATAGATATGGGTGGATTGCGAACCGGGGGATAGTTTAGTCTATCAACTCCAATATCGAAAAAAAAGTGGAGGTAGAAAAAAAGTGAAAGAAGATTGGAGAAAAAAAGGAAGAAAGCCGGGAACTATATCCTAAACAGGAAACAAGGGATGAGCCTCTTCACCTGTTCAAAAGTCGTGGGTGGAGTGTGAACCGGGCGATAGTTTAGTCTTTCGCTCGAAACAAAGAAGAGCGTACTGGATTGCGATGTGATGTCAGTTCCTCAATATGACAGTGAATGCTGGACAATATCATCAAAGATGAAGGAAAAACTGAAGCAACTAAAATGTGGTTCTACAGAAAATGTTGCGAATATCATGGACCGAGCAATGATGAGGTTTTGAAAAGAATGGAAACGAAAAGGAAATTAATATTGAGCATCAGGAAGAGACAGTTCAAGTTCCTGGGACATGAAATAAAGAAGAAGGTCTTGGAGAACCTGATACTAACAGGCCAGATAGAGAGAAAAAGAGACAGAGGAAAGCAATGGATAACATATTAGAAGGGCCTGAGCAGGTGGATGACAGAACGGGGAATGCTTGGCGTTACAGGAGATAACGTGCTAAGATCCACCAGGGATAGGGAGACGTGGAAAGCCATGATCGCCTCCGTCCTGAATAAACAAAACACACAGAAGAAGTAGATCCTCTGGAGCGCAAAGCTATATCAACACATTATTATCCCTACCGAGTCCAAACTCGTTAGATAAATCAAGCAATAAGAGTGTTATTTTTTTTGGTTTATTAGCTGCACATAAAATTGGAGCTAAAAGCTATCAAACGATATTTGGAATGAGAAATATGAAAAACTCTGAAAATAATTTATAGCTGGAACACATTCTTTAATAACACAATGAATAATAAATTAAGACCGAAAAATTCCCTAATGCTGAAAAAACAATTTGCTCTAATGCTAAGAAAGTGTGAAATGAATATGAAAATTAAGAATAGTTTTTTTCAGCAGGAAACTCGTGCAGAATATTATCTCAGAAAATTGTGTAGATTGGAAAAAGGAAGTGTTTCTGACTTAAATTCTTTAGAACATTTTGCAAATATCGTCACATCCAAACCTGTTAGAAATATCAATGCGATTCATTATGGAATGACTAAATAAAAATGAAAATGGCAACATCACGAGATTTAAAATTATATATATATATATATATATATATATATATATATATATATATATATATTTATATAAATGGATATGAACGAAGAATACATTTGCAACGTTCAAAACATTAATTTAAAACAGTGCTCATTGCAAAAATAGAGCAATGAATATTCATTATTAATTAAGTTAGATCATGTGAAAAACTACAAACTACTACAAAATTGTACATTTTTTTCGACATTGAAAGAGCAATGTCAGGACAAAGACGGTAGTAAACGTTTTTATTTTTATTTTGATTTTATGAAAACAATAATTCCCTTTGTGATTGGAAAAAGAATTATTTATGCGATTTGAAAAGATAGTAAAAAATAGGAAAAAAAGTGGAAGAAAAGAGAAGAATATAAGATCAGTAATCAAGAAAAGGAAAAGAAAGAGGGAAAGGAAAGAAGAAGCAGAAGTGACAAAAAAATAAAAAATAAGGAAAAAAATGTAGAGTGGGAAGAGCCAAGTAAAACGGCTAAAAAAGAGAAATTTTAAATTTGGAGCCGAAATAGACTTCCATCAGATATTGACATCGGTTACAATGTTGTAGCTTAAATCTTTTGGCATTTAAAAAACTCATAAAATACCATATATTATTCATAAAAAGAAAAATCAAGGATATTTGAGAAAAACGCTATACAAAGAGGTAAATTCACTAGACCTAATATTATAAATAAGAATAAAATAAAATAAAATAATTAAAATAAACATAAAATTTAATAAATAATAAATATAGAATAAATAATAATAATAATAATAATAATAATAATAATAATAATAATAATATGAATCCAACGAAAAAAAAAAAAATATGACGAAAAACACTAAAAAATGTTCGATCTAGGATATCCTTTCTTAGAGAGAATATGTAATAATTTATTATATTTAATTTGTTCGTTCATTTTATATATTTATTTATTTTTCGATAATTTTATTCTCGCTGGATTTAATGAAAGAATAACACAGAATACAGTGGGCGAACAAATTATTATTTTTAAATGTTACGGTAGTAAACTCAAACTCAAAGGTATGTCCACTTTTTTTTTTTTTTTTTTCATATTAAATTAAATTTTGAATTTTTTTTTTTTTTTTTGCAAGGACAAAGGTTAATAGTAGCAATAAATGTTTTTTTTTTTTTTTTTTTTTTTAACAATACTCTCTAAGTGCAGTGATGTTTTTTTTTTTTTTTCTCCGATGAACGGCCGTTACATCCAAGTTTGTTTGTTTGTTTTTTCAACCAGCGTCTCTCTCTTTGAATTTTTCTTTTTTCTCAATATGAAATTCTGTTTTAATATAAACAGGATTTCTTCTTTAGATATTAGGGAATAATTTTTTTTTTTTTTTTTAACGAAATTCTGCTTTATTTTAATTTATCTGTTTGTTCTTTAAATTAACCTAAATAAAATCATCCGTATTATATTTCCTTTAGCTGTCGATATTTCGTGTAAATTATTTTTTTTTTTTTAACTATTATAATTTTCTTAAAAACAAAACAAAACAAGAAAATAAATTAAATCCGATGAAAAACAATTTATATGGTATTATTTTATAGAAAGTCTACGTATTTTTTTGATAAATTTATTTTTATTTATTTATTGTTTTAATTTACTTATTTAATTTATCTTATTATGATAATCCAATATTGACCAACGACTTTGTTGAAAAAATGAAAGATAAAGTGGACGAACAAATTATTACATTTTTTTTTTTTTTTTTCAACAAACGTCTCTCTATTTGAATTTTTCCTTTTCTCAATATGAAATTTTGTTTTAATATAAACAGGATTTTTTTTTCTTAAGATATTATAATTTTTTTTTTTTTTTTAAACAAACTACTCTAGTAATATTGATGTTTTGTTTCGTTGAGCCGTCTTTCTCCTTGAATTCCAATCGCGTCTATGTCAGATGTTGCTTGGCAGCCCATTTAGGAGAAGGAAAACTCCGAACAACAACCCGCAACTCAAGGTGTTAATCGTGCCGAGGAGTGAATGGCTACTGCGTTATGAGGTCACAAACGATTCCCTACAGGCTTCGGGACCCTGTTTGTAAAAGACCGTTACCCAACGTGCCGGGCAACTTTGGGTGGACTTTTGGACCCGTGCGTCACTCGTGGGAAAAACATGAAAAACACAAATAGAAATAAAAAGTCCAGTATGGCTCTTCCAGTGGATAAACAGGGAGCCCGTCCTTCAGGAGGGAACCTACCTGAGGTCGAAAAATCTGCCATAGGAACAAACTCCTACACAAAGAATGTATCTTCAGGTCCCCACAACCAGGATAATCCTAATGATGGTCCTGAAAATTTACCAGCTAGATCTACAACCGTATATTTAAAGAAAGAAAAAATAAAATGGTCTCGTGAGGAGTACAAAGTCGTTATGACTGCATTTCATGAAGCGTTACTCAAACCTCAAAAAAACATGACTCGCCAAACATATGACATTTGGCGTGAAAAAGTTGGTCAAACAAATAGAAAGTATATTGACGAAAATAAATTGGCCAATGTACGTAGGTACA
Organism: Ascarosepion bandense; assembly: GCA_037127315.1. Taxonomy (NCBI): domain Eukaryota; kingdom Metazoa; phylum Mollusca; class Cephalopoda; order Sepiida; family Sepiidae; genus Ascarosepion; species Ascarosepion bandense. Next base: position 762,925 of record JBBBDQ010029957.1, read on the forward strand.
TTATTCGTAATAACCGACTGTCAGAGGCTGAGATTCACGAAATTAAAAGAATTGTAACAAGAAGAGTCGAATCAACAAAATATGAAAAGGAACCGGAACCAGAAATAAAAAGTAATAACATCAAACAAATCACAGGTCATAATGTAGAAACCGTGAAACACGCAAATCACTGCGAAGATAATGATGTAAGTCTAAAAGTGCTGGAAAGGTGCGATCTGAGTCTGAGTCAGTTAAAAGACAAAAATAAAATTAGTTCAGAACACATCGAAGATAATTATTTGACGGAAAATAACAATATACAAGAAGCCAAGATAGAAATAAAAAACCAGCTAAGTCAAATACAAAGTATTACAATGGAGGAACGTGAACAGCTCCCAAAATTCCAACCAACAAAACAAAACCTCCGAACTATTAAATTGTACAATGCAGCACTGAAATCAATACTGGATGAAGACCCGAATACAAATCTTAACGAAGTAATATATGCATCAGCAACAGCAGCAACAAAAAAATTAAACATCAAAATAAAAACAAGGCAGTCACGCAGACGTGAAGATCCACCTTGGAAAAGAAAAATCGAAAAAGAAATCGAACAACTAAGAAGTGAACTGTCAGTACTGGATGAACTGAGTAGAGGAATAAATGTAAGAACTAGGAAAAGAAGAAGAGCCGAAAAAAAATATAACATCAGGAATGAAAATGACGTCTTATCAAATAAAGAAAAAATAAAGCAAAAAATCCAACTGAAGGCTCAAAGAATAAGACGCTATGAAAAAAGAGCAAAATTTTACAGACAAAACAAGATCTTTCAGACTGATACAAAGAGATTTTACAGGGAAATAGGTAAAAAAAGAATTGAAGTGACAGTACCCCCCAGAATGGAAGAAGTCACACAGTTCTGGGAAAAGATATGGGCTTGCCCTAAAGAACCTAGCAAGGAAGTACATTGGATTACGCAGGAGATAGAACGAATGAAGAATAAACCCGAACAGACATGGTCTGGAATTACAGAAGATGATATTAAATTTGCACTAAAAAAAGCACACAATTGGAAAACTCCAGGTATAGATAAAATTCCTAACTTTTGGCTATATTATTTAAATGCAGCACATAAAAAATTAGCCAAAGAACTCCAAGAAATGGTTGACGATCCCACTAAAATTCCTGCATGGATGACAAAAGGAATTACATTTCTTCTACCCAAGAATGGTGACACAAACAACCCGAAAAACTACAGACCAATTACATGTCTTCCGACAACATATAAACTACTAACATCTATTTTAACAAAACAAACATATTTATTCTTAGAAAGAAATGACATGATACCGCTTGAACAAAAAGGGTGCAAACGTGGCTGTTATGGCTGTAAAGACCAATTGCTAATTAACAAAATGATCCTGGAAAACTGCTACAAGACAAAGAAAAATCTTAGTACTGCCTGGATAGACTACCGAAAGGCATTCGATAGTGTGCCACATGAATGGATTTTAAAGACTTTAAATATATACAAGATATCGCCCGTCATCATCAATTTCATCAAACAGTGCATGTCTATATGGAAAACAACCCTTTACCTCAATCATATAAATGGAACCTATAAGTCTGATGAAATAAACATCAAAAGAGGTATATTTCAAGGTGATTCTTTATCTCCCTTACTATTCTGCATATCATTAATAGCACTAACCAGTCAACTTAATAAGACAGAATGTGGTTATAAAATAGGCCAAAAGAAAATAAGCCATCTATTTTACATGGATGACTTAAAGTTATATGCTAAGAATGATAATGAGCTGGAAGGTCTTCTGCAAACTGTAAAATGCTTCAGCGAAGACATTGGAATGAAATTTAATTTGAATAAATGTGCTAAAGCTACAGTTTTACGTGGATCAATACAAGAAACATCCTCAATTAGCCTAGACCCTGCTGTAACAATAAAAGAATTGAAACCAGAAGAAGCTTATAAATACCTAGGTGTAAATGAGAGCGAAAACATTCACCATAAAAAATGAAAGAAATAGTGCGTAAAGAGTACTATAGAAGGCTACGAATGATATTAAAAACTGAATTAAATTCACAGAATAGAGTTATGGCCATTAATAGCCTTGCAATCCCAGTTGTCCAATATAGCTTCAACATCTTAAACTGGACTCTAAACGACATCAGGCGAATGGATGCTAAAACAAGAAAGCTTCTTTCTAAGCATAGGATGCATCACCCAAAGGCTGATGTAGACCGTCTATACATACCCCGTAAAGAAGGTGGAAGGGGTCTTATTCAGCTGGAATTGTCATACAAGACAACAACTATTGGCTTACTAACATACATAGAAACAACAAAGGATTGGATGATACAATTAGTAAGGCAACATGAAGAAAGAAAGAAAAAATATTCAATAATAAAAGAAGGCAGTAAATACAAACAAGAATTACAGTTAGTAGATTCTGTAGAAAAGCAAAACAGAAGCCAAGAACCAACTATTGCGGCAAAAAATATGAAAATGAAAGCCAAGGATAAAGCTCTTGAAAAGATGAAACAGCGCTGGCAAGACAAACCTCTGCATGGCCAATATCCAGTACGTGCCAATAAATCCAATGTTGACAAAGTTAATACTCATCGATGGTTACGTGCATCTGGATTAAAGTCTGAAACTGAAGGATTTATACTTGCAGCACAAGACCAAAGTCTTTTCACGAGAAACTTTCAGGCAAATATTATGCATAATAATATGGATCCAAAATGCAGGTTTTGTGATAAACACCAAGAAACAATAGACCACCTAATCTCAGGCTGTTCTGTGCTTGCCCCAAACGAATATAAAAATCGCCACGATAGAGTTGGGCAATATTTACATTGGGCAATGTGCAAACATTATGGAAAAGCTGTAAACAAACACTGGTATGAACATCATCCAGCACCGGTTACAGAAATAGAAGATGTAACCATTCTATGGGATTACACCATCTACACAGACAGAAAAATTGAAGCAAACAGGCCAGACATTATTGTTAAAAACCAGAAGGAGAAAACTTGTCTATTAATTGATATGGCTTGTCCAGCGGATTGTAACATAGCAATCAAGGAATTTGAAAAACTGTCAAAATATAAAGACCTGGAAATTGAAATAGAAAAAATGTGGAAATTGAAAACAAGAGTTGTGCCAGTGATAGTAGGTGCACTTGGAATGATAAAAAATGGAACAAAACAACACATTGAAAGAATCCCTGGAAACCCCAGCTTAAGAGATATAAAAAAATTGTATTATTAAGTACAGCCCACACACTAAGGAAAACATTATCTATGTAATGCTGGGGATGATAGGGAGGATAGAAAAACATGAAATGGAGTCATAACAACACGCCACTACCTGCCTTAGGTCTCCCCGCAGACTTGGTTGGTAGTGAGACCAATGCAGAAATCTAAATATGATGAAAAATGACATAATAATATGAATCCAAAATGCAGGTTTTGTGATAAACACCAAGAAACAATAGACCACCTAATCTCAGGCTGTTCTGTGCTTGCCCCAAACGAATATAAAAATCGCCACGATAGAGTTGGGCAATATTTACATTGGGCAATGTGCAAACATTATGGAAAAGCTGTAAACAAACACTGGTATGAACATCATCCAGCACCGGTTACAGAAATAGAAGATGTAACCATTCTATGGGATTACACCATCTACACAGACAGAAAAATTGAAGCAAACAGGCCAGACATTATTGTTAAAAACCAGAAGGAGAAAACTTGTCTATTAATTGATATGGCTTGTTCAGCGGATTGTAACATAGCAATCAAGGAATTTGAAAAACTGTCAAAATATAAAGACCTGGAAATTGAAATAGAAAAAATGTGGAAATTGAAAACAAGAGTTGTGCCAGTGATAGTAGGTGCTCTTGGAATGATAAAAAATGGAACAAAACAACACATTGTAAGAATACCTGGAAATCCCAGTTTAAGAGATATACAAAAAATTGTCTTATTAAGTACAGCCCACACACTAAGGAAAACTTTATCTATGTAATGCTGGAGATGATAGGGAAGATAGAAAAACATGAAATGGAGCCATAACAACACGCCACTACCTGCCTTAGGTCTCCCCGCAGACTTGGTTGGTAGTGAGACCAAAGCAGAAATCGAAATATGATGAAAAATGACATGATAATAATAATAATAATAATAATAATAATAATAATAATAATAATAAAGGAATATATAACAAAATAATAAAAATAAAACAGAATATAAAAAATAATAAAACCAAGATAATAAATACAATATGCTTATTCATGAATAAACATAATAACGGCAATTATCGGTTGCAATAAAGATATCAATGGCATTTAACAGATCAAAAATTGTCCTAGAAAATAAAGGTAAAATAACATAAGAAGAAAAATTATATATATTTTTAGTCATTTTACCCTAAGCAAGGCAGTTTTACTGCCACTGGTGTGCAGAGGGTTACATAGGAAAAAGTGATTAGAAAAAGGAACAAGTTTTAAGGGGTGTCAGAGAATGGGTAAGAGAAGGATGATAATACTGTTGTAATGAGAGTAGAGTGGACGGAGAAAAAACATAAAAGAAATGATGCGAGTGAGAGAGATAGAAGATGGGAATTGACCTTAGATTTAAATTCTTGGAGATTGTAGCTCTCGAGGAAGCAAGTGTACGGAAGGGACTTCCACGGGCGGGAAGTGCGAGCATAGAAACTGATAGATATTGCAGTTACATTTGATTGATTTTACTGTAAAAGAGTGGGACCTAGTTGCTAGTCCAGTAGGTCGGGTAAATTTATGCAGAGGGGTATCAAATCTTTCCTACATATGTCCTTAAACTGTAATACTTACTCTGTAATACATCTACTCCGAGTACAACATGGATCTTTCACAGGGTGAAAATTAGTGTAAAAATGATTTTAGGGTTAGTTTGTTTATTATTAGCAATACCTTGTGGTGCTATGAACTACAAATAGGAGCGACGAGGTTGCATTCTAGATGAATTCGTTGTATTCATTACGCGCAAATATCCTTAGGAATGGTTATAATCTTGATTTTCTCCCAAACTATGTGTTAAATATCAGGACAGACTGGATTCTGTAGCTTTGGTTGCGAGAAAAGGAGTTGCAAGAGTAGAAATTGCAGTTGCATTTTATTAGTTTCCCCGGAAAATGATGAGGACCTGGTTGTTAGTCTAGTAGCTCGACTAAATTAATGCAGAGGGAGTACCAGGGACCTAAGCTCGTCGGAGCAGAAGCCGTGAAAGTATTTCTAAATGAGACAGAGGGAAGCCACATTACCCCGGTGAGAAAGTGACTGCAGCTTAGCTAACAAGTCAGGATCAATCTCATTGCAGATTTTTCGTTGGATTTTCTCAACAACCCCGAGGTGAATAACAAAAGCATCCAACCAGATGTGGCAGCATTATTCAATACATGGGTAGATGGTAGATTTATATATGTGTAGCATGTATTACGAATGGATAAAATCCTTGGCTCTACACAGTGAACCGTCCTTCCGAGCAGCAGGTTTAGCGATGTATTCGATGTAGTCATTCCATTTGAGGTTTACTGAGAGATTCCGATGAGGCGCAGAATTTTACTTTAAGTGAGACTAGCCTGATCCCTGCTAATGCGAGTATGAGCGATTAGCTGTGGTGGTTAACCGATAGCAGCTTCGTTTTGGAAGCATTAAAATTCACGAGCCATTTCTTACCCCAGTTCACCACAGATTGGAGGTCCTTCCCAAGCTCAGCAGCTAGGATTAGTTTTTCAGCCTCAGCGGATATTTGATCATGCCGAAAGTAAATTGTGGTGTCTTTAACATAGATGCCTACTTGGGAACTGATTACATCGGGGAGATAGTTGATGATGATCGGAAAAAGAGTAGCACTTAGAATAGTTTGTCTGTTCATTACTATCTTCATTTAGTTAGAAGAAAATTCTCAAGATAGTAAGATTAATATTTTAAAAGTTTACAATTATTATAGATTTTTTTTTTTTTTTATAAGCGTTTCACCCCGAGCAAGGCATGTCACTGCCACTACTGTGCAGGGGGCTACGTAGAGTGGAGAAAGGCTGGTTAAATATAGGAAATAACAGAGGGTGGGTGATAGGCGGGTGAGGATACCGTGAATGAGGGTTGGGTAGATGAGAGTGTTGTGGGAATAGTTGGAAGTTAGTGTGATAGGAGGTGTCTATTGACCCTACATTTAAACACCTGGAGATTGTAACTGTCGGGAAAGCAGACTTGTGGAAGGGAGTTCCACAGGCGGGAAGCGCGAGAAAAGAAGCTGTTGGAGTAGAATTTACGGTTACATCTTATTTGTTTAACTGTAAAAGGGTGGGACCTAGTTGCTAATCTAGTATCTCGTGTAAATTCGTGCTTAGGCGGCACCAGTGATCTAAGCTCATCGGAGCAGAAGCCATGAAAGTACTTGTAGAAGAGGCACAGGGAAGCTACATCACGCCGGTGTGAGAGCGGCTGCAGCCGGTCTGCCAAGTCAGTATCAACCACGTTACAGATCCTCCTTTGTATTTTGTCACGAAGCCCAAGGAGAGCAGCAGGGGCACCCGACCAGATATGGCAGCAATATTCAATACACGGGCGGATGGTAGATTTGTATATGTGCAGAATAGTTTCAGGTGGGAAAAATTTCCGGGCCCTGCACAGAGAGCCGACATTCATAGCAGCAGATTTGGCAATGGATTCAACATAGTCATTCCATTTGAGGCCCGCCGAGAGTGTAAGGCCAAGGAGGCGTAGTATTTTACTCTCTGGGAGGCTAGCCTGTCCCATGCTAATGGGAGGTAGATGCGATTGTCTATGGTGGTTAGTTGATAACAGCTTTGTTTTGGAGGCATTGAAATTTACCAACCATTTCCTACCTCAGGTCACTACGGATTGGAGGTCCCTTTCAAGTGCGGCAGCGAGGTTCACTTTGTCGTCCAGACCTGGTTTCTGATCGATGCGGGAGTAGATCGTTGTGTCGTCGGCATACATGCCAACTTTGGATCTAATGGTGTCGGGGAGATCATTAATGTAGATCAGAAAGAGCGTGGGGCCTAGGATAGAACCTTGAGGGACGCCCGCGTTCGTCTGGTAGTTTTGGGAGGCATGCCCATTTAATACCACCTTTAATGTGCGGTTAGAGAGGAAGGACTGGATGAGGTCAAACAGATGTCCAGTTATCCCATAGCCCCGCAGTTTGCACAAGAGGCCAGCATGCCAGACCCTGTCGAATGCTTTGGAGATATCCAAGGCAACGGTTCGGGCTTCACCATTCTTGTCGAGTGCCTGGTATATGTACTCGGTAATGGTCGTTAGCATATCAGCAGTAGACCTGGTGAAGCGAAACCCATACTGTTTGTCAGAGAGAACCCGTTGGTCTTAAGGTGCTGAATCACCTCGGCGTTGATAATGGCTTCGAAAACTTTGCCAAAGATTGGAAGGAGACAATAGGACGGTAATTGGCGGGGTCTGAGGGTTCGCCAGAATTCTTAAATATAGGTACTACGCAGGAGGACTTCCAACAGGCAGGAAAGCAGGAAGCAGATAGGCAGAGGTTATAGAGTTTAGAGAGGACAGAGGAGAGTTCTGGGGCACATTTCTTCAGTACTATGACTGGGATTCCGTCACCGCCGCTCGCTTTGTGTGGGTCAAGTTGCGCAATTATCTTGGCGACCAGCGAGGGTGAAATGTGGACGTTATTTAGTTGAGCCTTAGTTCTGGGTGGGAAGTCTGGTGTAGGTATTCCTAACGAGTCCAGTGTCGAATTGGTTGAGAATTTACGGGCAAAGCATTCAGCCTTGTCGGCTGGGGAGGTGAGAACTTCAAATTCATTGATTAGTGGGGGTATTGAAGTCTTGTTCCTGCTGAGCACGCTTTTGCAGAGACGCCAGTAATCTTTGGAGCCAAACTTAGAGGATGCTATGCGTTGCCTAATTCTGGTAGCAAACGCCCTCTTGGCTTCGTTCAGTACTTTTTTACACTTGTTCCGTGCTGAGGTGAAAAGGCGCCTGTTTTGGTTCGACGAGCAGTAGCAGGATTGAAGTTTAATGCTTTAACATATTTACAAATTGTTGTAATTTCATGGCTTTGATTTAGTAATATGCCAATTTTTATGTAATTTATAATTTCTATTTTCCCTTGAAGACAGAGAAAACATGGTTCGTTCACTGATCCAAAGATTCTAGCCTTTTTGAAGATTTTCCATTTAACTTGAGCCCTTTAATTTTTCTATATTAACTTCCAAAATATTTAGAAATTGAGGTCATATTTCCTTTGTAAAGGATGAGAAATGGTTGTAAAAATGATTTTGGAAATGGTTCATTGTACTTCCAGTCTAATCTTTCGTAACACTCAGATTTTATACTGATGAAATAAAACATATATAAACAAGAGATTTAATTAAACCCATATTATATAAAGGTTATTTATCGGGATTTCTACCTCTGCCCCTGACGCCTGTAAAGTCTCGCAGCTTTGTCCGCTCGACAACTCCGACCATTCTCTCTCAGTATTTCTTTCCACTCTCATTCCCCTCAGGAGCCTACTACCTATAGAACATGCTACCGCTACCAAAAAGCTGACTGGGAGGCATTTCGCGATTTCCTCTGCGACGTCACTTGGGGAAAAGTGTTCGATCTCCCAGTTGATGACTGTGCATCTGAGGTCTCGTCATGGATGAAAGCTGGCATTGATGCCTTCATACACAGCAGGAAGTATTGCCTAAAACCTCATTCTTCTCCGTGGTTCTCTCCTGCCTGTTCGGCCGCCATTGCCCACAGGAACCATTAATTCCGACTATTCAGGAGCTAGTCATCTGATCACAATAGGCTCCTATTCACGCCTGCTCGCAATAAGTGCAAGAGAATCCTGAATGACGCCAAACGGTTGTTCGCTGAGAGAATGCGACAGCGCATAGCTGACCGCATGTTCGGCTCCAAGGACTACTGGCGGATATGCAAACGGGTGCTTAACAACTGCAAATCCTCTATACCTCCATTAATCCATGAATTTGAGGTTCTCACATCATCTGCGGACAAAGCTGAGTGCAGATTCTCATCCAACTCCACGTTTGACTCATCTGGAATATGCTCACCCGATATCCCCGTTAGAACTGAGGCCAAACTGCACGACGTACATATTACCCCGAAGGTAGTATCCCGAGTAATTTCAAAATTTGACCCCTATAAGGCGAGCGGTGGCGACGGAATCGCGGTGATAGTCCGTAAGAGGTGTGCCCCTGAACTCTCCCCTGTCCTCTCTAAACTGTTTAAATACTGCCTTTCTGCTTCCTGTTTTCCTGCATGACGGAAGTTCTCTTCAGTCGTTCCTGTTTTTAAGAATTGTGGTGAACCCTCAGACCCATCCAACTATCGCCCTATCAGTCTTCTACTGATATTCGGGAAAGTGTTCGAGGCCATAATCAATGCTGAAATAGTTGAACATCTTACTGCCCACAAACTCTTCTCTGACAAGCAATATGGCTTCCGCTTTGCCAGATCCACTGCCGATATGCTAACAACCTTTACGGAGTACATGCTCCAGACCCTCGATGAGGCTCGTGCAATTGCTTTGGGCATCTCCAAGGCTTTTGACAGGATTTGGCACTCTGGCCTTCTTTGCAAGCTACGAGGTTACGGCATTACCGGATGCCTGCTTGACCTAATCCAGTCTATTTTTAAATGAAGGTCGTTTTGAATGGGCATGCCTCTTCATCCTACAGCACGAATGCCGGTGTCCCCCAGGGGTCTATCCTGAGCCCGACGCTCTTCCTTATTTTCATCAACGACCTCCCAGATGGGATCAAGTCCCAAGTAGGCATCTACGCAGATGACACTACAATATACTCCCGCTCCAGTAAGAAACCTGGCATGTCGGACAGACACAATCTCGCTGCTGACCTTGAACGGGATCTACACTCTGTGGTGAATTGGGGCAAAAAGTGGTTTGTCAACTTCAATGCGTCCAAGACCAAGCTGTTGTCTGTCAACCATCACAGGCAACCTTTCCAGCCTCACATAAGCATGGACCAAACGATTCTCCCTGAGTGCAATACACTGCGCCTCCTCGGCCTTACCCTCTCTTCTGATCTCAAATGGAACCGCTACATCGAATCCATAGCTAAATCCACTGCTAAGAAGGTTGGATCACTGTGTCGATCCAGTACGTTCTTTCCGCCTGAATCCATCCTGCATATATACAAGTCTACCATTCGACCCTGCATGGAGTACTGCTGCCATTTATGGTCAGGCGCCCCTGCCGCTCACCTCAGTGTTCTCGACAGGCTCCAAAGGAGAGTTTGTAACGTGAAAGTTGCTGACTTGGCGGCTCAACTACAGCCACTTCCCCACCGACGAGATGTAGCCTCTCTTTGTCTGTTCTATAAGCACTTTCATGGCTCCTGCTCAGATGAACTTAAGTCAGCGGTGCCTCCTCAACAGGTGTTTACTCGTGCAACCAAAATAGCAACTGGGTCCCACCCATTCACAGTTAGGTTAGCCAAATGCAGACGACAATTCTACTCCTGCAGTTTCTTCTCTCGCACTTCCCCTTTTTGGAACTCGCTCCCATATTCTTGTTTTCCTGATGGCTACAACCTTCAGAAATTTAAATGCAATGTCAATACTCATCTACTAACCACTTGACTCTAGCCCTTCCCAACCCCGTATATCCTTCCCTTTCTCTCCCCCCATGCAACTGTCATCACACCTGCTTTTTCATCTTTCTATTGCTTCTTCCTAGTTGGTTTGAAATCCTCTTCTCCCTCCTCTGATTAATTTTCTTTCAGTTATGTAGTCCCCCGCACATCAGTGGCTTTTACGCCTTACCCGGGGTGAAATGATTAAAAAAAAAGAACCCCATCTATCTTGCTATTTAACCCATAACTGGACGGAAGAGATGGTTTAATACCTTTCCAAGGATATTTGTGCTCAAGTGAAAAAAAATGTAGTGATTGTTAGTATGGATCAAATTAGGATCAAGAATAGAATTACTATTATTTTTGTTATATAGTTTCACTATTTTATTGTAAAAAATGTAATTAATTCTCAAAATGTTTAGTGCAATGATAACTAAATTTTTAAAGTGTTCCAATTGAAAATTTTACCTGAAAGATCATTTGTAGGAACATGTTTATCAATTATTTTAAGAAAGTTATGTTCTAATTTAATATTAACTAATTGATTAAATGGAAGATCATACCATATGATGTTTTTGTTTTTAAGTTTTTTTAAAACAACTATAGTCTTTCACAAAATCTCAGATCTACACACACTATCTCTAAGATTATCGTAAGCATAAAACTATTTACGATATGTACTATTTATTTAATTTCTATGACAATTTGTGATCCATTTATTGCCTTAGATATTTCTATTGTATTGGATAATTACTGTTAGTATGTTTAGCCATGAATTAACCTATTGTATTTACTATTTTAGATTTTTTAATTTTTATGTTATTTTATTTTTATTATTTTGTTATAAATATTATTATTATTTATTTATTTATTATTAATATATTTTTATTTGTTTTATGTTTGTTTTATTTATTTTATTTTATTTTTATCCTGATTTATAATATAAGGTCTAATGAATTTACATATTCGTATGGTTTTTCTAAATAACATTTTTTTTTACGTTTTCTGAAGTATATTTTTGTTTGTGTGAGATTTCGTCATTTTCCTTTAAAGAATGCCAAAAGATTCAAGCTACAACAATGTAACCAATGTCAATATCTGTCTGAAATCTATTTCTGTTTAAATTTAAAATTTCTCTTTCTTGGTCGTTTTCACATACGCTTCTCTTTTTACATATGTCCAAGTTTTTTCTCTTCACTTTCTATTTCTTCTGTATCTTTCTTTTTCTGCTTTCTTTTCCTTTTCTTGATTTCTGATCTTATTTCTATTTTTTCTTTTTCTTTCCTCTCTCTTTTTTTTTTTAAATATTTTTTTTACCTCGGAGGGAGAAAATGTTTTTTTCCAAAAATTAAAGGAAATTATTATTTTCATATAATGAATTTAAAAAAAGAAATTAAAAGTTTATTATCAGCATTATTTTTTTAATGTAGAAGCAAAATGTACATTTTTGTAGTAGTTTGTAGTTTTTCACATTTTCTAATGTAATAATCAATAGTATATATATATATATATATATATAAATCTCTATATAAATCTCTATATATATGTATAGCAATAAGTGCCCCTCCAGTTAAAGCAGACAGGTCTAATATCAGATCGTAAAACGGCGCCAACTATCACTTTAACACAGTTGCAAAAACGCCAAACCCTGCTATCGGTCAACGCGCACATATATAAACCATAAACACACACACACACATACATACACACACACATACAGGCACACACACATACACAACACACACACTTTCCAATTAGCGACAGCAGTATCAGCGAAAGATGAACTTTCGATGAAATGCACGGACAACGAGCGGACATGAAATTAAGCTCTTCTAATATTCTGAAGATGAGACTTTGATATTGAAATATTAATGAATAATAAATAAGTAATACCTAACATATTCATTGGCTTCGTTTATTTTACTAAACGCATTGTGACAACCTTCAAAATCTACCCATACACCTAATATACACAATGCTTTAATGGTTCAAACTCTCATATATATATATATATATATATATATATATATATATAACTGGAAAGTTTATTATATTTTTATTTAATTTTTCCTGTATTTTTACGTGTTTACTTTATATCTGATTATAGATTGTAATATAAAAATGTACCATGATTTTTTACTTTCCGAGCCCTTTCACTTACTTTACTGGCCATTGTCATTTTTTCGATGTTGTTATTTTATCTTTATGTTTTGATTGTATAAAATCTGTTTTTATTCTTATTTTTTTATTTGTTTGTTCCTGATTTAATTGTTCCTTTTTTTTAATTTCTTATAAACAATCAGGCCAGTACAAATAATATAAATAAATAAATAAATAAATGTTTATTAAAAACCACAATATCAACTGAAATAGAAGTATCGATTAAAAATATTGTTCAAATAAATTAAATATGTCGCGTGTTAATTCCATTTCGTTAATCTCTGGAACATTATTTTCGTAAACCCCCAATTTCTCATTTTCTCGTGGGTCTGTCCAAGTGCTTTATATTTTCGTGTATTTGATTAAATGTTTTTTTTGAATGCAAGTTTTTTGAATGCATTAAAATAAATGGTCTGATTATATATATATATATATATATATATATATATATATTATTCCGGGTGAAGGAGGATTCAAGGTTTTATTATTTTGAGTGCCCTTGCATTTATTTTATTATGAACAGTGCTCAATATAATGAGTATCATGGAGCTTAATATAATTATATAGTTATCAAGTAATTGTACATTGCAACACAGAAATTTTTATATTTCGAGATAGATAGTCATCATCAGTCAATGTTGCTGTTGGTTGTACAGATGATTTATATTTAAATTTACATTTAAATCTTTAAATGTAAATCATCTGCACAACCAACAGCAACATTCCCTGATGATGAGAATCTATCTCGAAACATAGAAATTCCCTGTTGCAATCTACAATTACTTCATAACTATATATATATATATATATATATATATATATATATATATATATATATATATTGATAGGTTCATTGTTCAGTTGTTTCAATTTGTAAACATTTTAATTGAATACGCCCTATAGTTCATATTAAGTACTCTTACCCATCAATATAGAATACCTTAAAACTAAATTTCAACACACACACACACACACACACACACACACACAAATACGCACACACATATTAGTTTTAATATGTTAGGCGCCGAAAGTATATCGTAAGTAATGTGTTTATAAATGGATTCCCTACTAGTGACAAGCCCTATATAATTTTTAAACCTATTCTGCTGATGACAGTAGGTGACAAACACATTGACATAGCATATTATTTTTTTATTGCTAAACCAAATTCAGTATCGTGCTTAGCAGTCTTGGTCTTTGAATTATCTGCATATGACATCCATTTTTGTCTGGTGACCTGCGGCGAATGAAAACAGTGTTATTTCGAAAAGAGAAAAAGCAGAGAAACACATTAGTCTGCTTTGATGTAGACTCTTGTCAAATTTCTAAATGCCGTGTTCTTAATTGAAGATATTATTTTGGGCCCAGTGACATCCATTCGCAGTATCCATAAAAAGTGATTAGCTAAATTACATACATATTTACAAATGTCAAAGGCAAATATCACACACACTCATATATACAGGATGTGATGGATAAATTGTCGCCCTTAAATATATATCTATATATATATATATTAATCGTTTCACGGCAAGTTGTTAGCGTCATTGATGTGTAGGGGTCTACAAAAGAGTATAATTTCATCAGGAGGAGAATGAAGAGAAAGACAAACCAGTTACAGAGTTGTCAAAGAAAGGGCAAGAGAAGGACGGTTACGAAGGTAGAGAGAAAGGAAAAGAACAAAATAGACAGGGTAATGTAGAAAGGACTGGAGTGAAGTGGATAATGGATGGGAATTGACATTGGATTTAAGTTCTTACAGGTTGTAGCCGTCAAGAAAGCAAGTATATGGAAGGGAGTTTCACAGGCGGAAAATGCGAGAAAAGAAGCTGATAGTGTAGAATTGTCGGTTGCATTTGGTTGATCTAACTGTAAATGGGTGGGACCTTGTTGCCAGTTTGGTTGAAGGAGTAAATTTTTGTGGTTGGGGCACCAGTGACTTCAGTTCGTTTCGTGTATGCACGTTGTTCGTTTCTGATTTTGTTTAAGCCCAGAAAAATAGAGTCAATTGGGCAGCTTCTAAAAAAAACATATTGCAATTGCCTTCGTTAAAAATTAAGACACAGTATGCTGGTCTCTTTAGCATTCGTGAAGTTCAAATATTAACATTTCAGTATGTTTGGATGACAGCACAGAATATTCGGATATAGTTGGATGATTATAATTGTGATTACTAAGGTACAGCAGGTCGGAATTCTCACTCTGATCTTCCAGTAGAAGTCAAGAGTGTGTCTACTGGAAGATCCTGTATCTAGTAACAGGATTCTATATCATGTCATACAAGAAATGAGAACTTAGTCTTCGTTGTCAGACAATTTTCCCAACTAAATCTCCTTTACATTTTGCCACCCAATTCACCATACGGCAATATCTTTTGGCTGTTTTGTGTGGAACGCAGTTGATCGAAAGACCAAAAAATTTTGTAACACCAAGTGCAAGGATTATGGCCATTTTAAATAAGGGAAAGAGACTGTGGTTGAAGTCAATGGCGATGCTATTCAACAAATTTACTCATTAGTATTTCAAGATATTTTGGTGTAATTTTGGTAAATATATCTGTTAAAATGGGATGTCTGTTTTTTTAATTTTTTAATTTTACTTTATTTAAACGCAACCGCAGTAAGTAATGGCAACCTACTACGGAAAACTCTTCTGCCTAGTCAATCATGTGTCGAAAGAGACGTGATCGCCCAAGCGTGTATCACATATAGCTAGTAACTGACTGATCTGGCAAACAAAATTGAATAGCAAAACAGATTAGGTTCTATAGGTTTGGTAGGCAACTGGTCTACGGCAGTAATTAATGGCAACCTACTACGAGATGAATTAATACCTTCCCCAAGGATATTGTGCGTAAATGAATGAAACGAATCCGACTGGAATTCAAACTTTGCTCTTCATTTTCTCATTCGGAGCTGATATCCATTACACCCCAACGCACACCCTCAAGTGTACTTGTGCGAATAAATAACGCAAACGATTTTGATCGTAATTTGAACTCGGCACGCCAATCATAGGTTCCGTGCCAACAATTTCTATGCAAGAATATCAAGCCATTCTTTTCTTTATATCAAATATTATCCTTTGAAAATCTTTCATGAAGACGAATAGCCAAGCGAATGTAGAAACGAGTTTTTATGTAATCATCTATGTATTCTTCCAGATGAATATATTGCATATAAAATAACATGAAATTCTCACTGGGAGAACAGACCCCCACCTAAAGTGTGTTATGCATCACGCGTGCGAATTGTTCTTGCGTTCTGTGTAGTGCGCAGACGACAAAGAATAATCAGAAATGAAGAAAAAATAACCTTACGGACCAATGGGGATAAAATTTCGTGATCAACTCGGATCAGATCTCTCTTGTTTCTGGTGTTTCAATCATTTCTTTCTCATTTTTCTTACTGTAACATTTGATCTATCGATGAAATAAGCATCTCGCTTCAAAACCTGTGTCTATAGACCCTCTGCTACTGACTGCGCATGTCCCGGTCGAGGTATTGATATCCGGATGTAGTCACAATAAAGAGACGGAAATAGCGGACATTTCTAAATCAAACATGACTTCTAAAGGTAATATATCAGACAATGGGGCAACGCATCGATATTAAATGTGTTTCGGTCATTTTTATCTCTTATTTTATTCCTGTTCTTTATTTATATCAGCATTCTTTTGCCAACTTCTTTTTGTTGGTTTTACGTTCTTTGTTCTTTCTTTAGTTTCCAGATTTTGCCAATATTTTTGTGCTTTCATTTTTTTTTACGTACTTATATTTGACAGTTTTTTCTGCAGTGTTCTTGATTCTTATGAGGTCCTTTAAATTCCATGGCCATACTTTCTTCTGACAATAATTTATTTTCCCTTCGTGCATCAGTAAATGAGTAGAACACCTGTGGCAAAAAGGCGCATTATTTTACTTTTATGTTACATGGGGAATATATTTGCAGCATGATCTTTTAACTTTTCAATGAACTTAATTATGACTTCATTATTATTCACATGAAATGCGATGAGAACGTGTTATTATATGATATTATTATATGATGTTATTAACGATATTATTATATGATGTTATTATATGATGTTATTACATGGGTATTGTTATCCTATTTACATTCTTTCGAATGCTGTCCTTATATTTGTTGCCATATTTACAATAGACAAGAATCAAGATGTATGAAAATATATACACAACACACACACACACACACACACACACACACACACACATATATATATATACGTGTGTGTGTGTGTGTGTGTGTGTGTCTATAAACATTTGCACATATAAATGTATATATGTTACGGAAATTAACGAATTTTAACGAAACTTGGTTATAAGCAACCGACAATTTGTAATGAATTATTTTGAACATTATTTTTACCGATACTCGTATTTAAGTAGATATTCTGTTTTTAATTAAACAGTATTTTATATTTATATCTACCGGCCTGATTATTTCACGATAAATTTTTATGTAATTCTATGTAAATAGGGGTCGCAGGTCGAATCCTGCTGGATAGCACACATTTTCGTAATAAAAATTTATCGTGAAATAATCAGGCCGGTAGATATAAATATAAAATACTGTTTAATTAAAAACAGAATATCTACTTAAATACGAGTATCGGTAAAAATAATGTTCAAAATAATTCATTACAAATTGTCGGTTGTTTATAACCAAGTTTCGTTAAAATTCGTTAATTTCCGTAACATGTTTACGTTTGTTTGACATTACGATACATTACAGAGCAGATATGGTTTGTTTACGATAGATCGAAAATTGTGTTATATAAGCATGATAAAAACCTCGTCTGATCAAGAGATTATTCATGGTCGAGTGGTTAAGACAGTACCAGATCAAATGGTAGCCTCCCCTATGTAAATAGGGGTCGCAGGTTCAAATCCTGCTGTATAGCACACATTTTCGTAATAAAAATTTATCGTGAAATAATCAGGCCGGTAGATATAAATATAAAATACTGTTTAATTAAAAACAGAATATCTACTTAAATACGAGTATCGGTAAAAATAATGTTCAAAATAATTCAGTATAAATATATTTATATATATATATGTGTGTGTGTTTATAAATCTTCGCACACACATATATATATATATAATTTTGTGTGTGTGTATATATATATATATATATATACGCCATTTCGGTCGGGTTTCAATCCTGAGTAAAAATGCAATCGGAGTCTAACCGTACTGATGAGCTGTGATACAGCGAAACATATCTGTCTGCGGTTGACAATATATATATATATGTATGAAATTATTTGTTCAAACAATATTTTTTATCGATACTCGTATTTTAAATAGTCATTCTGTTTATAATCAAACAATATATATAGAAAGTATGGCCATGGAATTTAAAGGACCTCATAAGAATCAAGAACACTGCAGAAAAACTGTCAAGTATATAATTTATACTGGTCTGATTATTTATAATGAATTTCTGTTACGAAAATGTGTGTCATTCGACAGGATTCGAGCCTACGACACTTATCTACAGAGAGGAAGCTACCAATTGATCTGGCGCGTCTTAGACTTCTCGGCCACGAAAGACCAACACAACATATATAACACAATTTTTGACTGACGCAAATAAAAGGTCTTATTTGACTTCGTTTAGACTGTTGGTCATCTGTGGTCGAGAGGTCTAAGACGCGCCAGATCAAGTGGTGGATAAGAGTCGTAGCTTCCAATCCTGCCGAATGACAAACGTTTTCGTAAAAAAATTCATCGGGAATAATCAGGTAGGTAGAAATATATATATATATATATATATATATATATATATATATAAGGTGAACAAACATTGACATCCTTTTTTGCAGACTCATTGTTTAAAGTTTGGCAATATCTTGTAATATCTTTGTTGTCCTTTCTTAAGAACAACGTAATTCGCCTTAAATATGTTGGAGTTTTATAAAATTCTAATCATTGCTTTACAAATTTTGACCCTTATTTTGAAAACTCAAAGTTTAAAATTTGCCAATATTTTTCCTTTTCTTCGATCTGATTTTTTGATTTGCATACAGGTGTTTAGAAATGTTCTCCACCTACTTTCTCTGTTTGTTATTGTGCCACACTATAGTAAACTATAGTCAACTTTAGGACGCTAATCAATCATTTTTCTGCAAAGCTGGTCTCAAGAACTCAACCACTTCTCTATAACAATGGCAACTTTTTGTGCAAAAGTTTGATTTTTCGTCTTCTCAAGATCACGGTAGTTAATTCCCCAATTTACAGTTAGCTATGTGTGTATAGTACATTCTTCAGGCCACGACCGATGTCTACACAACTGAATCTGACTCGATCACACGCCCTATGCAACAATGGTCAACACGCAATATACCCATTTAGTTATACAGTATTTATGACCAAAAACAATCGCTGGAGACCGATGATTTTCAACTGCACGGGGCCCAAATTGCTCATAATTGAGAAAGACACGCAGGTTAAGAGATGCTCCAAAGAGGTTGAAAAGACTGCATTGTCCTTTCAAATGACACGCTTATTAAATCGTATAGAAATGAGACGGAAAAGTCGGAATAGGTTCATTACACGCCTGCATGACTGTTCTGAGAAACATTTGACAAATTACACGCGTTTTAAGCGTAGGTTGCTTCTAACTGAATTCTAATATTTTCCTTTCAGCTTATTTGCAAAGTAGCAAATACGTTCCCTATTATAGGATGTGCGTTGTCGGATGTGCGCTGTGGTACAGTGGATAATGGCACGGATCGATAAATCGTAGTGTCGTGTTCGAATTCCAGATGAATTCGTTATATTCATTTACATGCAAATATTCTTAGGAAAGTTATTAGTCCGCTCATTTTCTCTCCAGCTATGAGTTCTCTAGCCTTGGTTGGCAACCATTCTACCAGAGAAACTAATGGCAATCTACTTCGAGAAAATATTATGCCCAGTCAGTCCTGTCTCTTTAGGTACATGATCACCAAAGCCTGAGTCACGTATGACACTTAACTGAGTTACTGGTTATACAGTTAGCTTAATAAAAAGTAAGTTATAAAGCATTCAGTGCAAATCGAATGTTAAGCAATTTTGCAATCGATTCTATAGAGTAGTTGTAAAGTAAATTCATGTTTTGTCTTTCTTAATTTTGTCCCATATATGCATAAACATTTTTTCTAACACCGAGAAAAACTCCATGTAGAAGGCGGTTTAAATTTTTCTTACTTGTTCAAATTAAAGTGAAGAAAGTTTGTTTAAAATATCACTATTCTATGTTATACTACAAGAAAAAAAACAACAACAACAATTATAGTGACTTTTTTAAAAGCATTTTTGTTTTTTGTATTTGTGTATATTTCTAAGATCAGGTAGTTTTTAAATTATTTACATTATTTGAACTGTTGTCCTAATCTTTATTGCCATGTTCATGATGTTTCATCCATTGTACGCTTCGGCCTTCTTCAGACTCTGGGAATTTTGAACCAAACTTTTTATTTGGAACACTAGGGTAGATTATTCTCATTTAATACGCAATGCCACCTCTGGATAACATATAGCTACCAGGGAAGCAAGTAAACGGAAGAAATTTCCATAGGCTTGAAGTGCGAGAAAATAAACTGTTAGAGTAGAAGATGAGGTTACATTTAACTATTTCAACGGTAGAAGTGTGGCAGCTAGATACCTAACTAGTAGACTATTAAATTCACTTGGACGGAGCACTTATAAAAAAACTTCATCAAAGAAATTGCCATGAAAATATTTTTAGTTCTGCATTGGATGGTTTATTCATAATTCTTAGTAGTAAGATTACCTTTAATATATTTGATAGGATTTTCCTTATTGCTGGTTAATAAAAAATAAAATTGTATGTATTTATTGCTGATGATATCCAGCGTTAAAAATTCGTTGAAATCATTTGAAATGATTTATCGAAATATTATTGAAATGTTATGTTATTATAATTGGGCTTGTTCTTCTCTTTGTTAGTTCGCAAGACCATTAGGTTACGCCAATACCACATAAATAATATTTGTTTTGGTCGCAAAGAAAGATGGGAAAATCCCTACTTGGTTTCAATGAAAAAAATAAAAGAAAGAGAGGAAGGAGGATAAAAGTGGAGGAAGAGTATCAGATTAAACTGATGAGAACAGATACTATACTTTGATCTCAGACAAAATTGCCACGAAGAAAAAAAACGTAATTTTTTTCAGAAGCATAGTATCGTACGGCAGAAACAGAGTACGACAATCGCCCAAAATGCAGCTACCATAAAGGAAATAACATAGCCTAATGAACTATTTTTTAAAAAATTATTATAAAGAGAGATGTTCGTAGGACGAGGAAATTCTAAGAAGAAGAGAAAGAAAGACGTGTTTTCAAATGCACAGTATCGTATGTAGTAAACAGAGTAAGACAATTGCCAAAAATTCAATTACCATAAATAAAATGACATGGTCTACTGAATTATTTTAAAATTATCATTAAGAAACATTTCCGGAAGACGGGGATGTTGTTATAAAGAAAGAAGAAAGAAAGAAAGAAAAAAAGAAAGAGAGAAAGAAAGAAAGAAGTGTTTTCAAATACACAGTATCATATATCAGAAACAGAGTAAGACATTCGCCAAAAATCCAGTTACCATAAATAATATGGCATCGTCTACCAAATTATTTTAAATTTATTATTAAAAAGATGTTCGTTAGACGAGGATGTTGCTAGAAAGAAAGAAAGAAAGAAAGAAAGAAAGAAAGAAAGATGCACAGTATCGTATGTAGGAAACAGAGTAAGACAATCGTCAAAAGTGCAATTACAATATATAAAAAAAAAAAGCCAATTATAGCTGAATTATTTTAAAATGTTCATAAGACAGAGATTTGATTAAAAGTTAAAGTCTTTAACGTCTCCGCTAATTCCTCATGCATGATGGCCTATTGTCTTTTTGATAGAGTAGAGAACACAACACATACGCTACTTGGTTTCAATCAGAAAAAAGAAAAAATGACTAAAAGAAAAAGAGTTAGAAGTTTGTTTTTTTTTCCAGTAAAATAGAAAAAAATCAATTTTAAATTACTATTCACATTATTGTACATTGCGGTCCTGTTGATATCGGCTCGCAACGATAGCTAAGAAAGCCGAGTTCGAATTCGTTGTATTCACTTACACGTATTAATCCGTCTCTTCCCTCCAGCTATTGTTAAATAGCAGAACAGATTTAATTCTGTAGCAATGATTGGCAACCAGACTACCGGAGAAAGTACTATCAAACTACTACATGAAAATATTCAGCCAAGTCAGTCATGTCTCTTTCGAGCTATGATCGCCCAACCGGTTTCACGTATGACAAATAACTCTGTAACTGATTCACATTAATGCGGTTACTATTAAATATAACTGTGAGCTTATTATTAAAACGTTGAAAATCTGTTGTTATAATTATACGGTAATCCTGATAATCAGATTTTGAAACATTCAGTGTAAATCGAATATTTTCGTAATCGATTCTGTGCAACATTCTCACACTGTTTATCATGTCCATTTTTCAAGACACAGAAAAGAATTCCAAATAGAAAAATGTATATACGTTTCTAGTTGTTTAATGTAAAGCAAATATAAAGATATGGACCTTAACTCAAATGTAAATAATATAAATAATAATAATTATTAATTTACGAAATTAGTGATTCTATTAGGATTGTGGAAATCCTGACAAAATCGCGCTATTAATTTTACAAGTAGTAGAACGTAAATCTACTTATCAGTTAGGTTATTCATGCTGACAAAATTTCAGGATAGGTTCGTATCAATAGAATGTATTCTTTGTAAAAATTATGTTTGAAGAACATATTTCACTGACGTTTTTGTAAAGAAATGTTTTGTTTAAAGTCAAATATATTGCTGGTATATCTATATTTGGAGGACCTGAAGCAGACTACCACCACGTTTAATTTCATTGTTTTTCAGTTTTGTTCACTTTTTTCAGTGTAGTCCCATCGATTGTTACTTAAACTTTCCGATTATCACAAAAAACAAAAAAAACAAAAAAAAAATTTGAAAAATTACAATGTTTAAACAAATTGGTGTGGGGGTCAGTTTCTCATACAACATTAAATTAAATCGATACTCCATTTTCAAACCACTCTCGTTGGGGTAGCTTTGTTTATGTTGTTACTTAAACTTTCCGATTATCACAAAAAACAAAAAAAAAAAACAAAAAAAAAAAATTTGAAAAATTACAATGTTTAAACAAATTGGTGTGGGGGTCAGTTTCTCATACAACATTAAATTAAATCGATACTCCATTTTCAAACCACTCTCGTTGGGGTAGCTTTGTTTATGTTGTTACTTAAACTTTCCGATTATCACAAAAAACAAAAAAAAAAACAAATTGGTGTGGGGGTCAGTTTCTCATACAACATTAAATTAAATCGATACTCCATTTTCAAACCACTCTCGTTGGGGTAGCTTTGTTTATGTTGTTACTTAAACTTTCCGATTATCACAAAAAACAAAAAAAAAACAAATTGGTGTGGGGGTCAGTTTCTCATACAACATTAAATTAAATCGATACTCCATTTTCAAACCACTCTCGTTGGGGTAGCTTTGTTTATGTTGTTACTTAAACTTTCCGATTATCACAAAAAACAAAAAAAACAAAAAAAAAAATTTGAAAAATTACAATGTTTAAACAAATTGGTGTGGGGGTCAGTTTCTCATACAACATTAAATTAAATCGATACTCCATTTTCAAACCACTCTCGTTGGGTGGGGTTTCGCTTTGTTTATGTTAATTTCGTTGTTTTTAAAAAGATTTTTAACGCGGTTCTATTGATTGTTACTTAAACTTTCCGATTATAAAAAAAATTTGAAAATTTACAATATTTAAACAAATTTTGGGGGTGCAGTTTCTTATACAACGTTATAGTAAATCGACTCTCCATTTTCAATCCATTCTAAGGTTGTATGAGAAACTGGTTCCCCCCGACGTAAAACTGTTTAAATATTTAAATTTTTGCAAATATTTTTTTTTTTGTCATTCGTAAAGTTTATGGTTTAAAATATAATATTGCACTGATAAAAGTTCAAATGATTTGATAATGAACACATTTACAGGTGGCAGTAATGTCGTACCGGCGACTGGTTTCAAAATGGAGGCTCGATTTACTATAATGTTGTATGAGAAACTAATCCCCCCAGAAAATGTTTAAATATTGAAATTTTTCAAATTTTTTTTTTTTTTGTCAATCGTAAAGCTAAGGGGGTAATCGAGAGGACTGCGCTGAAAAAAGTAAAAAGAAAAAATGAAAAACAACGAAATTAAACGTGGTGGTAGGCTGCTTCAGGTCCGCCCTGTATTTTCTTTTTTAAAAATATACCGCTACAAATATATTTTTCTTCAGAAATGCATCGCTGGTAATACTCTTTTCTCTAAAAAAGCAATGCATGAATTTTTATTCAAGAAATCTATTTTTATGCTTTTATAGTGCACTGTTCCAAGTTTTGGAGCTTAACTATTTGCCCATAGTTGAGATCCTAACAGGTGCTACCATCTCGGGTCGGTGTGGACATTGGAACAGCATCAATTAAGAGGTGATTCTTCGCTGCTAAAACTCTCCTTTTCCGGGATGCAGTTCATCGTCATACTCAGGACGAAATTCGATATGTTTATCAATCTAACACATTTCACTTTTAGTAAGCTCAAGAGAATGAGATATGTCGGAAAAGAAGAATGAGATTCTGATAGTTCCTTTTTTTGTGGTTAATTTTCATTGGTTAATACTATTTTACGTCTATTCGACTTGTTAA
Organism: Ascarosepion bandense; assembly: GCA_037127315.1. Taxonomy (NCBI): domain Eukaryota; kingdom Metazoa; phylum Mollusca; class Cephalopoda; order Sepiida; family Sepiidae; genus Ascarosepion; species Ascarosepion bandense. The sequence goes on from JBBBDQ010029957.1 coordinate 787,530, forward strand.
ACAAACGTTAGTAAAATGCGCGGCATTTCGAATTCAAGGTGATGCGTCTCTCTGAAAGTAACAGATTCCAAACCTAACTAACATAATGTACATATTGCTTTATGTATGTAAGTGTATAGTAATTTTAGCTTGTATATATGGGATTCACGTAATGATGCCTATTCGTAAGTGTGTGTGTGTGAAACGTGAAAAATTATGTTTGTTGGTTTATCGAATATTGATTTAGGAATGTTTGTACATACATACCGTTTTTTGAGAAAAATATACCCTCTTGTGCAAATCAATTGAAACAAAACGAATAATATCATCCTATGATCTTTCACACTTTCCCTGAACACGTATACGTTGTCTCTTGGCGTTATGTTTCTCTTCCGACTGCATTTTCCCTTACGTTTAGTATTGATAGTTTCAGTTTTTTCTTCGCCTTGATGACACGACTGACAGTTGAAAGGCTGACACCAACAATATCCGTGATCACTGTAAGGCTTGTTATTGTGTTCGTGCAGCCTTACAATTTCGTGCGCTTCTTTGAAGCAACGTTAATCGCAGGCAATATCAGTATGACAACTCATCGACAGTCGACACAATTTGATAAAAATAGTGATAAAAGTCTGTTGTAATCAAGGATTACAAGTTATTTTTCAATGCTAAATTCCATCGTACATCCCAAAAATAGATTCATATTACTTCACACAACAGCAAATAACATAATTCGAGGAAAAATAAAATAGACTACACATCTACACTCAGTCAGTCAGTTAAGTGTCATACGTGATACACGCTTGGGCGATGATGTCTCGAAAGAGACATGACTGACTGGGCAGAAGATTATCCCGCAGTAGGTTGCCATTACTTTCTGCGGTAGACTGGTTGCCGACCAAGGCTATAGAACCCAATCTGTCCTATTATTTAACCCATAACTGGAGGGAAGAGACGGATTAATACCTTTCCCAAGGGTATTTGCGCGTAAGTGAATACAATCGATTCAACTGGAATTCGAACTAATGTGGCTTTAAAACGGACCGTATGGTAAAAGACAGAAAAACTTAAAAGAATTGTTTCAATTAATTTGCACAACGGTGTACGTTAGTTTCTTTAAGAATGGACTCAATAAATTTTGGTGATGTAATATGTTTTGGTGAGTGTTTATAGTTGATAATATAGTTATTAACAGTACTTTCGACACAGTGAAACATGTATTTATTAATTTGGTTCAGGGCATGACGTAAACTGCATCCGGCAGCAAGGCCTCTGATTCAGGGGTTGTGAGGAGCATAGAACCACCTCTTAATTAAAGCGGTTCTCAGGTCCACTCTGACCCGCTGTGGTAGCACCTGTTAGAGTCCCAGCTATGGAAAAATATTTAACCCCTAAAGTGGGGTCAAGACACTATGAAAGTATAAAAATACACTTTCATAGAAATATATACGTAAAAATAGACTTACAGAAAAATATACGTTTTTAAAGAAAAATATTCCGAAAAATTTACTTTCGAAGAAAAAAATTGTTACCAAAACACATTTTTGAAGGAAAAAACATTATTCTCAGTAAAACATTTTTAAATACAAAACTAGAAGACAGTTTCAGTTTTCTAAAATATAAACGAATAAAAACAAAAGATGTTCATTAAAATCCGACTAAATGAAACTTCTTACTAGAGCCGAACATTAAAAAATACATTAAAGCCTCACCTTTTTGGCATTAAATAACCCACAGAAGTTGATATGCCATTAAACAAAACTCAAACTCAAATTTGGTATGTTTTAAAATTTAGTATGTATTAATTCTCAAGCGATAAGGCTAATAGTAACTGATAATGTTAAACTGCTAACCCTCTTTAACTTCAAAATAATCTTAAATTAATATTAGTGAAACCATAAGGCTGGTGTCAAGATGGTCGTACTCATGATAATATTTACTCTAGAATTTTATAAAATACAAAGCTGCCTTGAAAGACTCCAGTGCACAAGTATCTAGAAGATGATTTTCAGTAATTCGATGCGTTGATCTGGCACTGTAAGACTTCTGCGTTTGATACGCAGTAATTTTATGGTGTAATAAATTACTGACCTCCAATTTTCAAACTTTATTTGCTCTTTGCGGGTTGGTGTCGGTGGTTTTTTTCATTGACGTTGCAACGATTTGTCTTTCTGCCATTTGCAATGTCAACATTTCTGGCAAAACTACAATTGATGGAACTTCAGAAACCCGACTTAGTGGAAGAATGAATCTACGTCAATGAGAGTTGCCAAATTTTTGACTTTTAAACGGCGCTTGCGGGTGAAAAATCATAAATGTCTGCTAAAATCATGTTATAAACAAACTGTTTGATAAAAATAAATGTATGGATATTTACCTCGTCCTCCCACGAAGATGTGACACAAGTTAGAGTTTTAATGTAGAGAGCTCGAACGTGTGCAAACGGTCAGGGGTCAGAAATTGCCCTGTCTCGCAACAGTCGGTGGCGTTGGCTTCGCTGGCGATTAACGATCTATCCTCTCGTGCAATGGGGTGGTGCATTCTCGGGACACTGTTCCACGGACCCGGGCACCTTTCAGAATATTTTTTCTCAGATATATATCCTTGGACAGAGGTACAATGGACCCGTACTCTGCCCGTGGACAGAGACACAACTGAGAGATGAAAATCTCCACCAGCCAAAAGATGGCAGGTAAAAAAAATGTGTGGGCCATTAGTTGATTTTAATGTCTATTTATATCCACAAAAAGGCACAACAAAATCCAGTTCTTGCAAGCGCACAGAAAAGTGAAAAACCCCATGACTAGGAAGATGCCGATTTTAGTTCTTATGGTGAGCCCGTGATTTCTGAAGAACATTTTTACACATAAGCCAATTTCCAGTAAATCTATTGCAACACCCCAATCATGTCCTCGCTAAATTCTCATTTTATGCTAACTTTGGACATTTATAGAGTATGTGGGTAACTCTCTCAACGTAAGCATACATCCTGTATATACTTTTTTCAACAAAAAGCTCCTCCCAAAAACAACAACAACAACAACAAATTGTAATATGAACTCTGTTAAAAAACAAATGTACTTCGACATTATGTTCAAAAGACCACAAAATTCACGTCCCCAGCGACACATGCCTCAGTGGGTGAAAACGTCGGTTGAAGTAATTCAAAAATTAAATTGAGCCAAAGTGTTGTGAGAAAGTTGGTAATCATTGACAATATGCGATTGTTTAGGTAGATACAAAATTTCCTAGATCCGGTAGCAGGCACCGCAAAATACTCAGGGTGCCTAACAACATTTTTCTTCCGTGTACTAAGCGTAGAAATCTGCTCGGATATTTAAATTATCAATACGATTCGAGTATATTCAATTAGTCACCTGGTTCCATCAAAAATAGGAGCAGATCGGATCCAAGTTTCAAAGGAACCCAACAGCTAACGTTTTAGTCTCATGTGAAGCTGATACGTCGGATTTTGTATATTCAGTGGCTAGATGCATTAGCATTTTGTCTTATTTGAAATATATGAAGATACTCATCGTATCTGGTGGGCCTGATAGAGTATGCTTAAAAAACTTCCCTATCTGTATTCACTAATATAACTAGTAAACTAGTAAACAAATAAATAAATAATAACTAGTAAGCAGTGTTTATCAAAAATGGTTTCACAAATTTTGGAGGTAGGTTCTTGAAACAAAAAAATGACAAGATTCAATACAAACATATGAAATGAAATCCTTCATTTTTAGTTAGGTTTAAAGGAAATTTATTGTAGATGATTACGTGATGCCCTAGGGACAATGTGATATTTCTCATTATTTGTGACTAGTCTGTTTTCAATGTCTAGCGTGTGTAGTAGTGATTAAACTGAGAAGTGTTCCGTTTAATAGTGGCTGGATATTCATATTGTGAGCAGACAGGTTGGATTTTTATATACGGCCGCGCGAATAGTATTGGACTTGGGGCTACACGGCTGTATCCGTTTGCTTTTTCAGCCCATAGGCAGCCGACTCATCTAACATTTGCTGCTGTTTATCGTCGCGTTGCTATAGCAGAATCCGTCGCACCGCAAACTATCAATCGATGAAGACCAAGATTCCTTCGTAAGCCCAACCACGAAGAACTCATTCTACAGCCTGTTGGGAACAAACCAGAGATCATTGTTTGTCTTTTCATTCTTCTTTACGAATAAGGCAACATTTTGAAGAGATGGAAATAAGAAATTTATGCAACCAACATTTGTAGACTGATCCAAATCACCATGACACAATATAGGCTAGAAAACAGCATTCGGCTCTGCGTACAGGAAATTTATTTTGGCATACTTCCAAACTTGCTAGAGCATGTATCCCTGCTAATACGATGACGCATGTGAATCATGACTGATGAGGCCCTAGAATATTTTAGCCACATTGTTCACGATGGATTAGCTGATATTTAACATTAAAAATAGATTGGTATAGGAGGACCGGTTCCATGGCCTGCAGATTCCCCCAGACCTAAATTCTTTGAGGTCTGGAGGAATCTGCAAGTCATGGAACCGACATAAAACAACGTAGAGTGATATAAAACAATTGGTTTATATTAGTAGACCGATATTACAAAATTGGTTTATGCAGCAAATATTTATAATTCAGAGACCTTTAACTTTTCATAGGAGCCTGGGAAACCATTCAACACCCTCTTGAAGTATTTGTAAGGGTACGCGAGTCATTGATCCGACGCATGCGTGTGTAGAAGCAAGCGGGGGATATTTTGAACATTTGTGTTGCTGTGTCGAGGTCCAACCATGGCCTCTTGGATATATCTTTATATGGAAATTTTGCTACGTCTTGATATCAGAAACACCTCTCTAGTATTTGTAAAATAATTTTTCGATTTTATCTTTAATTGTATACTTAAATTGTTTGCGCTAAAGTTTAAAGTTAATAACTCAAAAGCGAATGGTTTACGGAAATATATTTATATGAACTTCTATCCTTGTTTTGGTAAGATCAACACGCCACGCCCCCTGCAAAGGTTTGTAAAATTATTCTTCATATATCCTATATATATATAATTTGCTCGTTGTAATCGTTACTTACATCCGAAAATAATCTGTCACATCTGGAACCTGTTATTTTATTTTTCCTACATCTAATGATATATATTTTTTACTGTAAGTAATCCCTTGCATCTTAGTGAATTTATCCCCTTCATTGGGATGAAATGATTCAGAAAGAAAAAATAGTAATGTTATGTGTCACCTCTAACAATGTTAATATTGGTTTTATTATATCTCAGTAAAATAATTTATGATCAATTCAAATTGGATGATCTTTATTTCTAATGGTCATCTTATTTTCTTTTCTAATTTCAGACTGGCAATATGACTATTCACGTCGAACATAACGGATATCCTGACGCAGAGAGTTTAAAGTTTGAAACGATATATATTTATGGCTTGAAACAGAACCCGTCACAAATCATTGTAGACAACATAATTTTGACAGACGACCAGATTTTAAGAGACTCTTACGTAAGTAAACTTTTCAGCATTTCGATCACAGAACATTTATTAATGCTTGGTAGTTTATACACAATTACGTGTGTATGCCGGCCGTAAAAAACATGGCAGTAAAATCGCTAATAATTCTCTCAAATATGCGAGGAATATTAGCGATGTCTTCACATGATATCCCTCTGAGCGTGACAAATGAATACACAGCGATCTTTAATGCAATAGAGATGATCCCTTCAAAGTAAATTATATTGGTCCTAATGATGTATCTTTGTCGGTTTATTAATTGTAAAATTTATAACATTAATTTTATCAGGACTATCACGATCCTGATTCGAATATTAAGCTTAACTGGTATATTATAAAATGAATACACTGAGGCAACGCTGCCTCGCTATTGTCTCTCTAAAGAATTGAACCGACACTGACTCAGGGTTGGCTATATCTGTATGTGCGTGACCATATATATATATATATATATATATATATTGGAATTTTGTTATTACAATGGTTTATAAAAGCATAACATCAGTACACAACAGAAAAAACTTCATGTTTCAGAACAACACTGTTCCCTTTCGGTTGATCTGTAAAAATAAATTTATTTTAACATATCACCTGAAGGGGAGCAGTTTTGTTCTGAAACATGAAACATTTTGTGTAGAGATATTATGCTTTTATAAACCATCGTTTTAAATAAAGTTCAATATTAAGCTCTACTGTGTATCGAGCACTCTTTATAAAATAAATGCTCGAACAGTGGTTTTTTAATCAACGTGTTCTTTCACTTTTTTGTAATATATATATATATATATATATATATATATATATATATATATATAGTCATCCACAGGAAAATCTGTTTCGCAGCTCATCAGTACGGTTAGACTCCGATTGCTTTTAACACGGGATTGAAACCCGACCGAATTGGCGTCAGTCGGAGATTCTACCTCTGGGCTATGGGCATTGAGTAGAGGAAGGCAAACCTTTTGTATATTGTCATTATACCCGCCCAATAGCCAGAGTGCTCTAATCCATAACTGAACGAGCGATAGATCGATGGATAAAAATCCACGATATAGAGTTGAAGAAAAATAGAGTTGTTTTATCTTCTAAGTTCTAGAACCAGTCGATTTCTTTGAAATTATCCTTCCACTGATTTAGTTGCTTTTTTTATTCAGTTTTACTCCTTCTAATATTACTTTACTCATTTTACCGATCTCTGAGTTGGGTTGATAATCCTGATGTGCAATTTTCATTGGAATTCAGGTTTGTGATATTTTAATCGTATATAAGCCACCTTTCTAGTAATATTTGGAACTCTGTCACTAATTGTAAGTTTTTTCCAAATACAATTAACCATTCAGATAAATAAATCACTGACAAACTAAATTATTTTTCCAGTTTATTATATTAACACAAATGAACTTATATATTCGCCTTGTATTTTTAAATATCCTCAAATCTGCGTGTTTGAATAATTCCTATGTCGGTGTGTGTGTGATTTCATCATTTTTTTAAATGCCAAAGGATTTTGTTTTATACAATGTTGTTAACAAATGTATCTATCTACAATTAATTTCCAGTCAAAGTTTGAAATTTCTAATTTTTGCATCTCTTGTTGTCTCCCCCACCCCTTTCTTCCTCATTTTCCCACTTTTTCTCACTTTCTCCCAACTCTATGCATTTTTATCTTTTACTTGTTTCCTATGCCCAGACGTCGTGCCACCGATGTTTGTATATGCATATACTTTACTTCCTACCTAAATTTGGGGCCTACTTCTTCTTCAGCCGTATCTTCTCATATTTCTTTATTTCTTTTTCTCTTGTTCTCCTCTTTGTTTTTTATTTATTCTGTCTTCTCTTTTCTCTTTTTTGATTGCTTTTTGGTTTCTCATATTTCCCATCCTTTTTACCTCATACGAAAAAATAAAAGGAAGTGAATTTTTATCAATTTTCTTTTAAAAAATAACGTATATTACCATCATAACTACCTGATGAGACATTGTTTTTTCAATGTCGAAACAGACTGGATATTTTTGGAGTAGATTGTAGTTTGTACATGTTCTAAAGTATAAGTTACAATAAATATTCATTGGTCTATTTCTATACCTTATTCATTTGAAATCAACGTTAAAACCGGAAATAACATATTACATTGCATTTGACTACATGGTTCTGTTGTCATTTCGCGCTATCCCGCGGTGTGACGTCATAAAACCGCATCGCAAATTTAAGAACTGCGTTTATTATTTTTGGTAACTATTGCCGTTGCCAAGCGGAGTTTTATGTCAACAACAAAATAAAATCGTCCGTGATGATGGATGTTATAATATTTCAGTTTAAACAACCTCTCTGAAGATGGCTCATGTGAGCCGAAAGCTTAGAAGAAAATCAATAAATAATTATCCAAATGTTGGAGAATTTTTGTCTTTATTTTCAACTGAAATTAAAGCAAAAATACGACGTTTAGAACGGCTCATGATTAAACATAATAGACATTCATTGTCTCTTATATTTAACAGCATATGTTTCGAAAATTACTTGCTTCCTCGATATACTATATATATATATATATATAAATTCGAAATTTATGATCGTATGAACATTTATGCTACCTGAATTTGCTTCATCGGCGATCTTTAATATTATGGAAAAATTAGAATGTTTGTTAGAGTGTGTGTCTGTAGGTAACGAAACCAGGCGTAGGCAAAGGAAAAGAATAGCGATTACGAACGGAAAAGAAGAAGGAAAGAAAGAGAGGAAAAAAGAAAGAAGAAAAAGAAGAGGGGAAGAAGAAAGAAGGCAAAAAAAGAAAAAAGGTGAGGAGAGATTCGCTACTTTCAGCGATCTTCAATATTATGGAGCATACAAAAAATTTATGTGTCTGTGTATGGGATATATATATATATATATATATATATATATATATATAAAGGTGACCATCTCTTTCCTGCTTGATCACAATCTGTAATCTTGATTCCATAGATGAATCAGACCATGAAACAATACGTTTATTATATATATATGTGTGTGTGTGAGCGTGTTTATATGCGTGTGTGTTCGTACATGTATGTATATGTGTGTGCATTTTTAATTAATTTTTACTTTGTGTCAAATATGAAAGAACATTGCAGATCTCAAAAAGCAATCCATTCTACCGATATAATCTGTTGTTTAATTTGAATAATTACAGAGTTAATGCCAATTTTACATCTCACGATCACAGACAATAAAACGTACCAATAAATACTTCAAATCACGCGATGATAGTCATCGAATCGTATTATCACAGAATAAATAAAGACTCATCAATTATTTCATTTACGTGTAAACTACAAAAGACTCCTTATGTAACATTACAATTTTCAGCGATAGTCAACGTTGCTCCCAGTTTAGAACGTTTTCTGTTGACTTTGAATCGGCCAAGATGTGATTCTCGTCAGAATCCATTTCTACTCACATGAAACGTAACGATTATATTCTCTCTCTCAAATGATCTCAATTCGAGTGGCTATGTCTACTGCTAGGAAAATTAAGTCACTGTGTTTTGTCAGGTTGTTTTTCTCGTCAGAATCAATTCATATTTATAAATCTTCTATTTGGCCATGCATTGAATACCGTTGCTATGTCACGTCGGGCGCTCCTGCTATGTATCTCGAGGTTCTCCATAAAATCCCAAAGACGATCTGCAATACAAACGAACCTGATTTGGTAGCCTGCCTTCAGTCGCTCTCTTACCAACGCAATGCGGCATCCCTCTGTTTTTCCTGCGTGTATTTTCTTGGCAACTACTCTGGTGAGCTTTTTTTCATGATTCCCTGAACCCATGTATTTACGCGTGCTACTAAACTGGAATTAAGATCTCACGCTATTATCGTCGAAATACTTAAGCTCTAGTATATATATATATATATATATATATATATATATTTTAAAGATGAAATATTATACGAAGAAAAATTGAAAGACAAAACTAGAAACAAAATTAAGTTAGAAAAAGACAAATGATATGGTTCATTTCTGCAAGCATAAGTAAATACTTTTTAAAATTAGTTTGCAAACACTTCCACCAACACCACCCCTTAAGTAAATAATTCAATAAAAAACTCTTAAAATGACTTATTATACGACTAAAAACATGCAAAACAATTAATTCACATAATAAAGTACTCGGATACTTCTATAGCAAATCTTTGGTTGACAAACCTATCTGTAATTGCAACAATAAAACAAATTGTCCCGTGAATGGCAGCTGTAATTCCGTAAAAGCCGTCTATGAAGCCACTACTTATCCAGTGGAGGCCCCTAGCAATAAAAGAGTTTATACAGGGATATCTACAGGTAGTTGGAAAAAGAGACTTTAAAACCACAGACACTCGTTTTCCAACGCCTCCTTGAAACATCAAACTACCCTGTCTAAACAATACTGGTCTATTAAAGATGGGGGATTTACACCACTGGTCAGATGGAGGAATTTTAATACACTAACACTCCCAACAATTTCAGGGATAGGTGCAACATATACCTGGAGGAAAAATTGATGATTAAAAAATATAACATTTAAAGAAACTCCTTAATCAGCGTAATGAATTAATATTTGAATACAGACAAAAAAAAACAAATATAAAATAGTCTAGATAAATTGACATTCGGATTGAAATTAGTGTAAATTAAATTAATTTACATTAATTTAATTTAAAAGGGTGTTTATTTTGGGAAAATCTGGAATGTACGGTCAATAGCATTTTACCACAAAATGTTTTTATATTTTTTATTTTTGTGTTTTTTATTTTTATAATTATTATATTTATAGTTCTCTTTTAATTGTTTTTTAATAGAATGAGTATTATTATTATTAATATTATGTCATTTTTCATCATATTACGATTTCTGCTTTGGTCTCATTACCAACCAAGTCTGCGGAGAGAACTAAGGCAGGTCGTTGCTTGTTGTTATGGCCCCATTTCATGTTTTTCTATCTTCCCTATCATCCCTAGCGTTACATAGATAAAGATTTCCTTAGTGTGTGGGCTGTACTTAATAAGACAATTTTCTGTATATCTATTAAGCTGGGGTTTCCAGGGATTCTTTCAATGTGTTGTTTTGTTCCATTTTTTATCATTCCAATTGCATCTACTATAACTGGCACAACTCTTGTTTTCAATTTCCACATTTTTTCTATTTCAATTTCCAGGTCTTTATATTTTGACAGTTTTACAAATTCCTTGATTGCTATGTCACAATCCGCTGGACAAGCCATATCAATTAATAGACAAGTTTTCTCTTTCTGGTTTTTAACAATAATGTCTGGCCTGTTTACTTCAATTTTTTGTCTGTGTAGATGGTGTAATCCCATAGAATGGTTACATCTTCTATTTCTGTAACCGGTGCTGGGCGATGTTCATACCAGTGTTTGTTTACAGATTTTCATAATGTTTGCACATTGCCCAATGTAAATATTGCCCAACACTATCGTGGCAATTTTTATATTCATTTGGGGCAAGCACAGAACAGCCTGAGATTAGGTGGTCTATTGTTTCTTGGTGTTTATCACAAAACCTGCATTTTGGATCCATATTATTATGCATAATATTTGCCTGAAAGTTTCTAGTGAAAAGACTTTGGTCTTGTGCTGCAAGAATAAAGACTTCAGTTTCAGACTTTAATCAAAATGTGCACGTAACCATCGATGAGTATTAACTTTGTCAACCTTGGATTTATTGGAATGTTCTGGATATTGGCTTGTTTTGCCAGCGCTGTTTCATCTGTTCAAGAGCTTTGGCTTTCATTTTCATATTTTTTGCCGCAATAGTTGGTTCTTGGCTTCTGTTTTGCTTTTCTACAGAATCTACTAACTGTAAATCTTGTTTGTATTTACTGCCTTCTTTTATTATTGAATACTGTTTCTTTTTTTCTTCATGTTGCCTTACTAATTGTATCATCCAATCCTTTGTTGTTTCTATGTATGTTAGTAAGCCAATAGTTGTTGTCTTGTATGACAATTCCAGCAGAATAAGACCTCTTCCACCTTCTTTACGGGGTATGTATAGACGGTCTACATCAGCCTTTGGATGATGCATCTTATGCTTAGAAAGAAACTTTCTTGTTTTAGAATCCATTAAGATGTTGAAGCTATATTGGACAACTGGGATTGCAAGGCTATTAATGGCCATAACTCTGTTCTGGGAATTCAATTCAGTATTTAATATCATTCGTAGCCTTCTATAGTACTCTTTACGCACTATTTCTTTCATTCGTTTATGGTGAGTGTTTTCACTCTCATTTACACCTAGGTATTTATAAGCTTCTTCTGGTTTCAATTCTTTTATTGTTACAGCAGGGCCTAAGCTAATTGAGGATGTTTCTTGTATTGATCCACGTAAAACTGTAGCTTTAGCACATTTATTCAAATTGAATTTCATTCCAATGTCTTCGCTGAAGCATTTTACAGTTTGCAGAAGACCTTCCAGCTCATTATCATTCTTAGCATATAACTTTAAGTCATCCATGTAAAATAGATGGCTTATTTTCTTTTGGCCTATTTTATAACTACATTCTGTTTTATTAAGTTGACAGGTTAGTGCTATTAATGATATGCAGAATAGTAATGGAGACAAAGAATCACCTTGAAATATATCTCTTTTGATGTTTATTTCATCAGACTTATAGGTTCCATTTATATGATTGTAGTAAAGGGTTGTTTTCCAAATAGACATGCACTGTTTGATGAAATTGCTGATGAGGGGTGATATCTTGTATATATTTAAAGTCTTTAAAATCCAGGGATGTGGCACACTATCGAATGCCTTACGATAATCTATCCAGGCAGTACTAAGATTTTTCTTTGTACTGTAGCAGTTTTCCAGGATCAATTTGTTAATAAGCAATTGGTCTTTACATCCACAACAGCCACGTTTGCACCCTTTTTCTTCAAGCGATATCATGTCATTTCTTTCTAAGAATAAATATGTCTGTTTTGTTAAAATAGATGTTAATAGTTTATATGTTGTCGGAAGACATGTAATTGGTCTGTAGTTTTTCGGAATGTTTGTTTCACCATGCTTGGGTAGAAGAAATGTAATTCCTTTGGTCATCCATGCAGGAATTTTAGTGGGATCGTCAACGATTTCTTGAAGTTCTTTGGCTAGTTTTTTATGTGCTGTATTTAAATAATATAGCCAAAAGTTAGGAATTTAATCTATGCCTGGGAATTTCCAATTGTGTGCTTTTGTTAGTGCAAATTTAACATCCTCTTCTTTAATTCCAGCCCATGTCTGTTATGGTTTATTTTTGATTCGTTCTATCTCTTGTGCAATCCAATGTACTTATTTGTTATATTCTTTAGGGCAACCCCATATCTTTTCCCAGAACTGTGTAACTTCTTCCATTCTGGGGTGGGGGACTGTCACTTCAATTCTTTTTTTACCTATTTCCCTGTAAAATTTCTTCGCATCGGTTTGAAAAATCTTGTTTTGTCTGTAGAATCTTGATCTTTTCTCATAGCGTCTTATTCTTTGAGCCTTCAGTTGGATTTTTTGCTTTATTTTTTCTTTAGTTGATAGGGCTTCATTTTCATTTCTAATGTTGTATTTTCTTTCGACTCTTCTGCTTTTCCTAGTTCTTATATTTGTTCCTCTACTCAGTTCATCTAGTACTGATAGTTCACTTCCAAGTTGTTCGATTTCTTTTTCTATTTTTCTTTTCCAAGGTGGATCTTCATGTCTGCGAGACTGCCTTGTTTTTAATTTGATGTTCAATTTTTTGGTTGCTGCTATTGCTGATGCATATATTGCTTTATTGAAATTTGTATGAGTGTCTTCATCCAAAATTAATTTGAGTGCTGCATTGTAGAGATTAATAGTTCGGAGGTTATGCTTTGTTGGTTGTAATTTTGGGAGCTGTTCTCGTTCCTCCATTGCAATATTTTGTATTTGACTTAGATGGTTCTTGATTTCTTCCTTGGCTTCTTGTATACTGTTCTTATTTCCGTCAAATAATTCTGTTCAATGTGTTTTGAACTCGTTTTATTTTCGTCTTTTAACTGACTCAGATCACACCTTTCCAGCTCTTTTAAACTTACAGCAATATCTTCACAGTGATTTTTTGTGTATCACGGTTTCTACATTATGACCTGTGGCTTGTTTGATGTTATTACTTTTTATTTCTGATTCCGGTTCCTTTTCATATTTTGTTGATTCGTCTCTTCTGGTTACAATTCTTTTAATTTCATTAATTTCAGCCTCTGTCAATCGGTTATTACGAATAATGTACCTTCGTACATTGGCTAATTTATTTTCGTCAATATACTTTCTATTTGCTTGACCAACTTTTTCACGCCAAATGTCATATGTTTGGCGAGTCATGTTTTTTTATGTTTGAGTAACGCTTCATGAAATGCAGTCATAACGACTTTGTACTCCTCACAAGATCATTTTATTTTTTCTTTCTTTAAATATACGGTTGTAGATCTAGCTGGAGAATTTTCAGGACCATCATTAGGATTATCCTGGTTGTGGGGACCTGAAGATTCATTCTTTGTGTAGGAGTTTGTTCCTATGGCAGATTTTTCGACCTCAGGTAGGTTCCCTCCTGAAGGACGGGCTCCCTGTTTATCCACTGGAAGAGCCATACTGGACTTTTTATTTCTATTTGTATTCTCATGTTTTTCCCACGAGTGACGCACGGGTCCAAAAATCCACCCAAAGTTGCCCTGTACGTTGGGTAACGGTTTTTACAAACAGGGTCCCGAAGCCTGTAGGGGATCGTTTGTGACCTCATAACGCAGTAGCCATTCACTCCTCGGCACGATTAACACCTTGAGTTGCGGGTTGTTGTTCGGAGTTTTCCTTCTCCTAAATGGGCTGCCAAGCGACAGCTGACATAGACGCGATTGTAGTTCAAAGAGAAAGACGCTGTTTAAAAAAAAAAGCTTGGGCGTAGCAACGGCTCAACGAAACAAAAAATCACTACTAGAATATTTTGTTAAAGAAAAAAAACAATTTATGGAAAAAAGTTGACATACGTTTAAGTTTATTAGTGCTGTGATATGTCAAATAAAAATGTAATAATTTGTTCGTCCACTTCATATTCATTCATTTTTTCAATAAAGTCGTTGATCGAATATAGGGTTATCAGAATAATATAAATTAAATAAGTAAATTAAATCAATAAATAAATACAAATAAATATATAAATAAATACGTAGTATCTCTGTAAAATATTATCGTAGAAATTGTTTTTCATCGGATTTAATTTATTTTCCTGTTGTTTTGTTTTGTTTTTTGTTTTTAAGAAAATTATAACAGCTAAAAAACAAAAATTATTACGAAATATCAACAGCTAAAGGAAATATAAAACGGACGATTTTATTTATTAGGATCATTTAAAGAACAAACAGATAGATTAAAATAGTAAAACAGAATTTCATATTAAAAAAATAATTCAATAAAATTAAATAATATATGAAAAAAAATTGATGTTTATGTTAAAAAAAAACAAAAAAAAACAAACTTGGATGTAACGTCCGTTCAACGGAAAAAAAAACATCACTGCACTTAGAGAGTTTTGTTATGAGAAAAAAAATTTTGCTACCATCAATAGTCCTTGCAATAAAAATAATTGTTAAGATAAAATTTTTAAAAAATATGCAAAATTTAATAGAAAAGAAAAAGTGGACATACGTTTGAGTTTACCACCGTAAAATTTAAAAATAATAATTTGTTCGCCCACTGTATTCTGTTAGTGTTATTCTTTCATTAAATCCAACGAGAATAAGGTTATCGAAAAATAAATAAATATATAAAATGAACGAACGAATATGAATAAATTATTACGTATTCTTTATAAGAAAGGATATCGTAGAAATTGTATCGAACAGTTTTTAGTGTTTTCATCGTATTTTTGTCCCGTTGTCTTGCTTTAAAAAACTAGTTAATAAATTTATTAGGATCATTTTAAGAAGAAACATACAATTTAAATTATATACGAAGAAAAAATTAATGCTTACGTTTAAAATAGTAAAATTAAAAATTAATGTTTACGTTTAAAATTGTAAAAACAAAAAAAAAATTCATTAGAAAAAAAACGTTACGTTTTCAGGAGCCTCAGAAAAACATGTCATTCTCGTTGTAATTCCAATCGCATATTTTCTGTTATTATTATTATTATTATTATTATTATTATTAACGTCTTAGAGAAATTTTATATTGATACATACATATATATATATTATTATTATTTTCTATTTTTTATTATTCGTTATTATTATTATCTATTATTATTATGATAATTATTATGTCATTTTTCATCATATTCGATTTCTGCTTTGGTCTCACTACCAACCAGGTCTGCGTGGAGACCTAAAGCAGGTCGTGGCGTGTTGCTATGACTCCATTTCATGTTTTTCTATGTTCCCTATCATCCCTAGCATTACATAGATAAAGTTTTCCTTAGTGTGTGGGCTGTATTAATAAGACAATTTTTTGTATATCTCTTAAACTGGGATTTCCAGGGATTCTTTCAATGTGTTGTTTTGTTCCATTTTTTATCATTCCAAGTGCACCTACTATCACTGGCACAACTCTTGTTTTCAATTTCTACATTTTTTCTATTTCAATTTCCAGGTCTTTATATTTTGACAGTTTTACAAATTCCTTGATTGCTATGTTACAATCCGCTGAACAAGCCATATCAGTTAATATACAAGTTTTCTCCTTCTGGTTTTTAACAATAATGTCTGGCCTGTTTGCTTCAATTTTTCTGTCTGTGTAGATGTTGTAATCCCATAGAATGGTTACGTCTTCTATTTCTGTAACCGGTGTTGGTGATGTTCATACCAATGTTTATTTACAGCTTTTCCATAATGTTTGCACATTGCTCAATGTAAATATTGCCCAACTCTATCTGTAATATAACAATCTGGCCCCACCCGAGGAAGGTTGATGCAAGCGATGGTGTTTCCCGTCGGTGAAGGTGTCGGCGAACGACAAGACATGTGTTTGAGAAATACATCCTGTCGGGGCCTGGAGCGGATGTCGTTTGACCTTATTTCCGACAGCGGCGGAAATGACTACGGAGGCAAACAGAACAGGTGTCTCTTGGCATTACGTGGGCGTTGCGTGGGCGAGGCAAAACCGGAAGGAAAGTCCCGGTTCTAGAAGACTATAAAAAGACCTCGACACACGGATTCGCCAGCAGAGAACAGCCAGTGGAAGCAGAGGGACACCACAGGCAAAAACTACACTCCCGTCGACCCATTCTATGTGCGCTCTCACCCTCCCATTCTCTGTTCCACACGGGTTCGTCGTCAAGAATAAAAATATAACCTTATATTTTTATATATGCGTGTTCTCGTTATTTTGTCGTCGTACGGCGATATATAACATACGCAAATTGGTGCCTAGTGACTTGCTGTTTTAAGACAACAACAACAACAAAACAGATAGATGCGAACTTGGTTACCACGGCGACAATTGAAATTCGACGGAATTAAAACAACTAGATAGAGGAAGAAAAAGAAAAAAGAAGACGAAAATGGAAAGCAGCCGGACGACCATAGACGACATCAACGAAAGGTAGGTGACTTTCGATTCGATCTTGTGTGTGTTCTACTCTTGTTCATATGTTTATAATAAGTCTAATTAAAAAAAAAAATAATAAAAAAAAATGGAACAGCATACTTTTGCCGATTTTGTTCAAGGTCTGACCCTAGAATTGAGAAATGTGGCTTGTTCGGTGTCGAACACTTTAAGGGGAGAATCTTTTTTAAAAAATATACAGCCATTAGCATGCAAAGAAGATGGTGGTTATAGTGCTTTGTTGGAGGATATGGAGAGGTATTTTAAAGTTGTGCGCGTGGCAGAAGAAGACAAGTGTCAGGCAGCTCTTCTCACAACAAGGGGAGCTGTTGGACACTATGTAGATAGACTAATCTCTAATAACCCACAACTCACATGGAAGGAGTTCAAAACTTCTTCAAAGGAATACTACGGATTGGTTTTAGACCCCGACGCACGGTTAGTCGAATTAGTGAACATTAAGCAGGGTAGAACAGAGGGGGTGCAGGACTACATGCAGAGAGTAGTACGCCTAGCGGAGAGCGCATATGTTGGGGTTGACGGGAGGAATGAAGTTGTGATAAAACAAGTTCTAGGATTTTTCATAAAAGGTCTAAGGGATCGGGAAATAAAGATGGCAGTTATGAAGGATGAGCCACAAACACTAGAGGCTGCCTATCAGAAAGCGTTATCTGAGTTGAGATGGAAAATTCGACTCGATGCAAACTCTGAATACGAAGAAGAGCCTATGGAAATTTGCCACTCTCGGAGACGGGTACCGATAGAAGCCGTAAGCCCCGCTGAATCTAATACTAATAATAATAATAATAATAATAATAGGAATAAGAACAATAGAAAAGTTGGTAATAGGGAAACTAAATACAAGACTCGTGAGCGGGAGAGGAACGGGAGCGTTGTTAGGTGTTGGAATTGTGGGAAAGAAGACCACATAGCAAAATTTTGTAGACGCGCCCCAGGAAACGGCAGAGGTCCGTTCGTGCGACGCCCAACGAAGGGAACAAGGCGGTACCAACGCACATAGTTGGTAATATGGGCGCGCCAAATTCCATCTTTATTAGAATAGAACGTAGACCTTATAGGGCATTGGGAGATACGGGAGCAGAGGTATCGGTTATAAGCTGTAGGGTATTTAAAAAATTGCGACTGGGACTTGAGCTGCAAAAGAGGGACATTAAACTTCGAACTGCGAATGGATCCCCGTTATACGTTGAAGGCCTTTGTCGTCTACAGGTCCAGATAGGAAGTAAGTCCATACCCCATGATTTTTTAGTCGTGAAAAATCTCAATAGAAACGTTATACTTGGCCGAGATTGGCTGATGAAGAACGGGGTGAGAATGTATTTCGATTTGGGGGCATTGAAGATTGGTGAAGAATACGTGGCATTAGAGGAGGATGTTCATATTTCCTCTATTGTTAGGTTAGCTCAAAAAGTAACATTAAGACCTCAACACCTGCATGCTTGTCTGGGATTAACCAGGCTGAGAAATGGACGTGGCAAAGAATATGAAATCGAACAGCTGAGTAGTGGATATGTTAGCAACTTATGTGGTATATCAGTAGCCAACGCAGTTGTAAAAATGCCAAAGTCTCGTAAGTTTCAGTTGCTGATAATGAATAACACTAACCAGACAATCACTTTGAGACGGGGGTGTCCGCTGGCTAAATTGGAAAGGGCAGGTAATATTACTGAAATTACTATGCCCGATAAACAAAATAATAAAAGTCCTGATGTAGATTTGGAACAGGTACAAATACCGGAGGAATTCAAGCCTGAAATTAACAAATTGCTAAAAAGAAATAGGGACATGTTCGTTAGTGACGACAAAAACCTGGGCAGAACCGATACTGTGGAGATGCGTATCGATACTGGAACGCATGAGCCCATAAGAAAACGCCCATATCGCACACCCCTCAAACAAAGAAAGATAATGGATTCAGCAATCGACGAAATGATGCAGGCAGGTGTAATTGAGAGATCCAATAGCCCGTGGGGTTTTCCAGTAGTTTTAGTAGAGAAGGAAGACGGTGGTAAGAGATTTTGTGTAGACTTTAGAGCACTTAATAAGATTACAAAGAAATATGCTCGACCTCTTCCTGTCATCGATGATATACTGGCATCACTTGGTTCGGCAAGGTACTTTTCGAAGCTTGATTTAAAATCAGGGTACTGGCAAGTTAAGCTTCATGATGATGACAAAGAAAAAAGTGCATTCACCTGCCACAAGGGTCTGTTTCATTTTAATGTTATGCCATTTGGACTTGCAAACGCACCCGGCATCTTCCAGGAATTAATGTCAGTTGTTTTACAGGGACAGGAAGATTTTGCTCTGGCATATTTAGATGATATTCTGATATTTTCAAATACGGTGGAAGATCATTTAAGACATATAGACACAGTCTTGAGTAGTCTACGTAAGCACAACCTTAAACTGAAGCCAGCTAAGTGTGAGTTCTTTAAGAAAGAGACCCAATACCTGGGGTTCAAGATAAGTGAAGAGGGAATACAACCAGACCTCAATAAAGTCAAGGCTATAAAGTCAGTTTCTACTCCAACCACTGTTAGGCAAGTAAGAGCTTTTATTGGGATGACCTCATACTATCACCGCTTTATTAGAAATTTCTCTGATATAGCCGAACCGCTGGTCAATTTGACAAGGAAATATGCACGATTCCAATGGGACGATGCTTGCCAAACCGCTTTCGATACACTAAAAACGAAGCTCGCGGAGATGGTAACACTAGCCTATCCCAACCCAAATAAGGCGTATAGGTTATATACTGACGCATCCGATCAATCGATTGGCGCATGCCTATCCCAGGTGGTGTACGATAAGGAAAATAGGAAGGATGTAGAAAAACCAATTTATTTATTGTCCCATAAATTAAGTGACACACAAACGAGGTGGTCAACTATAGAGAAATAGGCTTATGCCATACACTATGCTCTTCAAAAACTGAATCACTACCTGCATGGCGCAACATTCACAATATACACTGATCATAGGCCCCTGGAGCACTTACTTAACTCGCCCATACAAAATAAGAAGATACAGACTTGGGCTCTGAGCATGTCTGGCTACAATTGCAGCATACAGTATCTTAAGGGTAAGGATAATGTTTGCGCGGATCTCTTATCACGCGCTGTTGATGTGAACGAAGACCATATTGCTTCTCCAGTAGATATAGATGATAGAAATTACTTGGTTAGTGTTATAAACTCCAACCTAATGGAGCCGGAAGAATTAGCAGCCCATAAAAATGTCGGAAATTCATCAGAGGCACCCGAACGGCCCACATTGAAAGGAATAGACATAATCAGGGAGCAAGAATCAGACAAAAACATCTTAGACCTGAAGATTAGATTACGAAATGGTAGGGCTACCAAAGCAGAACAGAAGAGATATATAGTAATGGATGAGGTGGTGTACTATTTGTCTCAACCTGATGATGAACCCCTCATCAGGTTGTATGTACCATCTCACCTTAGAAAAATGGTGCTAGTTCAAAACCATGATGACAGTGGCCATATGGGGGTGGATAAGACATTCCACTCAATAAAACAAAAGTATTTCTGGCCTTGTTTACTTAGAGAAATAAATGATTTCGTAGGTAAATGTATCCCGTGTCAGACAAGAAACCTAAAGAAGCAGCAACCCCACATACAGGAATGTGACTTCCCTCCTTTTCCTTTCGCAAAGGTTGCTTTAGATGTCTCAGGACCCTACCCAAAGACCCATTCAGGTAACCAATACATAGTTACATTCATAGATATGTACAGTGGTTGGCCGGAGGCATTTGCGGTTCCTAACAAGAACGCAGAAACAGTGGTACATCTCTTAGTTGACGAAATTTTTCCCAGATTTGGGACACCACTTCAGCTTTTAACTGATAATGGGCCGGAAAATGTCAACAGGGTAATGAAAAAGACATTAGAAGACCTAAATATACACCATGTGACAACTTCTTTTTATCACCCCCAGAGCAACGGTAAGGTTGAGAGGTTTCACAGAACAATGCATGATGTTCTAGCAAAAAAAATCGGCAACAACGAACAGTCGTGGGATATTTACATTAACCAAATGTTGGCGGCTATCCGGTTTCATGTGAGCGAGACCACTAAGTTTTCACCGTATTACTTGCTCTACAACAGGGATGTTATTTTGCCCTTGGACAATATACTGAGGCCTCGTCGCATATATTATGGTGATGAGCATCACCAAATTGCACTACAGGAAATGCATCGTAGCTTCACTTTAGTTAGGAATAATATAAGAAAAGCGAGGAGAGCCGCGATAGATAAGTCGCGTGGTAAGACGAAAAATACAACTTTTGAGGTTGGTGATTTGGTGTACTATAAGAATCACCAAAAGAAAGGGAAGTTAGATGTGCGCTGGCGGCCATATTATGTGATCGTTGAAAAGACTGGCCCGGTCTCTTATAGAATTAGAGATCAGTTAACCGGCTCGGTTATTAAGACGCATGCTGAGCATCTTCGGGCAGCGTCCATTGATGAATGGAAAATCCCTACTTCCGATAGGCCGTTACGAAAGATTGTATTGGCTGCTCCAGTAGAATCCAGTGATTCGGACGACGAATCCGGAGCGGAACAGACCGACTTTCCAGTGCACAAAAATCGACACCAACGTGTGGAATCAGACGATGAGTCTGATGTTCCATTAATGGAGCGTCGCATCATGACGCGACGTAAAATGGCGAATAAAAAAGTGTCAACTATTGATAATGATGATAGAATCGGTGGTATAAATAATGTTTCATCCACGTTCGAGGATGATTGCTCAAAGTGTGAAACGACTGGATCTACTCATGTAGATCAGGGTTTTTCTAGGGAATCACCTAGCAGCGAAGATGCCCAAATGAGGCAAACGTCTGTTGGGGCAAAAAGCACGCATAGACCTGCAGATTCCACAGTTGATCGGAACAAAAAGAAAGAACAACTGAAAAGCCTTGTAGACTTATTGGCTGATATGCTATAGGATTGGGAAAGAAAGCAGTGGGAGGATTAACGATAGTTTAAGTGAAATAGTTAGGTCACCTTCCTTATAGCAAAACATGCGGAAGATACAAACTAATGAATTAAGAGTCACAGGTCCATTTTTTTAGACTAAATTAAGATAGATGAAACATCTAATCCTACACAAGTAAATTGCATGCGGATTAACGTTGGAATCAGGGTAATTTTCTTCGTTTTCTATTGAACATTTCTCGGTCAGACTATGAATGATATGTACTGCAGATAATGGCAGTTTTTCTGTGTTCAAACATAGTATGTTTGAAATTAAATTAAATTAAATGAAGTTACATGTGTAACAATAAACTCGAGCGGAAACACGCATGGTGTTGGTCAAAGGTCATTTACTCGATGTCAGTTTAGAAACTGGGGCGCGGTTACCGCCTATGATCATGTGGTCGTGCATCGAGGCGTCTACGCGTATGGACAGAGTCGAGAAAGGAAACGAACATTGAAAGTTACAGAAACTTAAAAAAAACACAAAACATTATGAAAATTCCACAATGGACACAGACATTGTTGGGTTGCCGATGTAGGCTCCCCTATATATATATTTTTTTTGTTTTGTTTGTTTCGGCGTGCACATGTTTTGTACAATTGTCGGGCTTGTGTGGCATGGGGGGTGTGTGAGGGTGTTGCGCTTAAAATGTTCTTAGGTGAACATTTTTTTGGAGAATGGGAGGGCGAGGAGTGTAATATAACAATCTGGCCCCACCCGAGGAAGGTTGATGCAAGCGATGGTGTTTCCCGTCGGTGAAGGGGTCGGCGAACGACAAGACATGTGTTTGAGAAATACATCCTGTCGGGGCCTGGAGCGGATGTCGTTTGACCTTATTTCCGACAGCGGCGGAAATGACTACGGAGGCAAACAGAACAGGTGTCTCTTGGAATTACGTGGGCGTTGCGTGGGCGAGGCAAAACCGGAAGGAAAGTCCCGGTTCTAGAAGACTATAAAAAGACCTCGACACACGGATTCGCCAGCAGAGAACGGCCAGTGGAAGCAGAGGGACACCACAGGCAAAAACTACACTCCCGTCGACCCATTCTATGTGCGCTCTCACCCTCCCATTCTCTGTTCCACACGGGTTCGTCGTCAAGAATAAAAATATAACCTTATATTTTTATATATGCGTGTTCTCGTTATTTTGTCGTCGTACGGCGATATATCGTGGCGATTTTTATCGTCGTACGATAACATATCGTGGCGATTTTTATATTCATTTGGAACAAACACAGAACAGCCTGAGATTAGGTGGTCTATTGTTTCTTGGTGTTTATTACAAAACCTGCATTTTGGATCCATATTATTATGCATAATATTTGCCTGAAAGTTTCTAGTGAAAAGACTTTGGTCTTGTGCTGCAAGAATAAAGCCTTCAGTTTCAGACTTTAATCAAAATGTGCACGTAACCATCGATGAGTATTAACTTTGTCAACCTTGGATTTATTGGAATGTTCTGGATATTGGCCATGCAAAGGCTTATCTTGCCAGCGATGTTTCATCTGTTCAAGAGCTTTATCTTTGGCTTTCATTTTCATATTTTTTGCCGCAATAGTTGGTTCTTGGCTTCTGTTTTGCTTTTCTACAGTATCTACTAACTGTAAATCTTGTTTGTATTTACTGCCTTCTTTTATTATTGAATATTTTTTCTTTCTTTCTTCATGTTGCCTTACTAATTGTATCATCCAATCCTTTGTTGTTTCTATGTATGTTAGTAAGCCAATAGTTGTTGTCTTGTATAACAATTCCAGCTGAATAAGACCTCTTCCCCCTTCTTTACGGGTTATGTATAGACGGTCTACATCAGCCTTTGGATGATGCATCTTATGCTTAGAAAGAAACTTTCTTGTTTTAGAATCCATTCGTCTGATGTCGTTTAGAGTCCAGTTTAAGATGTTGAAGCTATATTGGACAACTGGGATTGCAAGGCTATTAATGGCCATAACTCTGTTCTGAGAATTCAATTCAGTTTTTAATATCATTCGTAGCCTTCTATTGTACTCTTTACGCACTATTTCTTTCATTCTTTTATGGTGAGTGTTTTCACTCTCATTTACACCTAGGTATTTATAAGCTTCATCTGGTTTCAATTCTTTTATTGTTACAGCAGGGTCTAAGCTAATTGAGGATGTTTCTTGTATTGATCCACGTAAAACTGTAGCTTTAGCACATTTATTCAAATTGAATTTCATTCCAATGTCTTCGCTGAAGCATTTTACAGTTTGCAGAACATCTTCCAGCTCATTATCATTCTTAGCGTATAACTTTAAGTCATCCATGTAAAATAGATGGCTTATTTTCTTTTGCCCTATTTTGTAACCACATTCTGTCTTATTATGTTGACTGGTTAATGCTATTAATGATATCCAGAATAGTAAGGGAGACAAAGAATCACCTTGAAATATACCTCTTTTGATGTTTTTTTTTTCGTCAGACTTATAGGTTCTATTTATATGATTGAAGTAAAGGTTTGCTTTCCACATAGACATGCACTGTTTGATGAAATTAATGATGACGGGCGATATCTTGTATATATTTAAAGTCTTTAAAATCCATTGATGTGGCACACCATCGAATGCCTTTTGATAATCTATCCAGGCAGTACTAAGATTTTTCTTTGTACTGTAGCAGTTTTCCAGGATCATTTTGTAAAATAGCAATTGGTCTTTACATCCATAACAGCCACGTTTGCACCCTTTTTGTTCAAGCGGTATCATATCATTTCTTTCTAAGGACAAATATGTCTGTTTTGTTAAAATAGATGTTAATATTGCTTCATTGAAATTTGTATGAGTATCTTCATCCAAGATTAATTTGAGTGCTGCATTGTAGAGTTTAACAGTTCGGAGGTTATGCATTTTTGGTTGTAATTTTGGGAGCTAATAGTTCGGGGGTTATGCATTGTTGGTTGTAATTTTGGGAGCTTTATTATTATTATTATTATTATTATTATTATTATTATTATTATTTAAGATGTTTTTAAGCTTGTATTTTAATATTTTATTTATTTTTTGTTACTAAAGAAATTATTTTAACTATATTTATAAAAAATTACTACTAGTGGTTATATTGTAATTCATATCAGGATGTATGATTTATTGTTTATTTTTCACCATAAATATACACCAGAGTATGTAAATTTTAATTTAACAGTAAATCCCAATTCACGTTTCTAAGAATGAATATACGTGTAATAGACGTCGGTTTCGATCTAAGACGTTTATTTTGAATTATTTTAAATTCTTTTCTATCTATACTACTAGCTCTCATTCTTTTTACTTTTTCTTTTTATTTATTTTTCTCTCTTTTTGTAGGTTTATCTTTCTAACTTTTCCTTTTTCCATATTTAATTAGAATTTTTATTTTTTATTTTTTAGTAATTTTAATTATTTTAACTGAATTGTTAAAAATATGAATTTTTAAAATAACACTTATAGTTGTTATTTTTTCAAATTTATTAAAATTATGATGTACAACTTATTTTTGTACCGTAAATATATCCGGTTGTATTTTAAACTAAATTCCTATGTTAAATTTTCCACGTCATGTTTTTTCTAAGAAAGCAGACGAGTCGTTAGAGATGTTGTGTCGATACTTGAAATTAACATTTTATTTCTCTGGATACTGTTTATTTTCTTTTTATTTTATTTCTTTGCCCTTTCAATCTTTGTTTTTGTTGTTTTTAATCAGTCGTCGACTTTTTCTTTATTCTTGCCTTTTTCTATTCTTTGGGGTTCGTTTTAAATAAGCGAGAAGGTTTTTGTAAATTATCGTTACAAATGTATAATCTAAATATGTACATGCGAGCATCTGTGTAAAAAAAAATTGGGGGTGGATATTTTGAGGATCAACTGTTGTACCATTTGGGTCTGATGAGCCGCAATAATAACATCATTATGTGATGAAATATGTATTACCCATTGAAATAGTAGGAAATCAAAAATCTTTTCTAAATTACACACACACACACACACACACACACATATATATATATATATATATATATTGAGAACAAAACCCAACACATAATCAAACGGTTATAAATCTTGAATGTATTTCAGCAATGTAGGGAAACCCTCACAACTGCTTAGTTCAGTATATATATATATATATATATATATATATATATATATATATATATATATCCCATACACAGACACATAAATTCTTTGTATGCTCCATAATATTGAAGATCGTTGAAAGTAGCGAATCTCTTCTCACCTTTTTTCTTTTTTTGCCTTCTTTCTTCTTCCCCTCTGCTTTTTCTTTTTTTCTTTTTTCCTCTCTTTCTTTCCTTCTTCTTTTCCGTATGTAATCACTATTCTTTTCCTTAGCCTACGCCTGGTTTTTTTACCTACAGACACACACTCTAACAAACATTCTAATTTTTCCATAATATTAAAGATCGCCGATGAAGCAAATTCAGGTAGCATAAATGTTCATACGATCATAAATTTCGCAATAATATATATATATATATATATAGATAGATAGATAGATAGTATATCGAGGTAGCAAGCAATTTTGTAAACATATGCTGTTAAATATAAGAGACAATGGATGCCTATTATGTTTCATCATGAGCCGTTCTAAACGTCGTATTTTTCATACTGACTACTGTTTAACTTAAATATACTGATTATTTTAATTTCTTTTCTTATCTTATTCTTTTTTCTCTTTCTTTCCGTTTTATTTAACGCTATCTTCATTTCAACATTTCAAAATACATTATGGTCCAAAAAAAAGATGATGCCATTTGTGGTATAACACATCACTCAATCAGTCCTGAACATGACATATAGATTGCGCTCCTAATAAAAAAAAAAGTCCGTATATATTTTTTATGAAGTACTAACCTTCAAATAGCAGGTGACAAAATTTGTGCCTAATCGAATTATTAGTTTACAAATTACGTTATTTAAATGAATTTGAGGTTCTCACGTCATCTGCGGACAAAGCTGTGTGCTTTGCTCGCAGATTCTCATCCAACTCCACATTTGACTCATCTGGAATACACTCACCCGACTTCCCTATTAGAACTGAGGCCAAACTGCACGACGTATATATTACCCCGACAGTAGTATCCCGAGTAATTTCAAAACTTGACCACCATAAGGCAAGTGGTGGTGATGGAATCCCAGTGATAGTCCTTAAGAGGTGTGCTCCTGACCTCTCCCCTGTCCTCTCTAAACTGTATAACTACTGCCTTTCTGCTTCCTGTTTTCCTGCATGCTAGAAGTTCTCTTCAGTCGTGCCTGCATTTAAGAACTCTGGTGAACCCTCGGACCCAACCAACTATCGCCCTATCAGTCTTCTACTAATTTTTGGGAACGTGTTCCAGGCCATAATTAATGCTGAAACAGTTTAACATCTTACTGCCCACAAACTCTTTTCTGACAGGGTGTATGGCTTCCGCTTTGACGGGTCCATGGCCGACATACTAACAACAGTTACGGTGTATATGCTCCAGACCCTTGCTGAGTAAGGCGATGGTCTTGCTGTTGCTCTGGACATCTCCAAGACCTTTGACAGGGTATGGCACTCTGGCCTTCTATGCAAGCTACGGGGTTATGGTATTAGCGGACGCTTGCTTGATCTAATACAATCGTTTTTAAATAACCGAGTAATGAAGGTTGTTTTGAATGGGCATTCCTCTTCATACTACAGCACAAATGCTGGCGTCCCAGAGGGCTCTATCCTGGGCCCGACGCTCTTCCTTATTTTCATCAACGACCTCCCAGATGAGATCAAGTGCCAAGTAGGCATCTACGCAGATGACACCACAATTTACTCCCGCATCAGCAAGAAACCAGTCGTGGTGGACAAACATAATCTCGCTACTGACCTTGAACGAGATCTACACTCTGTGGTGAATTGGTGCAAGAAGTGGCTTGCCAATTCCAATGCGTCTAAGACGAAGCTGTTGTCTGTAAATCATCAAAGTCAAACTCTCCTGCCTCCCATAAGCATGGACCAAGCAATTCTCTTTGAGAGCTATGCACTGCACCTCCTCGGTAATACCCTCTCTTCTGCTCTCAAATGGAACCACTACATCGAATCCATGCTAAATCCGCTGCTAAGAAGTTTGGGTTACTATGTCGGGCCAGGAAGTTTGTTCCGCCTGAATCCATCCTGCATATATACAGTCGACCATTCGTCTGTGCATGGAGTACTGCTGCCATATATGGTCAGGCGCCCCTGCCGTTCACCTCAGTATCCTCGACAGGCTCCAAAGGAGAATCAGCAATGTGATAGGTACTGACTTGGCGGCTCGACTACAGCCACTTCCCCACCGACGAAATGTGGTCTCCCTTTGTCTGTTCTATAAATACTTTCATGGCTTCTGCTCGGACGAACTTAAGTCACTGGTGCCTCCTCAACAGGTGTTTACTCGTGCAACCAGATTGGCAACTGGGTCCCACCCATTCACAGTTAGGTTAACCAAATACAGACGACAATTCTACTCCTGCAGCTTCCTCTCTCGCACTTCCCGCCTGTGGAACTCACTCCCGTATTCTTGCTTTCCTGACGGCTACAACCTCCAGAAATTTAAATGCAAAATCAATACTCATCTACTAACCACTGGACTCTAGCTCTCTCCCCACCCCTGTATAACCTTCCCTTTCTCCACCTATGTATCTGTCATCGCACCTGCTTTCTCAGCTTTCTATTGTTCCTTTCTAACTAGTTTGTACTCCTCACTCTTTTCTAATTAATCTTGTTACATTTATGTAACCCCCTGCACATCAGTGGCGTTTCCGCCTTGCTCGGGGTGAAATGATTAAAAAAAAAACAAAAAAAGCAAAAAACAGAGTAGCCCTGAACAGAAATAACATTAAACTCGCCAGTAAGAAGAAATTACCTCAGAGTTTTGGAAGTAAATTCAAAATAATGCCTAACAAAATGCAGACTGTGACACGTTCATGATTCAGGAAGTACCTTTTTTAAGAAAATACAAGTCTTCCTTTAAGAAAACAGTATGAAAAACTAGGTCACACTAAAACGTAAAATTGCACACACGCAAAATTGGATCAAAACTGCTGAAAACAATTTTGAGCAAAAATGCCGAAATCGAATTTTGCGAGTCAGTATAAAAATATTCCCTAACCATTGAAAAGTGAGCGATTCTCAAAACATAGAAAAAATAGCAAGCCGGTGTAAAAATAGCCAGCAAACGAAGAATCACGCATAAGAACATTCTGGCAAGCTCAATACCCAGTTATCTATATATACACGGTGTTGTCGACTGTCAGGAAAACAAACGGATGTCAAGTCACAAATTTATTCGCTTGAACAGAGTCAAATTTGAACTTGAAACACGTATAGCGACACAAATATCTTCATGAACAATTAATATTATATATATATATATGCTAATAGATATTGCATAATTGTTTACTTTTCAGAGTCGGTTATCATATTTGATTGCTATTGTTTTTGTCTAATGTTGTTTGTAATGAACAAAACAAGTTCTAGATGTAAAAATTCAAACGTTAAACAATGACTCGTTGATTTTGTTAGCAATAAACAAATTTACTCGCATTACAAAATTCCACACCTCGATGCGAAATATTTTTTCGGCCAATAGATAACTATAAAACATCTAAAAACAAAATTCAAATAATTTTCAATTTTCAGACATAAATTTTTTATGGACCCTTTTCGCGCGCCGACGCAAACTTTGATTGTCGTTCAATGGAAACACCAGGATTACATCCGGGAAGGAAATTCCCAAAGGACCTTTCCGAGCCCCACAAACAAAATAAAAGACGGAGCAAGTTTGACCGTCGCCAGAGAGAAAAGAAGACGAGAGTAATTATCACGTCCCTCGACAAACGGCAAACGATCCTTATCATTATTGTCTCTATCTTTTTCCCTCATCTCATTATTCTCACAGTTCACCCTCTGCCTTTTCTTATACTTGATAAACGGACGGAACCCTTTAAGACTGAGCTAATATTTTAAAGATATTCCTAACGCTCATACATTCATACACACATACATTCTGCCAACTACGAACTCTTTATACACGTAACCTCTTAATACTGTTTCTCATTGAACATTACCTTCTACCAATTCATGTTATTCTTTGCTGTACATAAATTTCTATTTAAACATACAGAAGGTATACTTTTATTCTTCCACAAATCCACACAATCTGATAATCTTCTGATAATTCTGGATAAAACCTGTAAGTTGTAGGAAGTTTGGTTATGTTTGACACAAGGTCACTTAAAAAACATGAACTATCTCCTAACTTCTACAATGTTATATTATCTGCGTTGTATATTTGCAATTTTTTCAAGTGAATGTTTTTGGGTATTTGCTTTTGTATTCGATTGTTAAGTAATGTAGTAAATATCTGTTTTCATATTTACTAATTACTGTTAGAGTGGAAAAATGATTACACTTATTTTCTTATCTAAACAGTGTCACCATTTGTGATTTATTGTTGGAGGCTATTGCTGATTTGTTTTTAAGATTTTCGGTGTATATTGTTTTAAATTTCCTATATATATTAAGAAAGGCTTTTGCTGATCGCGTCTGTACTATTTCTTGATAAAATTTTGTGCCACAATTTCTCTTTTTCCAGGATTCTTCAGTTACCTCTTTGTATATTTTTCTGCCACTACAATTATCTGCTTTTACATATATACATATAATTTTAGTGCAAAGATTTGTCACTTTAAATGAGCAGGTTCTGATATATTCTTTTCTCTTAACTATCTCCACTGCGATATTAAGCAATTTACAATAGAAAAAAAATACTTCGCAATGTAACTTTTTTCAGTAAAATTACCAAAAAACAACCTTTACGCTAAACGTTTTTATAACTCAACGCTACACACACACAAGAACACTCATACACACACACACACACATATATATATTTATATATACAACTCAACGACATATATGTATATATATAAATATATATATAATATATATATATATATATATATATATATATATATATATAATGTACTGAAATTGTTTTTAGTCCAACTCATCCCTAAAATTAACACTTTTAGAAATATATTTTTTTAGAATGATACATAATTCATCAACAGCCTTCTTCGCTACTCCCTCTATCTCTCGCACATATATACAGATAGCTTTCAAGCAGTTAAGTAGAGCAACATGAGTAAAACGATATCGCCTTATTTGACACATATATATGTACGTGTGTGTGTGTATGTGTGTGTGCGTGCGTGTGTGCTTTGTGGTGCAGTGGGTATTGCCAAGGAAGGAGAAATTGGTGAGCCGAGTTCGAATTCCAGTTGAATGCTCTGCATTCACTTACGCGCTAATATCCTTGAAAATAGTATTAATCCACTCCCTCCCTCCAGTTATGGGTTAAATAACTGATCAGATTGGATCCTATAACCTTTGCTGACAACCGGTCTACCGCAGCAGATAGTGGCAACCTGTTGCCAGATAATTAAAAACCTGAGGTCTATTGTCTGGCTTTTCTGTGGCATTTATATGCACCGACTGATTGTATCAATAGTGCCTAAAACTGTGAATTGTTCTGCACAAGCCTTCACCGCTTTAATCAAATCACTTGTGTGGGTCTTTAGGCAATTTACCTTGGTTTCATAACTGGAACAATACAGCTGTCAGATCCTCATACGTCGAATTTCAACGGAAGAGTCTATTATATATACATATATAAAATAATAATTTTTCCGAACATTATTCTGAATAATTCACTATATACATAAAATTCTAAACATTACATAAAAGAAATATTCAAAATATTACATAGAATATTATTTTAATATAATATCAATAAATTATTTTCTAACTAGCACATACGTCTATTGAACAGGTGAAGAGGCTCATCCCATGTTCCCTGTTTAGGATGTGGTTTCCGGTTTTCTCTTTTCCAATCTTCTTATTCTTACGTAGCCCCCTGCGCATCAGTGGCGTTACCGCCTTGCTTGAGGTGATATGATTAAAAAAAAACACTTACAAATAATTCAAATAATACCGATTTCCACCTTCAATGAAAAGATGCCACTTGCATAATGTATTACATTTACGTTTTCGTTGACCTACAGTAGAAACAATAATTAAATCATTCCATGTTAATAAGATGGCTATTTTATCAGCACCCATACATACATATACATACACGCAATTGAAAATTAATTGAAACAAAACAAATAATGTCTTTCTAGGATCTTTCACACGTTTCTTGATCACGTATACATCGTCTTTTGTCGTTGATTTTCTCTTCCGTCAACATTTTGCTAAATGTTTTGGATTGATGGATCCAGTTTGTTTTTTCTTCTTGATGACTCGACTGACACCAACAATATCCCTCGATCTCTCAGTAGTACTTGCCAATGTGTTTGTGCAGTGTTACAACTTCGAAATGCTTCCTTGAAGTAACGTTCATCGCAGAAAATGGCCATAGGATAATTAATTAAGAATCAAGACAATATTTCTAGGCGTGATAAAAATCTCATGCAATCACACATGATACAAATATTTTTCAAAGCCAAATATATTACGTCATATACTACGAAAATAATTTCATATTACTGCACATCCCTGCCAATGACCTAATCTGAAAAAAAGAAAAAGAAATAGATTACACCCTGTCACTCCTGTGGGTCTATAGCTAATCGTATGTTCAAAGAAAGGAAACTAAAACAATTGCTTGAATTAATTTGTAGATGGACGTAAATACACACACACATGCAGACACACATACAAACACAGACACATATATATATGTCTTTTCTGTTGTTATTTTACTCCTGTTTGACTGTTTTGCAGGAACATAGGAAAATACTACATAATAGTCAAAACAAGAGAAAAAATAACAACAGTAGAGTGAGAACCATTCTTAACAATATTTATGGAAGTGGAACCTCTTCGTTATAACAAATCGGAAAAATGTTAAGATGCTGGAAAAACTTGATGAAAATTAATTAAATATTCCTTGTCGGCCATATTCAATGATATATATATATATATATATATATATATATATATATATATATATATATATAGTGTATCGAGGCAGCAAGTAATCTTCTAAACATATACTGTACATCAAATCTAAAAAACCAACACTCAATAAAATCAACTTTAAATCCGGAAAGAAAATATTACATTGCATTTGACTACATGGTTTTGTTGTCATTTTGCGCTATCACGCGGTGTGACGTCATAAAACCACATCGCAAATTTAAGAACTGCGTTTATTATTTTTGGTAACTATTGGCGTTGCTAAGCGGAGTTTTATGTCAACACAAAATAAAATCGTCGGTGATGGTGGATGTTATAATATTTCAGTTTAAACTACCTCTCTGAAGATGTCTCATGTGAGCCGAGAAGTTTAGAAGAAAATCAATAAATTATTATCTAAATGTTGGAGTTTTTTTGTCTTTATTTTCAACTGAAATTAAAGCAAACATACGACGTTTAGAATGGCTCATGATTAAACATAATAGACATTCATTGTCTCATATTAATATATATATATATATATATATATAAGCACCTTTTAAAACTCTTCAACTTGAAATGAAACTTATCATTTGATAACTATATATAAGCTTTATTTAGAATTTTTAACAAATATGTTATAACATCACAACAAATGAAGCCATTTTGTTTCTTATATATATATATATATATATAGTGCCATAAATTTAACTGATAAAGTTCATTTTAGTGAGGGCACCGTTATGATGTACACTCTCATGGAAGTTGGATTTTTGCAACACATAACGACCACTCCGAAATGGAGCACATTTTATTGAAAAGCATGCTTGCCAAAATACCTTCTATTAGTAAAACTACTGAAAAACAATTAAACTAAATATTATTATAACTCAACTGTATATATATATATATGTTTGTGTGAGTGTGTTTTGTGAGTGTGTGTTTGTGCGTGAGAGAGAGCATACGGGAGAAAAAGACAGAGAAAGTGATTTTCAATCTATACAATGATGAATATATTCATGTAGAAAAGTTTGACCTCAGTAAAGTTTGGTGGCTTTATTACTAAAAGCAATTTATTAGAATGCAATATGACTTAAAGAACACACCGTGTTCCGTACCGCCATCTTTTATGGAGGCGAGCGTTAGGCTTGTTTTGGAATATTCGTCTTGGAAGCGGAACTGAATAAAAACAAAACAAAAAAAAAAAAAAAAAAGACCCCGGCAAAGAAATGTAAAAGACTAAGAATTATATTAATTATAAACAAACTATCTTTCATAGGAAGCATCTGCCAGGACTGTCTGTCTTTGTGTGCAGCGTTCACTCCGTTTTGGAAATGAAAGAAAAAAGAATGCGGATTGTAAGACCGGGTAACGGAAGAAATGAAAAAAAAAGTAAAGAAGGGAATTATTACCATATAGGTAAATGACAAGTGAGAAAGTGAATGAAATACAGAGGAAATGATAGAGAAAAAGAAAAAGGAATGAGTGCAGAAGAATAAAGCATATGAAAAGAGCGATTTTAAAAAAATATTCTGATTAAAGGGAAAGGAAATTCACAAAGAAAATGTGTCAAACTAGAAACAAAGGAAAGTTAGGTTTAGAGATGAAGTGGCATAATGATTAACAATGTGAATTATATACAGAAAGAAAATTTCAATTATATATTTATAGAGAGAGAAAATAAGACAGATAGAAAGGGAGAGAGAGAAAGCGAGAGAGGTAATGATGCTTAGGGGGATAAGAAATTAATTAAAATCAACTTTCTTCTTCACTTTAATAAAAAATTACAATGACATGTGAAATCCTGGTTTTTCCAAAATCGAAAAATGATTGAGCATGTACTTAAAGAAAAAGTCGAAATCAGATTTTGCAAGTAGGTGTTAAACGGATTTACCGAACAAATGGGAGCGACTTGCAGGGGATATCGCGATTAAGTGCGAAAAATCTGAATATTATAAAAGACCTAGTTCAGCGCCAGTCAGTCAGCCAGTCAGTCAGTCAGTCAGTCAGATGGAAACCGGAAGATGAAACAACTAAAATATAACTTCAAATCTACCTGGAAGGTCGCACCTTGTTCTCTTTCTCTTTCCTTCTCGTGTCCTGATTTCTTTTACTTCTTCTTCTCTATCCAAAGACATTCCTACCAAACAAACAAATGCATACGTATGTATGCATACACTTTTCAGCAATTACTACTACGGACATTTCTACAACACCTAACGGCTACAATGTCAAGTTGGTAAATGACAAGGATAATCCAAAAAGATCTCATCATTTAACCATTACGCGTAATGGTGCATAGGGCAGCAACATTTTTGTTGCTGTAACAAACTGTTCTTTAGGGGGCAGGGTTGTTAGCACTGCACCCAAACCACAAACCTGTAGGACCGGTGGAACATTCTTGGTCCTTACGTTTACAGCACCTGGTTTTCCCAAATGGTCACCCATTTAAGTACTGACCAGGTTCGATGTTTCTTAACTTCGGTAATCGGACGATATAGCCGTAGATAAAAAAAAAGGTCTACTTAATATCTAATATTAAGTGTTAAATCTGAATAAAGAACTATATCTTCTTTCGACCCGTCTAATGATCCCCAACTGTGACAAGGCTAAGGTCTCTGTTTTTAATTCATGTTACTAGTTTTCTATTTCATTTTAAGGAAATGTTTATTTCGGGACAGTATTTATACTGAAAGGAACGAATAGAGTGTGGTCTGATGAAATGAGTCAATTTAGATCATAGAAAAGAATTATAATTATTTGTAACGAATCTAAATGATGTGTTGAGTTGAGTTTCCCTTTTGATATATATAAATATATATATATATATATATATATATATATATTTGGAATTAAATATGACATAATGATAAAATACGTATAGAACAGGTAGGAAAAGCATTTTTAATTTAATAACGCATAAAATTATTAAAAAGAAAAAAGAAAAAACAAAGAGAGAGTATATTAGAAGGTTGATGGGGCTTGATTTTATCGGACAGATACGTGTACGTGTATTAAAGTAATTGACGTTCATTTTAAATGTAAGAGTATAGGAAGGCTTGCTTGTTTATATGTATGCATATTCGAACGCAGAAAGTAATAGCAACCTACTGCGGAAATATCTTTTAACCAGTCAGTCATGTCCCATTACAGACATAATCGGCGATACGAGTAACATGTATGCCACTTAACTGACTGATATACGAACACTAATATATATATATATATATATATATATGTGAGTGTGTGTGTGTGTGTGTATATATATATATATATATATATATGTATATGGACAAGTTTCTCGGTTAACTGAGCAGAGTAAAACTTCTCAGGTAAAAGAAAAGCTTCTGCGCATTAATTCTTTTTACGTTTTATCTCTCTCATGATGTCGAAATATATATGACGAAAAACATGTTTTTCTATAAGTAAACCACTAAAGACCCGAAGTGTATAAAAACATATAAAATGATACCAATATATATATATATATATAGTGTGTCTAATGAATTTTATACTGACCGTTTCCTGTTGTATAATTAGCTTCTTGAGGTTAAGATGATATTCATCAAGAAAGACGCAGTAGTTTTTTTTCAATCCTAGTACCTTCGATCTTTTTCAAGATTATCTTAAGATATATATATATATATATATATATATATATATATATATATATATATATATATATTTGGAGATAAGCAGATTTATGTACAGATCGGTTGATACATATGGACAGACTTTGATAAATATAACGATATACACGCTTAATTTTAGACAATATTAATCTGGAAAAATCTTGAGTAAAGTCTTTTTTCCCACATATCTTCATGAAGTGTGCATCTTGCTCTTACGGCTCTTACGGTAATATTATTCAGTGACCCAACTAGATTAAGTGGCTCTTGTGCCTTGTATAAATCACAAATAGTAAAATACAGATAACTAGATTGATGGATATATATAACAGACTAAGACAGACAGACAGATAGATAGACAGACAGATAGATAGATAGATAGATAGATAGATAGATAGATAGATAGATAGATACGAAAAAGCAGAAATAGCTTAATTTTTCCTTGAACTTTGTAGAAGTTGAAAATTAGTAAAATAAAGTCACAAAAAGAAAGATATATAAATAGATATTATCTTGATTTATAAATAAATTCTCTTTAGTAGAATCTTTAGCTGTTCTGTATAGTATAGCAAGATCGAAAAATGGCATCCTCATAAAAATGATCAATGCAACGGCATAAATCTCGATGACCACAAATACTAAAATCGATGAAAGACCGCTACTCTTTATATCTTGGGAGTATAATTAATATACTTTTTGGTTGAAAAACGCCCTTCGTTTATCAATAAATAAAGAAGAACGCTGTTGTTGTCGATGACAATATAAAATCTTATATTTAGAACATAACATAAGAAAAAAATAAAACACAGTTTATTCAAAGCAAGCCACAAGATTTACCTGTACAGGCAACTGACCAGTTATTACAGTTTTTCAATTGATCCAAAACTTTTAAACGAGGAATATTAGATGGATAAACTCTAGAATGTGATTTTCACCAGATTTCATATTTCACTGAAAAACCTTTCTTGTAAAATATTTGATATTTTCCTAAATGTGTATCGACGAACTGTCTGATAATTATAAGTATATCTTTTCAAATAAAGAAGAACATATAATTAAATAAAATGTTAGTGTTATTTATTATTTGAATGATAAAAATGAAAATTGTTTGATATTCTTCCTCAGTGATAGGAACATACAAATTCGACAAACGTAGGAACAAGTCTAGATGCATTAATACAGGAATCGATAATCAGAAACAGACGGAACACACAATATTTGAAAACGCCTAGATAATATCTTCAGATATGGCATGATATTGCTCATCAAACTATCAATTTAACGAATGCCTAAAACGGGGTTTAAATAATATCGCATCGTGTTTAGCAGTTAATAATAATATCCCCTCATCACGAATATCATCAAATAATGGCGGTTAATATGGTGTCACGTCGGGTTGAACCAGATAACTTGCACGTTATGAAAGAATTATATATTAACCCATTTGCAATTTCTCCCATTATCAACACTGTTTTATTCGAAATGGTTGATAGGAAAAAGCATGACAAATTTGATTTGTTCTCGGAAAGACTTTTTTATAGCTAAATTATGGACAAAAAGTGCATATCTACATTTACACGTGTCTTGTGTATAAAAATACATACCTAGACAAAAAAATTGGAGTGAAAGAGAACGAAAAGATAGTTTTATGTGTAATGTTGTTTAACGGAAATGGGAGATTCTTCTGTGTTTCGGTTCAATCCGTATGTCGGATTCCTGATCCAAGCTGGCCAGTTTAATCTGCTTTGAGTAGAACCAGGAAACATTACGCAAACGGGAAACGGCGCATCCTGCATTTATTAAAAATTGATGACTGCGTGCCATGGATATTTTCTTTATCTGGTGAAAATATATTTCCAGAATAAAACGGCCCTAAGGGCATCCAACCTGTTAGGGAAAGCAGATTTGATCTCAGGCCTGGCCAGGGATCCCGGGTTAAATAAGAAACCGCGTTGATTGAATCCACGAAGCTGATCAAAGAATGACCGATTTTATGCAGCGATATCACAAAGTGACCGTCGTATAACCCACAGGAGTTATCTCGACTAGAAGGGGTAATCTATTTTTATGCCCAGACATACAAGTTGACTCAAACTTTTAAACAAATAAATACTGTTCTTTGACTGCGGTTTTAAAAACTAAATGGAATTAGAATTATCTTCTATGTGCGGTCTCCCTTCAGGACGTAGACGATCATGACTCTCCACATCTTTCCTTGTAGCTCTTAATACCATTTGTGCTGTTATCTCAGTCAGCCCTCGTTCCGCCACTCATCTGCTCAAGCCTATCAAGTATGCTATGGGTTGCTTTCCTTTGTCTCTCCATCCCTCTGACCGTATCGTGAGCATCAGGATCTATAAGCCCTCCTTCCTCAATACATATCCCAAAAACTTCAGATGTCTTTTATTGATGTTAAGTATCAGTTTCTTTTTCGTTTCCATCCTCTCCAAGATCTCGTCCTTGCTCATATGTTCTGTCTATGGTATCCTCAGCATCCTTCTGTAGAACCACATTTCGGTTTCTTCAAATCTTTCCTTCATCTTGGATGAGATTTTCCAGTGTATGTCGCCATGTTGAAAGACAGACATCACACAACAATCCAGTATAGTATTCTTTGTTTCCACTTAAATATTTCTGCATTTAATACTTTATTCAGCTTTTGGAATTCATTCTTGGCCATGCCAATATACATTCGGGTCTTAGTGTCGCACCTGTTTTATTTTAGTGTCCCCGACTTGTAGTTGGCATTTTGGTCTCCTATTTTTACTGATTACTATGCATTCAGTTTTCTTGTAGTTTATATGTAGTCTTTTCTAGGCTGATGAAATTAATGTGATACACACTTGGGCGATCATGTCTCAAAAGAGACATGACTGACTGTAATGTCATTTTGGGCTCCTCTTTTTACTGATTACTATGCATTCAGTTTTCTTGTAGTTTATATGTAGTCTTTTCTAGGCTGATGAAATTAATGTGATACACACTTGGGCGATCATGTCTCAAAAGAGACATGACTGACTGTAATGTCATTTTGGGCTCCTCTTTGTACTGATTACTATGCAGTCAGTTTTCTTGTAGTTTATATGTAGTCTTCTTTTCACTTTCTTTAATTACTATACATTCTTTGA
Source organism: Ascarosepion bandense (assembly GCA_037127315.1). Taxonomy (NCBI): domain Eukaryota; kingdom Metazoa; phylum Mollusca; class Cephalopoda; order Sepiida; family Sepiidae; genus Ascarosepion; species Ascarosepion bandense. The sequence goes on from JBBBDQ010029957.1 coordinate 827,335, forward strand.
TTTCTTTCTAGATTGTCATAAAAAGAAATATAAGCAAATTAATGAAAGTTATTTAACTTGTCTGCAACATTAACTAAATCTTCTGTTACGGCTTTGTGTTTTTTAATTCATCCAAACAAGGCGGGACAGTCACTAGTGCGCAAATAGTTACCGCTAGAGAAAAGACTGGGTTTATCATCATCATCATCCTGCGGCCTCTGCCGAGATAGAACTCACTACACCTTTCCAGTATTCCCTATTTGTCATAGCTACTGTAAGGTCTTCCTTGGCGATAGATGTATCTCTATGCATCCTGTCTGGAAAGGTTAACTTACGTGATCGATTGTGAGATGATGGGTGCCTCTATAATACAAACGATGAAACAAGTTCATCTGTGGTACGTGCACAATGCACAAAGGTTGATACTCTTGGAAGGTCTCCATATATCATTTCTACATTTGGCTGGTTTCGCCATGAAAGATCAAGTACTTTTCTGAGAAGACTAGTATAATATCCATCTAAACGGCGCTCTTGTTTTGCTGAAAGAGTCCAAGACTGGGTTCAGGGGGTATTGATGAAAGGATAAAAAATGAACAAGTTTCAAGAGAATAAATGATGGCAATTAACGTTGCATAGAAGCAAGTAAACGGAATGGAATCCCACAGGCAGCAAATACAAGAAAATATTTTTTAGAGTTTAAGTGGCGGTTGAATTTAACTATTTCAACGGTAAAGGGATGGGACTTATATGCATTTCTAGTGGCAAGCTCAAGTTCATGTGGACCGGGCACCAGGGAAAATGTCAATCACAGCAGTTGACATGAAAATATTGGTAAAAAACGACAGAAGGTAGGCACGTCACATTGAAGAGAAAGTGACTGAAATCGTGATGTTCACACAGAAGCGATCACCATGAGAATTCTTGCTTGGAAATAATATAAGAAGAATATATCTCTTTATAAGAAAGGGATATCGAAAAAATTCCTATAAAGTTGTTCCAAGTAACGGCTTTCGAAAACAAATTAATAAATATATTGTCTTTGTTTGCCCTAACGGAAACAGACCAGATATGAATATAGGGAAAAATCGGAAAATGTGCGTTTAAAAGCATTATTCAGGCTTTGATTGACTGGTAATTCTGCAAAGTCATCTGATCTAATGACGGTTTCCCTAAAGAATACAGGTTCGAATCCTGTCGGTGGTTGCATATATACCTAAAAAATGCTTAACTGTTCAGGTCAGCATGTGTAAATAAAATATATTGTTTAATTATGAAAACACAGTATATACAGTATATACTAAAATACAAGTATCCATTAAAAATAATGAATAATAATAAATAATAATATATATATTGGATTGGAAGTATAAAAAAAATTGTTGTATAAATAATAATGATTTTTCCAGATATAAATCTTACTATGTAACCACTAGTTGGAGTAGGAAGAGATGGATTCATATATTTGCCAATTGTATTTGCGCTTGAATGAATGTAATGAACCTAACTGGAATGTGAACTCGGTTCCCCATTCTGAATAAAAATCCATGAAACCAACCAGCGTGAAGGCGGGTTGCCAGGGCAGGATCGATTATATTGCAGATCCTTCTTTTGATTTTGTCGAGAAGCACAGGATTAAGAGCGTAATCACCCGATCAGGTTTGGTAACACGATTCAATACACTAATTTTGCAAATAGAAACCGTTTATGTTCTGTAGCTATTTTCTAGTTAAAGAAATGTTAAAATTGACATCTGCGGGAATTCTTCAGTTACGCCAGTGACAACGTTGAGAATGAGAAGTCAGTTTAGTGCCAGGGAAATTGTTGAAAGCCAATTTCTGCAACCGCATCACCACATATATTTTGTCACCTAACATTCCCAGACTACAACTCTTTGATTATTATACGTTGGGTGCAGTTGAGCGAGTGAGCAAACCAAACTGTAGACGAACTGAAAATCAAGAATTATATCAGCATTCACCAACTTAGACAAGGTGACTGTCCAGAAGTTTTCAAAGTTGTTTAGAGGTCATTGCTGAAGCCATGGGTGATTATATTGAATAGATTAGTTTTACTATGGGTGATTATATTGAATAGATTAGTTTTACTATGGTTGATTATATTGAATACATTAGTTTTACTATGGGTGATTATATTGAATACATTAGTTTTACTATGGGTGATTATATTGAATAGATAAGTTTTACTATGGGTGATTATATTGAATTCATTAGTTTTACTATGGGTGATTATATTGAATAGATTAGTTTTACTATGGGTGATTATATTGAACAGATTAGTTTTACTATGGGTGATTATATTGAATAGATTAGTTTTACTAGATATGTTTTATATAATTTTGGTAAATATATTGGTTACAATTAAATATTTTAATTATTGCGTCAGTTATACGATAAATTATCCATCGCAGGCTGTATATCTGTTAAAATGAGATAGTGGTATTTTCATTTAGGAAAATTTGGCCATATTTCATGCATTCTTTCTCCAAAACCCACTGTATCTTTTTGACGTGCGAAGAGACACACGCACTAGCGAGCTAGACAACTAGGACTCACACAAGCATAACTTCATATGAACGTTGTGGGGCTTAGCACATATATATGTATATGTGTGACCTTTTGCACATGCATACGCATTTAATTTTAGCTTGTGTATTTGCGTAAGTATACATCTAATTATGTTTATATGCTCATGCATTGAAATATGATTATGTCTCTCTCGACCTCATTTATTCAAGGCTTGTCACATTACGAATTCGCCTTGACTGTATCCAATATGTAGCAATTTAGTCTGTGTACAAATAGAGCTTTAAAGTTTAACAGACAAATTGACAAGTCGATAAAAGCTCAATTTTGTAATTTGTGTATGTATATATGCGTGGGTATATTAATCTGTATATGCCTCTGTTTGCCAGTATTTGTGAATATACTCGTCTATCTTTCCATGTGTGGATGTTTGTAGGTTTATTTATGCATGCGTTCTTTCTCTTCCTCGTTTAATATATGAATAACTTTCTAAATCTAATAAATTGTTAAACTTAGAAAATATTTTTTTAAATTTAGCAACAATAATAAAATAGATATAATAGTTAATTAATAGTGCTGATCTCAATTTAATTAATTATTAATATTCCTGCCCACAAGATTACTTTTATAATCTGTCCATATATTCTCCAAATTAGAAGTAGCTTTACTCTGATTGTTCCACATTGTACATAGAACAATGCGTCCCTGATTAAAGGGGTTTTGCTTGTTTTTAACCTTTTAAAACCATTCAATTTAAAATGAACCACATCACTTGAAAAGACACAAGAAATGTCAAAACAAAATAGCTACTTTGTAGTGATATTATAACATATCCATGTTATAATTTCTGAATAAATCATATATATATATATGTGTGTGTGTGTGTGTATGTGTGTTTGTGAGTGTGTGTGTGTTTGCGTGTGTGTAATGTTTATGAGGCACCAACTAAGTGGAACTATATAAGTTTTTATTACAAAATTATTGGTTTCATCGAACCTTTTTTTTCACATTTAAAAACAAAAAAAATATGGTAAAAAATACATGTAAGTAAAAGTCCAATAATAACAATAACTAATCGATATGCTTGAAATCGATTCTTAAGGCAACATTACTAATATAGGGCTGACTTTTCTCCATTCAACTCATAGCGAAATAAATATACATCTCTTCTATCTAGACCAAACTTTTAATGACATTCATTGTTTCAATTTATCGCAGTGAGATCAGTGCTTCAACGTTATTGAAATATTTTGTCACCTTTACGACTTTTTCTTTCATAAACAATTGTTTTTCATATTCGATGACAAAAAAATGAACTAATAGCAAACGAAAACAGTTATTCATAATAAGAATATATTAACAGAAGACATCTATATTCTGTTACGACCCTCTGTCGGTGAAATATGAACTCCAACGACATTTATGATTCGACAAATCCTATAAACTGCTGTCGTTCTATTTATTGTTTCGACCATTTGGAGACTTCTTTAGCTCTATGAATAGTATTATTAGAGTAAAAACATATTTCTTAATAGAAAAAAATTAACTCCTTTGCTATTATTGCATTCCGTAGATTTCTGACGTTAGTTTTTTTGATAAGTTGTTTTGTAAAACATGATTGTCTGCGATGTAATATATATTTTTATTATATGATAAATCAAACGATATATGTCCCCGAGATGGAAATACGTAGTCGTTCGAAATCTTGTAAGATGTGCACACGTCGAACAACTAGATAAATAGAAGATTTATAATTCTTAAAACAAAACGAAATAAGACATCATATAACGATATGCAAACGAGAATTGGGAAGCTCTGTTTCAGATATGGCATAAATACTCTATATTTAGTCTTATATACAGACCCCTCGAAATGTATTGTAACGGCAATAAATGATCATTCTAAAGGGCAACAAATGTGCAACGAGTTACACCTGTCAGTCACAGTGTGCAACAGTTTTGCTCACTTAAAAAAACGAGAAGGTGAAAACAAAGGCGATATATCAGATGTCTAACATATTTAAATGTAAACAGCAAAATATAAAGGCTAAAATTCAGAATTGTTGTCTCAAATTCGTCTTTTGATCGGAAAACCAAAAGTAAAAATGTAAAAAAAAAAAGAATCCAAGGAATTGGCCATTGCCGTTCCAGTACATTTAAGGCTAAGATTTTTCTGGGGTTGTATAATTTTATGCATTCTGCAGAATTTTGGTTTTCGATTTTTGTTCTGATGAGAGAAGAATAATAAACCAGTTTAATTGCTTTTGGATTTCAATTTTACCGTTCTACGGTAATATATTTTTCTTTCATACTGTTTGTTGTGAATTATGTATTTATTTTATCTTATTTTTTATGTTTGATTTTATCGCTCTAATAACATTTCCAATTTATTTGTTGATTGTAATATATTTCTGTGAACGACATAAATATGATTGGCATCGAAATCAGTGGGCAACAAACAAATGTTCATGAATCCCGTCATGTATCCTTTCTTAATACCCCCTGTTCCCGGTCATTTCGCTCAAAGTAACCCCCTGCGCACTAGTGACGCTTTACCCTTGCTTAGTGTGAAATGTTTAAAAGAAAAAGAAAATAAGCAGCAGTATTACAAGCATAAATGAAAGTTAAGCTTATAAATATGTAAGTTAGATTCCAGCGAGGAAGATGTCTACAACGGTAGTTGACTATATATCCTTACAATAATAAATACATTATAATCATACCGACACTTCCACAATGTGCCTGCTATTAAAACCATTCTTAAAAATACTAAAGATTTATAGTTAGCAAGTAAAGACGCAGTATTATTTCGTAGTTTATTTAAAAGTTGCAAACCTTTCATTAATAATTTTCGTCGATTCCTTAATGCAACCCAAGTGTCCGATTAATGGAGTATCCATTTTGATAATTCATAAGTAGTTTTCGAGTGCCATTAGTTAAAGATGGAGAAAGACAAGAGGGTTTAGAAGTTTGGCCTAGTTAGTTTGAGTCAAGTAAACAAATAAAATATGTTCGTTGGAAAATGAAACTTTTTAAATGCATCTCGCGCTATTCGCTTTTGGGAACTGCTGATTTGAAATTTGTTTAATTTTTTTCCGTATGTTTTCTTCTCTATTTTATCTTGCAACTTTCTATTTTGCCTTTAGATTTCTTTATTATATTTTACACTTCTATTTTTTTCATCAATTCAAACACTTAACCTCTGAATCAGTCAATCAATCAATGTAAAAAGCGTCAATCAATTAGTCATTCAATCTATAGATATTAACTAAAATTATGTTCAGCTCTACACACTGTTTGAGATAGAATTATTCAGTGTTTATAAAACTCTTTACGATGATAAAATTACATGAAAGTTACTTACCAAAATGAATCTATCTATCTATCTATCTATCTATCTATCTATCTATCTATCTATCTATCTATCTATCTATCTATGTTCAGTTCTGCCTAACGATCTATGAGTTTTGTTTAACGTCATATCAATCTCTGTGGGCTGTTTAATGCCATAACGTAGGGTTTTAAGGTATTTTTTTAATGTTTGGTTATAGTGAGAAAAATGATTTAGTCAGATTTGGATGAAAAGTTCTTTTTATTTTAGAAAACTGAAGATGTCTTCCAGGTTTCTATTCAGTAATATATTGCTGGTAAAAGGGTTTCCTCCAAAAATGCATCATGGTAATAATTGTTTTTCCTTCAAAAATGTGTTGTGGTAAAATTTTTTCCTTTAAAAATGTATATATTTCTACAAAAGTCTATTTTTATGTACATATTCCTATAAGAGTGTATTTTTATATTTTTATAAGGTTTTGACTCCAGTTTGGTGGTTAACTACTTGCACATAGGTGGAATCCTAACAGGTGCTTCCACTTCGGGTCAGGGTAGACCTAGGAACAACAGCAAATATAAGGTGTTTCCATGCTCTACCCAACTTCCCATTCGGAGGCCATGCTGTCGGATGCAGTTTGCTGTAATACCCAAGATATCTATCTATCTATCTATCTATCTATCTATCTATCTATCTATCTATCTGATTATGTTAATATCTATCTATCTATCTATCTATCTATCTATCTATCTATCTATCTATCTATCTCATTATGTTAATATCTATCTATCTATCTATCTATCTATCTATCTATCTATCTATCTATCTATCTCATTATGTTAATATCTATCTATCTATCTATCTATCTATCTATCTATCTATCTATCTCATTATGTTAATATCTATCTATCTATCTATCTATCTATCTATCTATCTATCTCATTATGTTAATATCTATCTATCTATCTATCTATCTATCTATCTATCTATCTATCTATCTATCTATCTATCTATCTATCTATCTCATTATGTTAATATCTATCTATCTATCTAATTCTGTTAATATCTATCTATCTATCTGTCTATCTATCTATCTATCTATCTATCTATCTATCTATCGCATTCTGTTAATATCTATCTGTATATCTATATATCTCATTCTGCTAATATCTATCTATCTATCTATCTATCTATCTATCTATCTATCTATCTATCTATCTCATTCTGTTAATATCTATCTATCTAGCTAGCTAGCTATCTAATTATCGATCTATCTTCAGCATGATTTTCAAAATTTGTTTTTCATCTATTAAAATTGATTTCTTTATATCTTTTCATAATTATTTTTATCTTTGGCACCATCTTAATTTTCTCGGTTAATTTTTTCTTTTTTTTAACTACGTCTCACATCATTTACTCTTACGTCCCACTCTCCTATCTATCTATCTATCTATCTATCTATCTATCTATCTATCTATCTATCTATCTATCTATTCTCAGTTCTTTCTGACTATCTATCTATAGTCATTTCTGCCTTACTATCTATCTATCTATCTATCTATCTATCTATCTATCTATCTATCTATCTATTCTCAGTTCTTTCTGACTATCTATCTATAGTCATTTCTGCCTTCCTATCTATCTATCTATCTATCTATCTATCTATCTATCTATCTATCTATCTATCTATCTATCTATCTATCTATTCTCAGTTCTTTCTGACTATCTATCTATAGTCATTTCTGCCTTACTATCTATCTATCTATCTATCTATCTATCTATCTATCTATCTATCTATTCTCAGTTCTTTCTGACTATCTATCTATAGTCAGTTCTGCTTGACTATCTATCTATCTATCTATCTATCTATCTATCTATCTATCTATTCTCAGTTCTTTCTGACTATCTATCTATAGTCATTTCTGCCTTACTATCTATCTATCTATCTATCTATCTATCTATCTATCTATCTATCTATCTATTCTCAGTTCTTTCTGACTATCTATCTAAAGTCAGTTCTGCTTGACTATCTATCTATCTATCTATCTATCTATCTATCTATCTATCTATCTATCTTCGGCTTAGGTTTTAAAATGTTATTTTTTGTCTACTACAAAATATTTCTCTTGTCTTTTTTTTAATTTCTTTTATTCTTTGCCACTCATTTATCTTTTTGCCTATTAATTTTCTTTCTTTCACCGTCAATGTCTCTTATTTCTGTACATTTTCCTTCTTTTTTCTGATAATATTTACCTCTATTGACAATATTTTTGTATTTTTATTTGTTTGAATTGCTTTTAGCGCGATACTTTAGTTTTCTTCACATATTAGACTTGTTTCGTCTTCTCTTCGAGGTTTTTATTTGCCCGCCGACCCTCTCATCGCCAACGAGATTTACAACGCTTTTTCGTTGTTGAAAACATTTTCGACAGATGCTTATTTCTTTAATTATCTTTAAGTCATTCACTATTTTTTTTTTTATTATCGATTTTTCTTTTCACGGTTACCTTTCTTTTCACCACAATGTTAGTTTTATTTCATATTCATTTAGTTTACTATTAAAACTTTATGTACTGGATGTTACCTCCTTACCAACTTAAATTATGCAATCTCATCGTATGTAGGTAGAAGAGGGCTCGATTAAGTTGTTATACGATAAATAGAAAACGCCCAAATATTCGGCTTAAGTGAAGTAAAGTGCATTTAAAGTGGAAGTAATAACGCATGCGCAAAGAGCGGCGGACTCTTCTTTCAGATGGAAACGCGGAAGCCATCGACCTTTTCCGAAATCCTGTGAAAATTCTAGTCATTTAAATGGAGGCTTCTCATGAGTAATTATTTTTAAAACCTGACAATTATGTAAGTCGACTCTTTCTAACTGTTACTGGGTAATATTATGCAGGAAGAGGGGGAGGAAACAGAAGAGAAAGGGTCGGTGTTGAATAAAGAAAAAAACGTAGCAGGAAATATAAACAAGATAGAAAAATGATGAAGATGGAATATGTCGTTAATATCACTTGAAGGTTTTCCGAAATTTCCAAGCAGATATTTTAGCAGAGTATTATGGATTTTGTAGTGTCAATAATGTCCTCAAGTAGAACAGAAAAGAACTTAAAGAGATATGGGCTGATTTGGTGTACTTAAATACAATACACAGACACATACACTCACACACACACACACACACACACACACACACACACACACACACACACACACACACACACATATATATATATATATTTTATCGGGCAGCAATTCTTCTTTGATGCAAGTTTGAAAATAGACTAAAAAGATATTGTGAATAAGCATTATTCTTTTTTCCGAGAAATTGTTTTCTTTTCTGAAAGTAAAATGTGTGAAACTGTTTAAATTTTACTTCATCCAATTCATATGTGCGTGTGTGAGTATATATATATATATATATATATATATATATATAACGGCAGCATATTGTCATTCCAATATGTTTCATTGAATAATATTGTTATATTATGTCTATTTTTCTAATAACCCTTTCCAAATCTATATTGAGTTTCTTGTTAAATGCATTTATATATAAAATTCTGTGACTTTGTTCGTTTGAACATCGAAGTCTCTAAAATAACCGATCTAAACTAAATTATCGGGAGAAGTCAAAAGAAGTAGCGGATACAAAATACAATTGTTTTCCCTCGGGTGCGTAAGTTTGTACAACAAATTTTCATTATATTATTTTGGACAAATTAAAATTCTTTTTATCTGTCATACAAAATACTCCTATTTAAAAATCAACAAGATTTTAATGATTAAAATGACAAATACTAATTTAATAAAAATGCAATATTTTTTTTATATTTCTTTCTTTAATTTTTATATATACATCAATCCAATTTCCAGTTTGCTCTACGTTTTGCAGGACTATGAACGAATCACACCTCCAAACGCTTCAAAATTTGATATTTAGTTACGGAAAGAAACATTTACGAATAGCTAGTTGTATCTTGCGTGTTTAATTTATTCTTCGCTACTAAAAAGTAAAAACGAATAAGAGAATTTAAAAAAATATATTCTTTATCATGAGATCCTATAAAATTAAATTAAATTAAAGAAATTCTTAACATTCGAAGTAGGAGGGTTTTTGTACAAACACATCAGCTTAATCGGATTTCATCGACTGGTTTGTGAAATTGAAAATTTACAGTTTGTAAGTCTTGACAACAATTTAGCGATAACAGTAACAATACTAAATACTGTGACGATTTCAACACATCTACTACACTATCTTTGTAGTGACACTGGCCAATTAATATGCCTAATTTGCAAGTGCAAGAGAAAGCCGATATGACTCGGTCACTGAGAATAAGTGGCTAGGTGAAGGATTGCTGCTAGACTTAACATCACAACAATATTTCTTAGATCAATAGTTAAAAATGCATTTAAGATAACGAAACTTGACGAAGACGATCCCTTTTCAAACTTTACGAACTGGTTCTTCACAATCACAAACAAAGAATTGTACCAGATAACATAAACCATGTCACCTCTAATAGTAGCAACGGCAAATGAAATCACATGTAACTCGAGAAGAAACTAATGGCGTAATCAAGATGGTGACATCGAACATTACTTCAAATAAAAGTTTAAACAAAAAACCCTCATTAATACTTGAAAGATCAATACGATTTACTAGAATTTAGAAACCTATTTTTCTGAAAAATTGTTCTAAGTGAAATATTTTAGAAAATTCAGTCGACTGGACGAGGGCCGGTCAACGATTGTAGAAGTTTTATTTGCTATACTTATTTCGCTCTCCTAAGACACTGCTTTGTTTTTATTGTCGATGTTTTACAAGAATCTTTGTCTTTTCTAATAGCAAACTTAAAAATATCCAAATATGTAACTAGTGTTGCAGTGAACAAAACAAGAAATAAATTTGTAAATTAAATTATTAAGCACTGACTTATTGATTTTGTTAGAAATAAAAAAAAGTCTTGAATTTACAAACTTTGATTTAACCTATCAAGTATATCACCCGATGTTTTCCTCTGAATAGCTTTCCCTCTATCCGCCCGGTGAGTATCAGATTCTCTAAGCCCTCCTTCTCCATTACCTACCACAGAAAATCCAGCTGATGTTAAGTATGTATTTATTTTTTTTTGTTTCTATTCTCTCCAAAACCTTGTCGTTATTCACATGTTCCGCCTATGATGTCCTCGGTTTGTAGTGAACAAAACAAAATCTAGATTTAAAATTCAATTGCTTCGCACTGACTTATTGATTTTGCTAGAAATTAAAAGACTCGAATTTGCAAACTTGTACACGCAAAAGCGAATCCAAAACAAAACTCGTTAAATTTATTTATATATGTATTACTAAGGTTGTTTTAAATAATTGAAAATAGAGCATTATCATTTACATAAAAAACAATCCACACACACACACAAAAAAAAACACACACACACACACATCTATATATATATATATATATATATATATATACACACAGTTTTAAAGATTTGAAAAAGAAATCACTCGACCTGCGTTCGATAACGAAGAAAAATTGACTCGTCCCAAGATGATTTTACTCGACCGACTCCATTTTCTTAATAGTCACCTTACATAAACACATCGTGAATCGCTGACAGAAAAAAAAATGAAATTTTAATTAAAATTTCGAACGTGTTAGAACGGATTTGAATTTTTTTTTTTAAATAATAAGAACAAAATTTGACCGTTCTTAATAATGGCATAAAGATTTTGATATTTTGATGATAACACTTTTTTTATTAAGTCTGAGCCGTTTTTAACATCATGATATACAGTTTCTTTTTGTTTCTTTTTTTGACAATTGAGTGGAGATACCTAAATTTTCAACTATTTCCTATAAAAAATAACTTACTTGCATAATTTGATTTTCGGTGTGTGGTTGAAAGAAGTATGCGTATTTCTTTTCTTTCTTTCAAAGGTTAGCTTTTACTTTTCTTAAGCAGGGAGGAAATACAGGATAATATTTTTCCAAGTGAGCTTTAATTTGGGTGACAGTGGCATTTTGGCTCCATTCTTGAAGTGTTAATTAAACGAATGTTTACACTGACCGGGACAATAAAAGCCAAAAGTTCAATAATGTCATTGTAAGTCATTCTAAGTAACTTGTGAATTTTCAGTAGCATAATTTTGGGTGTTAAAAAATTAGATTTCTTTTTTTTTTTTTATTACGAGATTTTTACTCGACTACGGGCGAGTAAAGCAATAAACTTTAATCACCCAATTAAGTTTTTAATCGTCTGAGTCGATCGAGCGAGTGAAATCTCAAAGACAGTATATATATATATCCGAGTGAGTATAGAATGAGGAGAGAAAAAAGAAAAAAATTTCCATCCAAAACATTGATTTAAAACAGTGCTCGATATATGATGTATAGAGCTGTGAATATTTATTATAAACCGTTATTTCTCCCGATGATGTGTTTGAGTCCAAACACTGAAACAGCCATATGATTGTAGAGAAGAGGACATATATAGAAGAAATTATGTACATGTTCTAAAACATAATATATATATATATATATATATATATTATGTTTTAGAACATGTATATATATATATATATATATATATGATATGCGGATAAATATTTGCGCTCTCGCCTATCGATTGAACACTCTGGGAAAATCGTAGATTTAAAAAACAGTAGCACTCACCGCTATTTATGCATAATTTTTCAGCAATGAATTGAATATTTTTGCTACTGGCGTTTGTTTACACTGTGACACATATGAAAGCTGGCATCGATGATTGCATCCCAGCCAGAAAGTTTCTTCTGAAACCTTATTTGCACCCTGATTATCCCATTTTTGCTCGGCTGTCATAACACACAGGAATCGTTTGTTACTGATTTATTGGAGACGTGCATACGGCCATAAAAGTCGCCTTTCTGCCTCTGCTCGTAATGGCCGAAGAGGATCCTCAATGACACCTGCTGGTGTTTGCTGACATAATAAAGCAGCATATAGCACCCAGCAAGTTTATTTCTGAGTGCTTCGTTCTCATATTCTTTTATGACTAACCAATTAATTCGTCTGGAGTGTTCGCACCCTAATTCCCACCAAAACCTGAGTCTAAACTGAGCGATGTTTATATTATCTGCTCGCTAGTCTCTAACATAATTTCAAAGGGCGAGCGGAGATGTGGGAATCACAGTCATCTTCCCATAGAAATGTGTTTCTGAACTTTCATCTGTCCTCTCCAACTTTTTACAACTACTGTCTTTCAGCTTCTTTCTTTTCTGCCCGCTGTAATTTTTCTCATGTGGTTTCTGTTATTAAGAACTTGGGAGAACTGTTAGACCCATTCAGTTATCGCCTTATCAGTCTTCTTCCAATTTTTGCTAAAGTGTTCAAGGCCATCATTAATGGTGAAGTGGTTCAACATCTCATAGCTCACTGACTATTCTCCAACAGACAGTATGGCGTCCGCTTCGCAAGGTCCACCCTTGACACTCTAACGACTATCGCTGAGTACATATAGAAGGCTCTCGAAAAGAACGGCGAAGCTCGAGTTGTTGCCCTGGCTATATCCAAAGCATTTGACAGAGTGCAGCACGCTGACCCTGCGCAAACTACATGGCTATGGTATTTCTGGACGCTTGTTAGACTTAATCAAATCGTTCATATCACGTAATGAAGGTTGTATTGAGCGGGCATGTTTCAAGATCATATCAGACGAATGCAAGTTTTCCTTAAGGGTTTATCGTAGGCGCTGCACTTTTTCTGATTTTAATGAAGGATCTCCCTTATATAATGAGTTCCCAAGTAGGCATCTACGCTGGTTGCACCACAATTTACTCCAGCTTCGTTAAGAAATCTGTCGATGCTGACAAAACAAACCTTGGTTCAGTCAGCACTAGACTTGGGTAAGAAATGGCTCGTAAATTTTAATGCTTCCAAAACGAAATTGCTATCCTTTAACCACCATAGACAATCATTCCTTCCCGCTATCAGCATGGATCACATTAGTGTCACTAAAATCAATACACTGCTTCTCCTTGGCTTCACTCTCTCAGAGGTTTTAAGTGGACGTCTACATTGAAGTAATAGCTAAATCTGCTAGAATCGTATCCCTCTGTTGGGCTAGGAAGTTGTTCTCTTCTGAATCATCATGCATGTATACAAACCTACCACCCGCCAGTGCATTGAATACTGCACTCATATCTGGCCGGGCAACCCTGTATGACATCTTGTGGCTCTCGACAAAATCTAGAGAAGACTCTGCAATGTAGTTGATACCGGCCTGGTGGCTTAACTTCACTCTCTCACCGACAGGATATGGCCTCACTCTGTCTCTTTTACCAATACTTTCACTGATTCTGCTCCGACGAGGTTAGATTGCTGGTGACCCCTTCTGCATGAATTTGCTCGAGATACTAGACTAGCAACAAGGTCCCACATTTTACAGTGAAAACAATCGAGTAAACTATAACTTCTACTCCCTCAACTTCTTCTCTCGCACTTCCCGTTAGTGGAACTCCCTTCCGTATTATTGTTTCCCTGATAAATCTCAAAGATTTTAAATACAACGTCAACTGTTATCGCTTTTCTTCTTCACTCCCATCCATTTCCTGACACTCCGTACTTTGTTCTTCTTCTTCAGTTTACTCTCACGCAGCTATCTTCATCTCCGTGTTCTCTTACCCATTCTCTGAAACCTACTGTGACTTTTCCTCATTTCTTATCACACTCCTGTTATGTAACCCACTTCGCATCAGTAGCAGTACTGCATTGCTTGCGGTACGTTGGGGTGAAACGATGATTATATATATATATATATATATATATATATATATATATATATATATATATATATATATATATATATAGCCCGGCGTTGCTCGGGTGTAATGAAAGCTTTAAAACTAATCCTTGGTCATGGTGTTCAGACTCTAAAGAATATTTGTGTGAATTTTGGTGAGAATCGGATAAAAATTGTGGATTTGTATAAAGGACATACAGACAGATAAACAGACATACACACAAACATCGTGCCTTTTATATATATATATATATATATATATATATATATATATATATAGTATCGAATTTCTGCACGATTGTAAGAACTGCAACCATGAAACTTCTGAATATCGTTTCTTATGTTTTTGTCTATGAGTGTATCAAATTTGATTAAAATTGGACCACTCTTTCTATAACCCGATTTTTTTCGATTATCGATGTTCGGTATTTATCGGGGGTACCTCGACACAATACCTATCCAAGAACACTCGCAGACGCTTATAGTACAACTGTGTAAATTTTCAAGAAAATCGGTTCAGCCGTTTCGGAATCTATAGGTAACGGATACACACACACACCGACACACACACTCACACAGACAAATTTCCTTTTATAAATAAGTTTATATATATATATATATATATATATATATATATATATATGAAATAAGTGATAAGTACACATATATTTACTTATTCCCACACACACGCACACAGCCACACACACACACACACACAAACACACACACACAAACACACACACAAACACACTCATATATATATATATGTGTGTGTGTGTGTGTTAGTAGATCCTACATCTGATCAATGCTTCCAGAGTTCTTATTTAAAATACCTCTGTCAGGTTGTCAGGTAACGTAATGAACGGGCACTTTTGTATCACGGTTTTATTTGTTGGAAAGCAGGGTAAAGATACATAAGCTTCTGGTTGCACTGACGTTTTAATCTTCGTTGCAAAGCTGCACTACACGGCCTTCCATAACATATTGCACGGAGAAAATATGTCTTGGTATTTCTTCGATGGCACTTCTCCACCGGAGAACATACAGAACATGTGTTCACTTTTAGATAAAACCGGGAGTGATTTTTAAATTTTTTTTTAAACAGATAGGGAATTGCGGTTGAAACTTCTTCAATTTAAAGTTTTCTATTAAATTTTATTTTATGCTATTATTTTTTTTACTTTTTTTTTCAATTTCTTCATTCGTATTTGGGTGTTAATAATTTTTTCCTTTATACAGGGTGGCCATAAAGTTCGTGTGTACTTAAAATGTATAAATTTATTTGTAATTGCGATAGAAATATTTTATAAAAAGGATTAGAAAGAAGTAAATGTATATTTTTTAACATCTATAGAAATTTTACTTAAGATTTCACATGTTCTCTCTTATTAGTAATGCAAAGGGTAATACGATTTTGCCAACTAGTAGGGTTACCCACGGCTTTAAGGATTTATTGAAGTGATTAAACTAAGTCAGAAATGTCCCCATTGTTTTTAAAGTCGTTTTTTAAAGAAGGAAATAGGAGCTCTTAAGTTAAGACAACAAAATGTCTGTAGAACCTTTTATAATGGAAGATCTGGCCTTTTTCTACCATTCCCTAGATGAAACTATGATCTTCGGCAGAGTCTAGTCAGAGTTCCTCTCTACCAGGAGACAGAGAGCCCAATAAGATTGAGTTCTGTCGGGACGTTGTCCGGCCTGGCGAAAATTAATCTCTTTTGTACTTATGAAACTGTAGCAGCTTTGAAGTTAGTAGTTGTATAGGTATTGAAAGATAAATGTCAATTATTCCCTAATTGAACTTTGTGAGCTGTTACCTCTGTTAACTGTCAGAATATAGGATACAAATTCTATATCATCCATCAGTTAAATAAAACACACAAATTAAAATTGCAAACCCACACAAATCGGATTCAAACAACTAAAAACATTTTTGAAAACCCAGACCAAGCAAATTTCACAAGTCAGTGTGAAAAGCAAAATTCTAGAGCCTAATTGGATAGGCTATCGAAAATTAGAATATGACGTCAGTGAAACGTTTTTTCACACCTAAAGAAGAAAATGCCCGCTGGAGCCGGCAAACATGAGAACTTCACAATTTAAAACACATTAGCTGACCTATTAAAATCAGTTCGGTATGGAAGCGGTTAGCTGATAGACCTTGTGGCAATATAACAAAATAAATTTTAACAAGCCGACCCGGACGGAATGGCATGTCAGAGATTCATTCGACCTTTACTTCCAATTTTCTTTTTTTTACTCCAAACCGCCAAAGAAAACAACAACAACAGGACATTTTAAGTACAATTTCTTTACTTGTTTTACCTTCTTTATCACTCTGTCGCCAACCTACCAACAAAAGGGAAGGAACATAAAACTTTAGATACGGCTACTATTAGCATACATCAGGGACACCTAGCTACTGGCTACTATCAAACCATGAACACTTAATCTCTGTGGAGATTTTAAATACTTAAATTTCTCTTTGAACTACAAAACTAGACGCATTTTATTTTATGTAGAAACGAAATATTTTATCCTTCCACATTTCAACATCCAACCTTCACACTTTTGCTATATAAATTATGGGGACTTCGCACGTGTTTGGCACAAGGCCAATTTACCAAGCACCACCGAGGACCCTACAAGGATATGGTCAGCTAAATGTTTAGGAATCTCTCTAAATTCATGGAATCATATGCATAAAATTTTTCCAGAGATTCATTGAATGAAACTAAAAAAAAAATGTTTTAATATATTCAGTCTGTTACTGAAATTATGCTGAAAACAGGGGATAAATTCGCAAAGGGGGCGCATAACATCTGAGGAAAGAAAACAAGCAACCAAGAAAATAAAACAAAAGAATGGTTGTCTAAAGGTAAATCTCCCTTATGTTTAACGATATGGGCTTTAAGATCACATGATGTCTACATGGCATAAATTCCTTTACATTGTAAAAACATTTCTTTGATGATTACCGGCATCTAAATTAGTATTGGATCTATTTTTCTTCTTAATGTATTTATCTTCCGATTGTCTTAGACGTGGTTTCAAATATTCTAAAATTATATTTATATTAGCCTAATATAAACAAAGAAAACTAACTTAAAATTGCTAAATAATAAAATAGTCCGGTTAAGTGGTTGTCATCTTAGAATTTTTTTTTTTTTAATCATTTAACCCCGAGCAAGGCGGAAACGCCATTGATGTGCAGGGGGTTACATAAATGTAAAAAGATTAATTAGAAAAGAGTGAGGAGTACAAAATAGATAGAAAGGAACAATAGAAAGCAGGTGCCAGATACATAGGTGGAGAGAAAGGGAAGGTTATACAGGGGTGGGGAGAGAACTAGAGTCCAGTGGTTAGTGTATGAGTATTGACTTTGCATTCAAATTTCTGGAGGTTGTAGCCGTCAGGAAAGCAAGAATACGGGAGCGAGTTCCACAGGCGGGAAGTGCGAGAGAAGAAGCTGAAGGAGTAGAATTGTCGTCTGCATTTGGCTAACCTGACTGTGAATGGATGGGACCCAGTTGCCAGTCTGGTTGCACGAGTAAACACCTGTTGAGGAAGCATCAGTGACTTAAGCTCGTCCGAGCAGAAGCCATGAAAGTATTTATAGAACAGACAAAGGGAGGCCACATTTCGACGATGGGGAAGTGGCTGCAGTCGAGTCGCCAGATCAGTACCTATCACATTACAGACTCTCCTTTGGAGCTTGTCAAGAACACTGAGGAGAACGGCAGGGGCACCTGACCATAAATGGCAGCAGTACTCCATGCACGGACGGATGGTTGACTTGTATATATGCAGGATGGATTCAGGTGGAAAAAACATCCTGGATCGACATAGTGACCCAACCTTCTTAGCAGTAGATTCTACTATGGATTCAATATAGTGGTTCCATTTGAGGTCTGAGGACAGGGTAAGTCCGAGGAGGCGTAGTGTATTACTCTCAGGGAGAATCACTTGGTTCATGCTTATGGGAGGCAGGAGAGGTTGCCTGTAATGGTTGACAGACAACAGCTTGGTCTTAGATGAATTGAAGTTGACAAGCCACTTCTTGTCCCTGTTCACCACAGAGTGTAGATCCCGCTCAAGGTCAGCAGCGAGATTATGTCTGTCCGCCACGACAGAAAGCAATTACCGAAAAAATCGACTGGGACTAGAGCTAATTCTCGATCAAACGTGGAGCTCTTATTCCTGGTATGATTTATTCAGACTTCCCATGAGTCATTTAATACTGGAGATGTATTTGATTGCGAGTTTTTGATTTTTTCCATTTCCCAATATGTATTTATGGTAATTAATTTTTGTTTTTAATTTTAAAAAAATTATTTTTTGGTGTTTTTTTTTAATGTGTTCTTATATTTTAATCATTTGACCTCACTTTAGGGGTTCAATATTTTCCCTTTGCTAGAACCCTAATAAATGCTACCACCCCGTGTTACGGTGGACTTTGAAACACTAGCAATTACAAGATGGTTCTAAGCTTCTCAAATATCTCGATGTAGTTCCTAATCATATCCAGGATACATTTTTAAATATGCTGCTGACTTACCATCCACTTTCTGTAGAAGAACCATAAAAAAAAGACTATTTCTCGCATATCAGGCCTAGAGCTGCTCAACCTCTCTTTCGAACCTTGACAGAACCCCAAAAGCATGTACAAAGACTTTTTCGCCTTTTCGGAACAGACCCCCGAGAAGATGCTCTCTCGAGCACTAAAATCATAATCTCTTAAACTCTGGGCTCAACCTTTATCTCTCCTACCTATTCTTATGATTATCACTTTTTTTATACTTAGATCAAACAACGTTATTCAATACGCCTCTGCAATAAGTGAATCTCGGTCTCATATAAGAGAAACTTTATTTTTTGAAAAGTTTATATTAATTAAACCAACAGTCAAAGTAACTTTTAAACTGTTTGGTAGATTCATGTGCAAACTTTGTCTAACATTATTTCATGTAAATAAATTTGTTTACGTGCAAAACTGCAGTGTGACGCCCTGTTCAGTTTAAACACACAAATTAAATTCGTCTTCAAATTATAAAGACTCTAGACTTGGCTGAATAATGAATTGTTCGCTTGTTCACTCATTAAGTAGGACAGTCTGTTATTAAACTGTCTCCTCCAAATAAGAAATCTTTTAAACCGTTCATCTTAGATAAAGTCGGATTAATATCTATCTTAATCTTTAGTTTTACAAGTAAAACAAATATTCGCGAAATTTCGAAGCCACTGACATTTGGAGATTGTTGATTACACAACTTTTTCTTCTATGTGCCTTGTCCTTTCAGGTCGTAGGTGATCATGGCCTTCCACGTCTCCCCATCCCTGGTGGCTTTTAGCACATTTTCACCTGTTACACCAGGCAACCCCCGTTCTGTCATCTACCTGCTTAAGCCTTTCAAAAATGTTATCCGCTGCTTTCCTCTTCCTCGCCTTCCCTCTGTCTGGCCTGTTAGTATCAGGTTCTCTAAGCCCTTCTTCCTTATTGCATGCCCCAGCAACTTCAGTTATCTCTTCCTGATGCTCAATATTAATTTCCTTTTCATTCCCATTCTTTCCAAAACATCATCATTGCTCGGTCCATGATATCCGCAGCATCCTTCTGTAGAAGCACATTTCAGTTGCTTCAAGTTTTTCCTTCATCTTTGAGGATATTGTTCAGCATTCACTTCCATATTGAAGAGCTGACATTATATAGTGATCTAGTATTTTATTCTTTGTTTCTAGTGAAAGTTTCTTGTCCCTTAATTCTTTACTCAGCTTCTGGAATGCGCCCTTCGCCATGCCAATTCGCATACAGATCTTTGTGTCGCACTTTACATCTTGTATTAGAACAATTCCCAGGCGTTTAAATTTTGGTACCTGCTTGATTTTAGTATCCCCCACCTGTATTTAGCATTTTGGGTAGCTCTTTTTGCTGATGACCATGTATTCGGTTTTCTTGCAGTTTATTTGTCGTCCTTTTATGTCACTTTCCTCATCTACCTTCTGTAGGAGGTCTTGTAGTTGCTTTTCCGTGTCTGCAATCAACACTGTATCATCTGCGTATTTTATGCTGTTTAAATATTGATTAAACAAGGAAGGCAGTGGTGCTACTCAGATGCAAGAGATTTGCTAAGAGGAAATAAAAATAAAAATACTTTAGTGAGAAGAACTAACAATAAAAACATGGAGTAGTATAGCAGAAGATCGCCATTAATGTTGAATTTAAATTTTCAAAGATAACAGATAAAGAGGGTTTCTTTGGTTCGAAAAATACTATTAGTTACGGCTAGCTATTTCAATATTAAAATGATGTGAACCAATATCCAATCTTGTTGTACGAATAAATTCATATAAACGAGGTACCAATAGAAATTCATTGGAATAACTGCCATAGAAATATTTATAGAAAAGATAGGTCACATATTTTGAAATAGGATGGCATAAAAGTGTGAAAGGGACAAACAACAACGAGAACTACAAGAAAATTACTGCAATAAACAATCAAAAGTTTTCATTTCAACGGTACAAATATATATTAAGGGTAAAGAAATTGAGTAAAATCAAGTCATTTAAACCGAATGGAGAGACATGCTGGGATCGACATACTGACCTTTCTTATTTCACACCTTATTTCACTGGAATAACTGCCATAGAAATATTTATAGAAAAGATAGTTCACATCACAGAATTGGAAACGTGACTGGAATCAAGATACCAAGTGAGAAAGTATAATATTAAAGACCATTTTTGAATTCTGTCAAGAATCTCGAGAAATATACCCAGAAACCAGACAGGTTATGGCAGCAATATTCAATGGACGGAAGAATGGTAGATTTACAAATGTTCAAGATGTGTTATGACAAAACTACAGCGAAATTTGTGTCTTAGTTGCAGACTTATCATTTGACTGAATATTTTTTATAATTATTTTACCCCAATGCAAGGCAGGACAGACACTGGTTCGTAGTGGGTTACAATGAGATAAACCAAAGTACAAGGGATATCGAAGAAAAATAAGAGGTGGGTTGGAATAAAGTAGATAGAAGAAAGCATTAAGAAAGCAAATAAGAGGAAGGGAGTTCCACAAACGGGATGTGCGAGAAAAGAAGCTATTAATATAGAAGACTGTTACCTTTAACTATTTTGACAGTAAAAGTATGGGACCTCAATGCCAATTTTGTAGCACGCGTAAATACATGTAGTTGCGGCACCAGAAAAAAAACTCATTAAAGCAGTTGCCATGAAAATGCTTGCAGAAAAGACAGAGGGAAACCACATTAAGTCGGTGAGAAAGTGACTGAACACGGGCTGCCAAATCAGGATTGATTATATTGCAGATCCTTCTTTAAATTTGGTCTAGAACCCCAAAATGAATAGCAGGAGCACCCGATCAAATATGGCAAAAACCATTAATGCACGGACGAATATTAGATTTATAAATTTGCAAAATGGATTCTGACGAGAAACACTTCCTAGCCCGACATTGTCACAATCATTTTAAAAGTATATGCAAATATAGTTTCGATGTAGTAATTCCATTTGAGGTCATTTCAGAGACAGAATATTATCGTTCTGCTTTATGTCGGGTAAAAAAAACATAGGAACAGAAAGATAAAATGAGTGGCTCTCCTGACAAGTGACAATTAGCTATGCTGATGGAGGGTAACAATAGTTCTCTCTGATAATTCAGTACTTAAGTTCCATACGTGATACTCGCTTGTTGCTTGCCAAGGCTATAGAACCCAATCTATCTTGCTATTTAACCCATAACTGGAGGGAAGTGACGGTTTAATACCTTTCCAAGGGTATTTGTGCTCAAGTGAATGCAAGGAATTCAACAAAAATATATAAAGCATTTTTTAAGTTAACAATTGGTTGGACGCCATCATCGTGAGCAGATTCCAGTTTTACTTTATGGAACCAATCATTTTAGAATAGTAAGTAAAGAAAGACATTTTATACAAATATTTTTATCTGAGAATTTTTCTCCTATTAAATCCTTTCGTGTTCTCTAATAAAGTAATAATTGATTGTTCCTAGGTCAGACAAATTTAGTGTGTGGAATTGTACATAACAATTAATTTGGTAATTGTCCCTGTTTATTTTTCTTGTCACATCAAAATGGTTATACCGTCGGAGTAGGCTCTGTTTTTTGAGAGATTATTTATTAGGCCTTAAATACAGATCTACCTCAATTAGAACTCATACATGCGACCCATCGCAAAAGACGGTCGGTTCCTGTTAAGTACATGACACCCGATGCTATCCTTTATCTTTACAAAAGCCAAATCATGTCTAAAATGGAATATTTATTATCATATTTGGACGGGAGGAGCCCAGTCGCCCTCCAATCTCACTTTCACAGTGGAGATATGACGAGCTTTGTCATGGAAAGTCTTCAAACGAAATATATTGCTTCGTTCGGCCAGTTCTAAAATTCCCGGATAGGACCCGCCATGCCACTCACATTGTAGAAAATCAACTATATTAGTTCTGCATTGAAATAACTTCTAATAGACCGGATTCTTTCCACGAACTACTGCTCGGAGAAACCAACCACACGAAGAGGACGTCTCCCCAATCACTACATCTAAACATGTTCAAGTTTAAGGTTAACCGTTATCTTCCCCTGGTATCAGCATAAAATGCCTTCTAATGTAGCACTCTATTTATTCATTGTTCAGTTTAAAACTAAAAGTGAAAATATATACAGTTTGTGCATAAAGTCAGTGGGCACTTAAAAACTATAACTTTATTTGTATTTGCGACAGAAATATTCTGTAAAAAATGAACTTGAACAATTAAACTTAAAAGATGATATAGTGTTTTTACAAGATTACTTGTCCCTTTGCTCCGCGTGTTTCTAACAGTTTCTAAATCAGGAATTTCCTAACAGATGGATCGGAAGGGGTGAACCATTTTTTATTGGCCTCCGCGTTCGCCAGAATTAATTTCATTAGATTTTTTATGGAGACATGGGAAAACAATTGTGTATTAGAAGATTTGAAAGCTAAAATAATTAATGTGGTTTCAGGCTTTACTGTAAATCAGTTGGCAAATGTTTTCCGTGAACTACAAAATCGTATTTTCCTTTGTATTGCTTTATAAATCTACCGTCCGGCCGTGCATTGAATACTGTTGCCATATCTGTTCGGGTGCCCCTGCTATTCTCCTTGTGCTTCTCGACAAGGTACAGCGGAGGGTCTGTAATGTGATCGATACTGACTTGGCAGCCCGCCTGCAGTCTCTCTCTCACCGGCGTGACGTGGCGTCCTTGTGTCTCTTCTATAAATACTTCCATGGCTTCTGCTCCGATGAACTTAGATCACTGGTGCCCCCTACATTCGGATTTGCACGAGATACTAGATTAGCAACTAGATCCCACCCTTTTACAGTGAAACCGATAAAATGCAACCGCAACTTCTACTCCAACAGTTTCTTTTCTCGTACTTCCCGACTGTGGAATTCCCTTCCACATGACTGCTTCTCCGACGACTAGAATCTCCAGGAGTTTAAATGTAAGCTCAATAGACACCTCCTAACACAATAACTCGCTTCCATTCTTTCAAACACTCTTCCCATCCTCCCAACTACCTATCACCCTCCTTCTGACATTTCCTATATCTAACCACTCCTTCTCTTTACCTTCCCCTATGTAGCCCCAAGCGCAATAGTGGCAGTGGAATGCCTTGCTTGGGGTGAAATGATTAAAAAAAATAATTGATGACATGCGGAAACTTAAATAAAATTTCTATAGAATCTTAAAAAATATAGATTTACTTCTTTCTAATCCTTTTTACAAATTATTTCTGTCGCAAATACAAATAAAGTAATAAATTTTTTTATGGACACTCTTTATATATAATAATAATAAGAATGCACCCTTTTGCAGTCACGGAGTGAAATGATATTTTTCTTCAACAAACTCTGCACGATCTCAGTGCCGTGCAAAACTAATACAGGGTGTAAACGATAAATTGGCAGTAATTTCAATCCGCAATTTAGGTTTTTTAAAGCGGCATTATCAGTCTGAAATGTTAGTTTCTGTACTTTTTAGAGTCTGAAGTCCAGATTAGCCACCTAAAAATACTAACAAAATGAGTGCCAGTGTAGAATTTAACCCTAGAATGGTTATTGCTGAATTGTTCCGCGCCGGGCATAAGACGTCTGACATTATCATAGACACTGGCTATGCTCCTAGGACTGTTTATCGTATTGTAGCAAACTTAAGGGAAGGCAAAGACATGCAAAGGAAGGTTCACAGCCCGAGAAGTGATAAAATCCCCACCAAAAGGTTTGAAATGATCCATTGCAGCAAATCCATCACAGTCAATGGTTGACCAGGCGAAAAAGCGGAATGTAGCCAAAATGACCATTTCTAATGCAGTACGGAAAGATCTTGGGATGAAGTCATATTGCAGACGATGTCGTAACATTCTTACCGCGAAATCTAAGACCATTCGTAAAGAGAGAGGCCACTTGCTACTCAATCACCCGAAACACCATGGTGGTACCGTTCGAATTTTTGTGGAGAGAAAAAGTTCGTGGTAGACGAAGTCGCCAACTGCAGAAACTCAAGAGTTATCGCCATTGACCCTTCTTGTGTTCCTCCAGTCATGCAGAGTAAACACCCTGTCACTGTCATGGTGTTTGGAGCTATTGCCAGCGATGGGAAAGTCATGACCCGTCACTTCATTGAAGTTGGCCTGAAGATCAATATGGCGGAATATCTGAAGATTCTGGAGGAAGTTCTATTACCCTGGATTAAGAAGAACGATGATCCCAACAAAATGATATTCATCCTGGACTCTGCACCTGCTCATGGGTCAAAAACAGTGCAGACCTTCTTGAAGAGAGAGTTGCCGTTTTTTGTGCCCTCAAATATCTGGCCCTCTAGTTCGCCAGATTTAAACCCCTGCGAGTATTGGTTATGGGGCGATGTTGAGAAAGTCTCTAATGCTCGCCCCCATAACAGTGTGGCCTCACTGAAGACCTCCGTAAAGCGAGCATTCCGCGGTATCAAGAAAGAGTTAGCTGTCAAGGCCTGTCGTGCTTTTAGGGCTCGCATTCAGCAAGTTTTGGACGCAGAAGGTGGACGCATAGAATAAAATGTTTGTATTTAATAAAACAGTTAAATAAACATACGGAAATCTTAAATGTTTTAAATGTCCCTTCTTTATCAAGGTTTAAAGTCTGAGATCTCAAACTGCCAATTTATCGTTTACACCCTGTATATGTGAATGTCCTTTCAGTTGTGAATAAACTTCAAGTTGTGACTATACAATAAACTGTGAGTGTCATCCACATTTTGAGTGTAGACTAAATTGTAAGCCTACTCAAACTGTCATGTATGATTAGTAGTTAGAATTATACAAGACTACTTTTGATACAATGTGGAGTAATCATGTTTGCAAAATATAAATTTGATGCTTAACGTCTTAGTATTTTTAACGTTTCGATGTAAATTGTATCCGACATGTTTTCCTCTTCCCACCTCCGAGTTTGAAGCTGTTTTTTTTTTACACAAAACGCACGACGAAGCATTATCTTATATTTTTATATTGGTTTCTACAACATAAGCAGAACACATATTTAACTTCGGCCAAATCGCACATTCGTTAAAAATGTGAATCTCTGATTTACTACATTTATTTATAAAAATTAGAAAAAGATATTCAAAGGGCTGTAGATTTTATAACTGATTTTATAATGCATCACAAAAGTTAAATATGCGCACCATCTATACACGACACATATCAAGTCGGAAGTCCGCCTCTTGTCTAACACGCTGTGATATGTCTTGCAATACTTAAAATTGAAAAGAATATATATATAAATAACAGCCCAGCATTATGATATAAAATTACCTCTAAAAACGCGAGAACCAAAAATTCAAATCATAGAATGGTCAAGTTCATAACAATCACCTAATGATTGCATATCCTGTAGACGTAGAATTATATATATATATATATATATATATATATATTAAGAAAGTAGAAGAATACGTTGATTTGAGCCCACTGTTGAAGCATTTACTTTTATAAAGAGTGCTCGATACAGAGTAAAACATTATATTGTTACAAACTGCTGATGGACAGGTTTAGACACACCAAATTCCATTCCATATATATATATATATATATATATAATAGTGCTCTTATTCATTATATATATATATATATATATATATATATATATATATATATATATATATATAATGAATAAGAGCACTCTGTCTATTGGCCGTGTATAATGACAATATACGTGCTAAAAAGTCTGCTTTCTTCTACCGAGCGCCCATATCCCAGAGGTATAATCGCCGACTGACGCCAATTCGGTTGGGTTTCAATCCTGGGTTAAAAAGCAATCGGAGACTAACAGTATTGATGAGTTGTGATACAGCGAAACAGATCTGTCTACGGATGACTATATATATATATAATTTGCGTACATTGATCAGAATCCGAAAAGAAGATAGAAAAAAGGAAGAAAGTATAAAATTCAAGTGGAAGTACTACATAGAAAACATCGCTAAATCCACTGCTAAGAAGGTCGGTTTTCTGTGTAGAGCCAGGAAGATTTTATCCTGCACATATATAAATCTACTATCCGCCGGGGCAGTGAATTCTGCTGTCATACCTGGTCGGGTGCTCTTGCTATTGACCTAAGGGTCATTGATAAAATCCAACGAAAAATCTGGAATGTGATCGATCCCGATTTGATAGCACAGATACAGCCACTTTTTCACCGGCGCAATGTGGCTTCCCAGTGTCTCTTCTACATATATTTCCCGACATCTGCTCCGATGAACTTAGCTCACGGGCTCCCCCTATATATATTTTTATGAATTTACACGAGCCACAAGATGAGCAATTAAGTCCCACCTTTTTGTTGTATATCGACAAACAACAAACACGCATATATATAAAAATATAAGTTATATTTTTATTAATGACGATGAACCGTGTAGCCTAGGGAACAGAGAGTGAGAGAGCGCGCTTCTAAGGGTTGGCGGGAGTGTCGTCGTATCTGTTGTGTCTCTCTCTCTACTGCTACTCTGGTCTGTCTGTGTGGTACTGTCTAGTGAATCCGTGCGCCGTGGTCTTTTATAATCTCCAAACCTGGACTTTTTCTTCCGGTTTTGCCTCGCCCACGCACGCCCACGTAATTCTCAGAGACACCTGTTCTGTTTGCCTCTGTAGCCATTTCCGCTACTGCCGGAAATAAGGTCAAACAAACATCCGTTCCTTTCAACGACCGGAAACACCCCCGCTTGCATCAGCCTTCCTCGGGTGGGGCCAGATTGTTATATTACATTTTTACTGTGAAACCAATAAAATGTAAACGCAAATTCTACTCCTTCAGTTTCTTTTCTCTCACTTCTCGTCTGTGGAATTCCCTTCCGACAGGTACAATCTCCAATAATTTAAAAGTAAAGTCAATAGTCATCTATCTTACTAACTTGCATTCTCTTTCTCATGCTCCTTTCCCCATCCACTCCACTCTCATCAGTATTCTCATCCTTCTCTTACCCACTTCTTGACACCCCCTACAACCTGTCACTCTTTCTCCTATGAAAATCCCCTGCACAACAGAGCCAGTAAAATGCCTTGCTGGGAGTGATATGGTTAGAAAAAAAAATCTACATCTCACATTTTCAATTTTTAAAAACTCTAAAGATATCGAGTTGAAATTGAAAAAAAGAAATGACAATGAAGTGACATTATTATTATTTGGGTTTAATGCTTATTGGTCAAGTACATACATATATATATATATATATATATATATATATATATATATATATATATATATATATATATATTCAAAATAATACCTAAACTGACTCTGTAAGTATCTAAATCCTAAAATTCTACAAAGATAAACTTTAAGAAAAACGAATAACCGACAGAATCTAATTCCGTTAACATCCGTCGCACTAAGGCGTTGGATAAGAGGGGGAAAAAAAATCCGCGGAATAAAGACAAGACATACGATACTCCGCAGTAAAGAAAAAAACCCCAAACGGAACCAACCACAAAAAAAGAAGAAAAAGAGCTCGATACAAATACAAACAAATGCAAAAGTACAAATGAAAAGCAAAAGTAGAGCAAAGACACATAAAGAATCCCTGACGAGCCGTGGTGTGAAACCGCGGTAGGTTTTGGCTATCTTGTGATTCTTTATGTATATATATATATATATATATATATATATATATATATATATATATAGTGTATAAGTGATGTATGTCTATACACATCCCATTAACACACATACTGCTATATTTTAATAGTTTTATATGATAAGGTTGATCGCTGAAAAAGCTTTAATAAATGTAAAGCATGTTAGATTGAGGTGCGCTTCTTACTCTATTATTTCCTTTATTGTATCACACACACACACACACACACATACATATATATATATATATATATATATATATATATATATAAATAAATGAACGCCCATTGGTAGAATCGCCGACTGACGCCAATTCGGTCGGGTTTCAATCCTGGGTGAAAAAGCAATCGAATGTCTAACCGTACTGATGAGCTGTGATACAGCAAAACAGATCAGTCTGCGGGCGAATATATATATATATATATATATATATATATATATATATATATATATATATATATTCATTAGAAAATGGAATTATCAACTGACATATTTAATTTATGAATATGATGCTTAATTTATCTTCGATTAGACTGTAGAATCATTCGTGGTGAATGATATAAAGCTACCAAATGGCTACCAATATATTAATAGGGGTCGCAGGTTCGAAGTTTCCGAATGACACACATTTCGTAACAAAATTTCTCGTAAGTAATCAGGGCGCTTTCAAATACGAATATCAATTAAAATAATGTTTAAGCAAATAATTTTACACACACACACACACACACATACACACATACACACATATATATATATATATATATATATATATTAATATTATGACGAGTTGAAGATAATAAATAAATATACGGTTTAATGAATAAGTAGAACATATACTCAAAATTGGGTATTCGCTTAAACATTTAAAGTAATAATAATAATATATATATATATATATATATATATATATATATATATATATATATACACTAGCAGTATATCCTGGCTTTGCTCGGGTGTAATGAAAGCTTTAAAACTAATCCATGGTCCTGGAGCTCAGACTCTTTGGATGTTGGCCCAAAAGACTAAAAAGCAGTAGTGGTTTCCAGTTAAAGCGAAACAGTAGACTGAAAGAAAAATAAATGGATGAAAGTCAAATTTTGATTTCCTGCTATCAATATAAAATTTCCTGCACCTTGAAACTTCTGAATATTGTTTCTTATGTCTTTATCTATGAGTGTATCAAATTTGATTAAAATCGGACCACTCCTTCAATAACCCGATTTTTTGATTATCAATTTTCGATATTTATCGGGTGTACCTCGACAAAAAGCCTAGCTAAAAACACTTGCAGACGCTTATAGTACAACTGTGTAAATTTTAAAGAAAATCGGTTCAGCCGTTTCGGAGTCTATAGGTAACAGCTTCACACACACAGACACACACACACACAAATTTCCATTTATAAATAAGTTTATATATATATATATATTATTTTATTATATATATATATATATTTATATATATATATATATATATATATATATATATATATATATATATATATATATTCTTTGTATGTCATGGTTGAATAGTTAGCAAGATAGTAATCTTATATTATGACGAAATAGGTCAACTCTCACTGAGGGCTCTATACATTGTGCCATATCTTGGTTATTACTAAATCTCTCTCTCTCCCTCTCCCTCTCTCTCTCTCTCTCTGTATATATATATATATATATATATATAGAGAGAGAGAGAGAGAGATATTACACAATGTATAGAGCCATCAATGGGGATTGACCTTACTATTTCGTCATAATCTAAGATGACTAGTTTGTTAACCATTCAACTATGTCGGTAGGCGAGAATATATATATATATATATATATATATATATATATATATGAATGAGTGAATGAATACCTAACTCTAACAATAATAGATAACTGGCTGAGATCTTTATTAGAGATTCATCGAGTCTTTATATGCGTGAATGTACATGAAAATGAAACAGTACTCATATACACGCAGAAGGACGGCCATATATGTGTTTGTAATTTTTGGGGGACATTTATAATAGATATGAATTCTATTGTAATCGAATCCTGTCTGTTCAGTGTTGATTAACCATTGTCCGTGGTCATCTCCGTCTTTTTCTGACCAGCAGGCATGGACAACTAAAAGCCGCTGTCCCGAAGTAAACTGATCTGTTCACTGAACACAGACGTAAATTCTCGATGTCTCTCATCCACGAAACCAACCGGCTCGCCACCGCCGCACCCGCTATCACATCTCATCTCGATACGCCGTTTCTGTATTAAATCGCAAAGGACGCGTATCATCAGCCATCGTCGACGCATTTCGTGTGCCCATTGAAAGGCCTCGGGATATCAGTCATAAATAATTACAAATCAACTCCCGCCACATACACACACACTGATTCTGTCCCGTCTTGTTTTATGGCTTGCTCAAAACTTAAAAGGTAGTTTTAGCCAGCCAACATTTGACGCCGGATAGCTTTCTGCTCGTCTGTGCCTATGATTACCTCATCCCTGGGTCGGAAAACCAGCCAAACCCGATACTAATCATGGCCATTATAAACTTTGTTTGAGTAGTTGTTAGTGGTGATAACTCTCTCTCTCCCTCTCTCTCTCTCCCTCTCTCTCTCTCTCTCCCTCTCTCTCTCTCTATATATATATATATATATTTTTTTCCCTATGCCTAATACTGTTGAAATTCAGACGCCGTAATTACTAATGTCTAATCCATCATCATCTTCATTATTATTAAAACTCTTTTTCACAGAATTCGTTTCCGACAGATCATTGCGTGGTTTTGTTTAACTATTTTGTCTAGCATTCTTGTTAATCTAACAAATTCGTGATTCGAGATTTCTTTATTTCTATAATTTTATATTCATTTAGAACGTTAGCCGTCATGGCTCTTCACGACTTCGTATCATTTGTAGCTTTCAAAATGTTCGACTTTTCTTATATTCATTTCCCTTCCTGTTGTACAATCTTCTTATGTAAATTTCTCGCTGTTTTCCACTGCCTTGTGCCATCCTTTTGTTTTACGTATGTACGTTGTGGCGCAAAAGACAGCATAGAAATTATAACAATGTGAGAAGAAGAAATCATAATTAAGGCGAGAGAACATTAAAAAGACAGAAGATAATGATTGACAATGCATTTAGATGTTTAAAGATTAAGAATTTACTGGGAAAGAAGAATCTGGAAGAGAGTTCCACAAGCGAGAGAAGAGACTGTAAGCATAGGACTTATAAAACTATGAGAAGAAGAATTAAGGAGAGAGAACAATAAGAGAACATAAATTAAGATGACAGAAAATAACAATTGACATTGCATTTAAATTTTTGAAGATCAAAGTTGACTGGCAAACCAAAAAACGTAAGAGAATTCCACAAGAGATGGAAGAAACTGTTAACGTAAGACTTATAATAAAATGAGAAGAAAAAAACCTCATTAAGGAGAGAGAACAATAAAGGAACTTGAATTTAGAAGACAGAAGATAACGATTAACATTGCATTTAAATTTTTAAAAATCAAATTTGACTGGGAAGGCCATTTCTTCTCGCCCATCTGTCCATATTTTCGTGTTTGGTGACTTTAACGCCCACCACATTAAGTGGCTCGAAAACTCTGTAACCGAACTGCTGGTGTTCGCACCTTTAATTTTTCAATCTCCCAATCCCTTACACAAGTGGTGAACTTCCCCACGCGTTTCTTCAATAGCCCTAACGAAAGGGACTCGCTACTACACCTCTGCTTCACTTCCACCCCAAATTCTTGCACCACCAGACAGCTCTGCCCTCTCGGAAATTCTGACCACGCCGTAGTTTCTGTCAACATCTCGTTCCACTCCACCCCTACCCAAGAAACCCAGACCAACAGAATATCCTACTGCTATCAAAGAGCAGACTGGGATTCGTTCCGTGACTTCATTTGCGACGTCCCTTGGAACAATGTTTTTAGGCTTCCCATCGAAGACTGTGCATCAGAGGTTTCCTCCTGGGTTAAGGCTGGCATCGATGCTTTCATCCCTGCCAGGAAATTTCAGCTTAAATCGCATTCGTCTCCCTGGTTCTTGCCCGCTTGCTCGGCCGCCATTGCCCACTGGAATTACTTCTTCCGGCTTTAACGTAGCCACGCGTCGGACCAAAACAGGCGCCTTTTCGCCTCAGCTCGTGATAAGTGTAAAAAGATACTTAACGAAGCTAAGATGCTGTTTGCTGCCAGAATGAAGCAGCGCATAGCATCCTCTAAGTTTGGAGCCAAAGACTTTTGGCGCCTCTGTAAAAGCGTGCTCAACAAGAGTAAGTCCTCAATACCCCCACTAATCAACGAGTTTGAGGTCCTCACCTCCTCAGCAGACAAGGCTGAATGCTTTGCCCATAGATTCTCGACCAATTCGTGTATGGATTCGTCTGGAGGCCAAACACCCGATTTCCCATCTAGAACTGAGGCCCAATTGAATGACGTCCGCATCATGCCCTCGCTAATTTCTAGCATAATATCAAAACTTGACCCTCACAAAGCGAGTGGTGGGGACGGAATTCCAATCATAATCTTGAAGAAATGTACCCCTGAACTCTCCTCTGTGATTTTTAAGCTCTACAAGCTCTGCCTATCTTCCTCCTGCTTTCCTGCCTGTTGGAAGTCTTCTTCTGTCGTTCCAATATTCACGAATACTGGTGAATCCTCGGACCCCGCAAATTACCGCCCTATCTACCTAGTGTTATTATCAATGGTCCTTCAGTATCTCACGGCCCACGGGCTCCGATCGAATAAACAGTATGGCTTCCGCTTCACCAGGTCTACTACTGATATGCTAACGACCATCACCGAGTATATATAGCAGGCTCTCGACAAGAATGGTGAAGCCAAAACTGTTGCCCTGGATATCTCTAAAGCATTCGACAGAGTATGGCATGCCGGCCTTCTACGGAAACTGCGAAGCTACGGCATTACTGGACTTTTGTTGGACTTAATCCAGTAATTCCTCTGCAACCTAACACTGAAGGTAGTTTTAAACGGACATGCCTCCCAGAACTAACCGACAAACGCGGGTGGTTTCCAAGGCTCTATCCTAGGTCCTACGCTCTTTTTAATCTACATCAATGATCTCTCCGATGCCATAAGATCACAAGTAGGCATGTACGCCGATGATACCACAGTATACACTCGCCTTGATCAAAAATCTGGTGTTGATGATAAGGTGAACCTTTCGGCTGAGATTGAAAAGAACTTCCAATCTGTGGTGGTTTGGGGTAGGAAATGGCTCGTAAAATTCATTGCTAAATCCGCTGCTATGAAAGTTGGCTCTCTGTGCAGGGCCCGGAAATTCTTTCCGCCTGAATCTATCCTGCACTGATACAAATCTACCATCAACCCGTGTTTTGAATACTGTTGCCACATCTGGTCCGGTGCCCCGACTATTCTCCTCGGGCTTCTTGACAAAATACAGCGAAGAATCTCTAACGTGATTGATACCGACTTAGCCTGCAGTAACTCTGTCACCGGCGTGACGTGGCTTCCCTGTGCCTCTTCTCTAAATACTTTCATGGCTTCTTCTCTGATGAACTTAAATCACTGGTGCCCCCTACGTGTGAGTTTGCACGAGATACTAGATTGGCAACTAGGTCCCACCCTCTTAGAGTGAAACCGATGAAATGTAACCAAAATTTCTACTCCAACAGCTTCTTTTCTCGCACTTCCTGCCTGTGGATTTCCCTTCCGCATGCTTCCTACCTCGACGGCTATAACCTCCAGGAGTTTAAATGTAAGGTCAATAGACACCTCCTAACACACTAACCCTCCCATTCTCTCCAACTCTCCTCCTATGTACATCCTAACTCGTCTATCGCCGTGTGTAACCCCCTGCGCTATAGTGGCAGTGGAATGCCTTGCTTGGGGTGACATGATTAAAAAAAGCCAGAAGCCGGAAGAGAGTTCCACAAGCGAGACAAGCGAGAGAAGAGACTGTTATCATAGAACTTTTCATAATATGAGAAGAAGATAACATAATTAAGGGGAGAGAACAATAAAAGTAGAGAGAGAGAGAGAGAGAGAGAGAGAGTAAGATGACAGAGGGTTGGCCTTGCATTTCAATTTTTGAAGAATATGGAACAGATTTCTAAAATCGTGGAATGTGAGAAAAGAAACTTCTAGAATATAACTTACGGTTATATCTACCCACTATAACTATACAATAGTGAGATATTATCATTAATCTAGTCTTATTTTTTCGTGACATCTCTCCATACCTAGCGGCTCTTAGCATGCTTTCTCCTGTTACCCCACCCGATTCTCGCTCTGCCATCTATTTGCTCAACCGCTTACAAGTACGTTACGTGTTTCTTTCTCCTGTCTATGTTTACTTTTCTCTGACTCGTAAGTATCAGATTCTCCAAACCTTGCTTCCTCATTACATGTCTTAGGAACTTCAGCTGTATTTTCATGATGTTAAGTATTCGTTTTCTGTTCGTTTGAATTCTCTACAAAATCTAATCGTTGCGTACATATTCATTTCGTTGTATTCTCAGCATTCTTCTGTAGAACTAAACTTCTTCTGGTTCAAGTCTCTCCTTCATTTTTGTGGAGATTGTCCAGCATTCACTGCCATATTAAAGAAAAGATATCACATAGCAATCCAGTACTCTATTCTCTGTTTCCAGCGAAATTTTACTGTCTTTCAACACACTACTCAGCTTAAGAGATGCATCCTTGGCCATGCATTCGGATCTCAACGTCGCACTTTCCGTCTTCATTTAGAAAACTTCCAAGGAATACAATTTCTTGTACAATCACCTCTCATCTTTTACTAATAAGGATAAATAAAATATGACATCAATTTCTTAATATTTTTGGAAGTTAAAAAAAGGAAATAATATATATAAAATATAAAATTCTCAAACTAGAATATCTAGATCGGCAAATGAATCATGCTTTATTTTTCTACAAGAAAAAATGGAAAATATTAAGTACATAAAGAGACATATTACTGGATCAGAGGCATAAAACTACAGTAACTTGTAAATATATTAAAGAAATAGCCTTACAACCATCCTAGAATTATATGATCTAAGGATTGAAACCACAGCAGTTATAAACATTTTGCAGTATTCTATAATTTCAAAAATTGATCTTTCTTCTCATTCGAATTTATTTTTAATTTTATCTTTATTTTCTATTACAATTTGTGACCTATTTACTGTTAAAAATTTAACTTTAATTTTAATCTTAATTTTAATTCTTTCTTTATGTAATTTTTATTATTTTCAATATTATACTTTTAATCTTAATTTAACTTTAATTTAATTTAATTTTTATCATTATTTTTAAATTTTTTATTGCTAATTTTAAATTTTTAAATTGTAAATATTAATTTTAATTTAAATTTTTAATTTTTAATTTAATTCTTATTTTTTATATATATATCAAAAATAATAATTAACTTAAAAATTAAAATTTAAAAATTAAATTAAGATTAATATTTATAATTTAAAATTTAAAATTAGCAATAAAAAATTTAAAAGTAATAATAAAAATTAAATTAAATTAAAGTTAAATTAAAATTGAAAGTATAATATTGAAAATAACAATATATATATATACATATTATTTTGCCAATATTTTATATTAGCACTGATTAATTTATATCTGCGTGTTGTATTTTTAAATGTCCACAGATCTTCGATTTTTTAATAATTCCGCTGTTTTTGTATGTGATTTCATATTTTTTTGAAATGCCAAAAGATTTAAAATGTAATGAACTTCCAAGGAATACAATTTTCTGTACCTGCTTAATGTCATTATTCCCAGCCAATATTTTAGATTCATCATTTTAGTGAAGACAATGCATTCAGTTTTCTTATAGTTTATTTGTAGCCATTTCTTTCCGCTTTCTCCACAACCTTCTGTAGGAGGTCTTGTAGTTTCCAGTCTAGTATTGCACTTAAATTCATAGTATCTTTGGTACCATAGAGAAAAGTTCCTCACGTAACCTTAAGTTCGAATGTTTAAATATACAATAGGGGCGTTTCTGTGGATATTTGATTTTTAAATTAAGAATCACGATTCATCAGAAAATTAAAATCGAAAAATTTAGGAATTTGCACGCGCCAGGAAAAGAAAATTTGAATAAATTTTATTTTAAATAGTATACATCAGTAACTGGTTAGGTTTAAGAGATATAGTAAATAAGATACAAAAATTTAACATGAGTTTGTTTATATTTAAAAAAAACTAAAGGTCATTATCGTAAAGTGCTACGAGAGTAAACGTTTATAGATTTTTATTTTTTTATTTTTTTAATCATTTCACCCCGAGCAAGGCGGAAACGCCACTGATGTGCAGGGGGTTACATAAATGCAAAAAGATTAATTAGAAAAGAGTGAGGAGTACAAACTAGTTAGAAAGGAACAATAGAAAGCTGAGAAAGCAGGTGCGATGACAGATACATAGGTGGAGAGAAAGGGAAGGTTATACAGGGATGGGGAGAGAGCTAGAGTCCAGTGGTTAGTAGATGAGTATTGACTTTGCATTTAAATTTCTGGAGGTTGTAGCCGTCAGGAAAGCAAGAATACGGGAGCGAGTTCCACAGGCGGGAAGTGCGAGAGAAGGAGCTGCAGGGAGTAGAATTGTCGTTTGCATTTGGCTAACCTGACTGTGAATGGGTGGGACCCAGTTGCCAGTCTGGTTGCACGAGTAAACACATGTTGAGGAGGCATCAGTGACTTAAGTTCGTCTGAGCAGAAGACATGAAAGTATTTATAGAAACAGACAAAGGGAGGCCACATTTCGACGATGGGGAAGTGGCTGCAGTCGAGACGCTAGATCAGTACCTATAACATTACACACTCTCCTTTGGAGCCTGTCAAGAACACTGAGGAGAACGGCAGGGGCACCTGACCATAAATGGGAGCAGTACTCCATGCACAGACGGATGGTTGACTTGTATATATGCAGGATGGATTCAGGTGGAAAAAACATCCTGGATCGACATAGTGACCCAACCTTCTTAGCAGTAGATTTTGCTATGGATTCAATATATTGGTTCCATTTGAGGCCTGAAGACAGGGTAAGTCCGAGGAGGCGTAGTGTATTGCTCTCCGAGAGAATTACTTGGTCCATGCTTATGGGAGGCAGGAGAGGTTGCCTGAAATGGTTGACAGACAACAGCTTGGTCTTAGATTCATAAATAGTTTCATCAGATCCAGACTCACGTGCATGTGTCATTCATGGGTTACAGCTAGTTCAATATGTCTAAAGAATCATTTATATGCATATTTTTGCGCAGATCAAGGATTAAAATTGTTTCAAAATATGGATACCCCTAATCGAGAAAGAAGATGTTTTTGTTAACTAAAACTAATACTACGATATCAAAGAAAGAGCTTTACTGAATAACATAAATAGCATTAGTTGAATAATTCCAACAGCTAAATACAAATAGTAAAGTAGAAAACAAACAGTCAATCAAAATGTTAATCTCCCACTCCACCCGCAAACAAAAGGTATGGAAGGAAACTCCCATCATAGAAATAGAGTAATAACAGTCGATTTTAACAAAAAAAATTAGCTTTCTGAAATCTTTCATGGAAATTATATCAGTGTCATTCCTTGGATAAAATTATCTATTCATAAACCTTAGAGGTTTTCATTTTATCTCTTGTCCAGTCTAGGAAGTATTCCGATTAATCTTTTCTCTGAATACGACCTAGGGATTTCTCTGAAGT
The DNA here is from genome assembly GCA_037127315.1 of Ascarosepion bandense. Classification (NCBI taxonomy): domain Eukaryota; kingdom Metazoa; phylum Mollusca; class Cephalopoda; order Sepiida; family Sepiidae; genus Ascarosepion; species Ascarosepion bandense. The sequence continues at coordinate 865,863 of JBBBDQ010029957.1, forward strand.
GTTCGTTATTGATTGTAGGTTTGAGAATATCTTTCTTATTTTTGGTGCATCTGTCATTTTTCATCATTTGTTTTTGTAGACATCTGATTTAAATTTTGTAGATAATCATAATTTTTTGTTTTAATACATCACACTCCACCCACGTCTATTGAACAGGTGAAGAGGCTCATCCCTTGTTTCCTGTTTAGGATGCGGTTTCCGGTTTTCTCTTTTCCAATCTTTTCACTCTTTTCTTTATTTTTTTTTCAATTGGAGTAGATAGACTAAACTATCGCCCGGTTCACACTCCACCCACGTCTATTGAACAGGTGAAGAGGCTCATCCCTTGTTTCCTGTTTAGGATGCGATTTCCGGCTTTCTCTTTTCCAATTTTTTACTCTTACGTAGCCCCCTGCGCATCAGTGGCCTTATCGCCTTGCTTGGGGTGATATGTTTAAAAAAAAAATCTAACAACCTGCTGATAACATAAAACTGCAACTGATTTCATACGTGTATAATGAACTATTTTTTTCGATTCTTAGCAATATTCTTACATCAAAGTTGAATGCAGCACCTCTCATGGAAACAACTTGAAAACATCACAATATTTATCTTATTACAGCTTCCTAACAAGGTTCTGGAATTTTTTTCAGTTCTTTACTCTTTCTCTCTCTCTTCCGCGTTCACACATGGTCTTTTTCAGAGTCTTCTGAACTTGTTCGGTTTTTATATCTTGATTTATGATTCTTCATCTATTTCCTCTTTTCTTCTTTTTCTTCTTCGTATTATTTTTCTTTTTTTCATTTTTTCATTTACTTTTTTTTCGTAATATTCGTTTTCTTTTCCTTCATTTTACTTCTCTTCTTATTTACTAGTTCTTTTTCTCCTCCACCTTTTTTTTCTTGTCCTTCTATCCCTCCGTCTCCTTATCCTTCATCTCTTCTTTCTTCGTATTCTACTCTTTATTTCACTTTTTGCTTTTATCCTTCTCTTTCTTCTCTTTTTTAATTTTTCTTCTCTTTATTTTTCATCGTTCTTCTTGACCTTCTCTCCCTCCAACTTTTTCTTCTGCATGTCTTCTTCTTTTTTTCATTCTTCTTATTCCTTTCTTTCTTCTTCTTTTTCTCCTTCCCTCTGCTCTTCATTGGTCACTACAGTTAAAGAGATAACAACTGACCACCTAAAGCGCCATTATTATCTTTTCAGTTTATTGGTCGGCTTTCAAAGTCCTATCGCCTGAATAATCTGAAGTTCTTTTTTTTTTTACTGATATCTACTTTTAGACACTTGTTTTTTTCAATTATTCTAGTTTTTAAGATCTTGATTATCGATTTCGTCTTTCAGAATAAACGCAACTATCGAGCAAGTTCTTAATATTTCTACTGACCTCTTTTGTCACGCGAGCTTTTAATTTCAACTTGTGATCCGAGGTACGGGCTCTAACCGCAATCTGAAATATTCTTGTCCAATTCTTATTCTTTTTTCTGCTGATACCATTTGTTATTGGAACATAAATCTCGGGCAGAATTTTCCATTGTTTTGAGTTCTTTGGTGGGGGGGGGGGGCAACTTTTCACGCATTTTTTCATATTCTTTTTTAATTTTTTTCTTCTTATTCCGAAAGAATTACACTTTATTAACGAAATACTGAATTATTGTTCATATTTTCGCATACAGGGTGCGATGGATAAATTGTATTATAAATTACGCAAAAATGAAAATAAAACTGATATCTTCTTTTAAAGATATATTTACCAAAATTACATAATATCTTGGAACATCAAAGAGTAAATTTATTCAATCAAATCGTGATTGGCTGTGACAACGGACTACAGACGATTTAGAATCTCCTGCATCTCTGCGAGACGGTCTCCTTGTTTAAATTGGTAAATGCTCTATAGTCAACGCCTCCAGATCATTTTTAGTGTTACAGTGAGTTTTGTTGATCTCTTGCTCAATCGCACCCTACAAATAATAACTAACGGAGTTGCATTCTGGAATGTTAGGTGCCCAGATGTAAGGAGTGACGTAGCCGCAGTTGTCTAACAGCCATGGCTGGGATCTTCTGCTTGTGCTCGTAGAGAGTTCTGTTGACAGACATAGTGTCTTCTATCAGTTATCTTCTTGAAACAGGACAGCATTACCTCCTAAAGACACTTGATGTAGGCCTACCTGTTGAGTCTGAGACCCTCATCAACAAATTCGGGTGTTCTTTTTTATCAGAACGAGTGAGTTTTCAAGCTTCGTAATCACCATGAAACTCATCAAACTTTTTTTCCAAACCGCTACACTACTCTCAGATTTTTTCTCAAACACTTTGATATATGTTTAAGTTAGAGCCTTTACAGGTAGACCTTGCCGTTTCCAAATTTATACGGCTTAGGGCCTATCATGTTGAATATACCGGTTCTCGCTCGATCACCGAAGTTGAGCCTGGTCAGTACTTAAATGGGTGACCGGGTGGGAATACCAGGTGCTGTAAGTGTATAATGACGGATGTGCGTTGTGGTGCAGTGGATATCGGCTTGGAAAGAGACATCGGTGAGCCGAGTTCGAATTCCAGTTGAATACCCTGCATTCACTTAAGCACTGGTACCCTTGGGAGAGGTATTAATCCGTCTCTTCCCTCCAGTTATGGGTTAAATAACAAGGGTAGGACTTGGGGACCCTGCTCTTAAAAACAAATCCCAATGAATCTTGATACTCGAAAAGAAAAATATTATAAAAATAACCTTACCGAAAATCATTGGTTATGACCTTAAATGATTCCATAAGAATTGATAGGTCGTTAAACCTCGAACCAAGCAAACAAAAATCCAAATTTATGGAGGAGTAAATGCTGCCATTATACTCTTTTACCCACAGACGCTAGTCAACGGATTCTACTAAACAAAAATGAGCAACGTGTATGCGCGATATGTAAAATATAAAATAACGTTAAGTCATCATCTTGAAATCTGCGACGGGCGACGTCGGATTCTTATTAGTGGTAGGAGTTAAGTATTCAGGTTCTTCCCTTTATCGGTTAAATTAGCATTTGTTGCAGATGTTATTCTAAGGTCTTTCATTGTTTTGCTATTAAAGATTCGTTTTCTATTTCAATGTAATTCTTTTATCATTTCTTTTCTGAAAGGTTCATATCTTAATTCTTTGACGTTTCGTCGCGGTATGAGGGCTTTTTTTTAAAAATGCTTCTAGCTATTTACGGAGCACGGCCGCCAGTTAAATCTAGCTATGCTGATTAACGCCAGAACAATTTAGATACCAGTGAAGCTGATTTGAAAGACCATTTCATCGTGATTGTTCGATTAATCATCACTAAGCGACTCATGCATATCATCTTGTCACAAAATAACTTAAGCTTAGGAAATGTTGATCAATTGCTTGGCGTTTTTCTCTTCGAGACGGAATTAAAAATACAGTTCGAGAAAGCCGTCGTCTCAGGCTATACGTTTCCAATGACTGAGGGTAATCGATGTCTGCATGTTTCACGTGTGTTAAAAGCAGATATAGGTCCGTTTTAGACCAGACTCAAACAGGCATGCAGAGTTTGCGAGTCTAAAATACACATAGGTGCGTTTTTTGTTTTTTTTTTATCGTTGCACCCCAGGCAAGGCGGTAACGCCAATGACGCTCAGGGAGCTACATAAGAGAAAAAGATTAGATAGGAGGAGAGTAAAGAGAAAGACGAACCAGTTACAGAGGGTGTTAGAGAAGGGAGCAGGAGGGGGATGGGAATACAGGTGTGATGACAGTTACAAAGGTAGAGAGAAAGGAAAAGATATACGGGGTGATGTAGAAAGAACTGGTGTCAAGTGGTTAAGAGATGGGTCCAGATTGAAAAATATAAATTAAAATGTCATAAATAAACAGAGGTCCGTTTTTTCGCCGAATCTAAAAGGTAGAAACATTGATTTATTGTTCTTTTACGGGTTATCAACCCTTTGCAGGTTATCTGAAGCCAGAAAAATATTTTCGATTCTAAGAATATATTTTGGTGATAATAATGATTATCTCAAGTCTTATTAATTTATTCTTTAACCCAAGAACACTAACCATGCGTAACTAGTACCCAGTTCTTGACGCCATTTTAATTAAAATTTAATTAAATTTTTACTACTTAATATTCTTACCTAAATAATGTTTTTCAGTTCGTATTAATGTTAACTCAAAGTAAAAATTTTAAAGTGACTGCATGTAAAATATTCAAATAAAGATTTATATTTAATATTTTTTGGTATTTTCAAAATCGGTTATGATATACCCATAGTTAGTAGTGGTGTAACTTTAATTGATGGTTAGTGTTCTAGCGTCAATTTCTTCTGCTTAATCAGTAGATTGATTGATTCCTTTCTTATGGCTTATCAACCCTTTTCAGGTTATTTAAAGCCAGAACATATTTTTAGATTCTAAGAATATATTTTGACGATAACAATAGTTTACAAGTCTCAGTAATTTCTCTTTTAATCTATTCTGTTTAATCAGTAGATTGATTGATTCATTATCTACAGCTTATAAACTCTTTGCAGGTTATTTAAAGCCAGAAAATATTTTTAGATTTTAAGAATATATTGTGTCAGTAATAACATTTTATAAGTCTTACTAATTTCTTCTGCATAATCAGTAGACTGATTGATGGATTTTTCTACGGCATATCAACTCTTGGCTGGTTATTCAAAGCCAGAAAATATTTTGAGATTCTAACGAATTTTATATTAGATAATAATTATTTAGTGCTACAAATCTTATTAATTGACCTATAACTAGGGGAGATATAGGTAAATTTATTTCCTAATGGCTAGGAATTTGTAACTACAAAGCCGACTTCCAATTCACGTTAGTCACTTACGAGCGAGTATCTTTGTTAATTATCATCATAAGATTTATATCACTAAGCAATTGCTATTTTCCCTCAAATTCTTACAGTCTCGATAAAAAGAATTACCTGTAAAGAACCTGCAAAGGGTTGATAAGGTGTAGAAAACAATTCAATACTCTCTATTTTAATAAAAACCGTGGTGTATATATATATATATATATATATATATATATATATAATCCTAAAAAAGATCCTATTAATATTAATTATTAAAGATGAAATATTAAAACTAGGGGCTCAATGTAATTAAAATAATTATTAACAGACATAATATTTATTAATTTAAAAAAATTATAATTTTTCAAGATCCTATGATTATTTCAACGAGTGAAGCTAACACCCGCATCTTCGTCGATGAAAAGGACTAAAAGAGCGAAGGATTAATTTATGATATCAGAAAATTTTAATGCTAAAGAGAAGAAAAGCAACTATTTTAAGGAATATTACAAAGTTGACTGATAAATCAAATTAAATTCCAAGATGGCGTCAATATTTAAGTAATATTTCTGATATAAATAGACTTAAAGCAGACGAAATAAAAAGAAATTATTTTAATATATATATATATATATATATATATATATATATATATATAGCAATATTAATTATAGTAATAATACCGACAGGAACTGAACTAATTCTGTCAAAACTAGCAATAATTAAACTACAACTGAGATCGTCTTGAGACCCACCGGGAACTAACCCAGAGGGAAAAGAAAAAAAACAATCAAACGAAATACCTGAACAAAAAGTTAAGCATTCGTGAGAAAGAAAAAAAAACCAAGACGAAAACCTTAACAATAAAGAGCTCAATACGAAAGCAGAGTAAACAAAGCACTCAAAGCGAAAGTAGAGCAAACAAAATCGAAAATCTAAGAGTGAGCCAATAACCTACCACGGTTTCGTTTAACAGCACGTCAGGGAAAAATTGGCTTATCAAAGTATTTCTGATATATATATATATATATATATATATATATATATATATATATACATAAATCTCAAGTTATATTGTTGCTAAGAAAGGATAAAACCACTAAGTAACGTAATTTAAACTAATTAATATTATTACGGAATTAAATTAGATTAAATTAAAATTAAGACTATGACTTAATACTAAACCAAATAAGTTAATTCTCACTGATGTAAAAACATAAAAAAATAAAAAGATAAAAACAAAATAAAATAAAATAAAATAAAATAAAATATAAAACCGGAACGAAAAACCTAGAATTAGAGTGGAAAAGGACTAAAAAAATGAGGGGATGTTATTCTAATTATTTTATAATGTAGGACTAGAAGAGGAAATAAATCAATTATTTTAGGGGAATAAATTTTAGATTAATTATATTTAAAATTCATGACGCCAATTTTTATCAAACAATTCGGCTGGCGGGGGGGGTTATATCTAAATATAAAATTTGATTCATGGCAGTATTTGCTTAAGGTTAAATAAAAATTTTAGGTTATTTTAATATCTTAATTTTATTAACTTCCTCAATTATCTTCCAGGGATTTTGTTTTGCTGCGAATTTATTCTCATATTTTTAGCGTTTGGGGCCCATTATTTGTATTATTTATATAGTTTTGAATATATATATATATATATATATATATATATATATATATATATATATATATATATGCACATTTGTAAACGCGACCTATGTTTCTACCCACGTGATGTCTTCCGGTGATTTGCAATAACTGATTTTATCGTTTTTTTTTTAAAGAACGCTCAAGTTTTTTATGCAGGCTCAATTTTCAAAAATTAGAGGTTATATCGTTTTCATCCATGGTTGTATGATCTTAATAGGCATTTTATGGTATCGTTACACTTAGTCATAATTTAATTTTTTTAGAAATAACTTTTATTCCTGGCACAGTCTACATATTTTGCTACTGTTGTAATTTTTGGATATTTTCAATATACTCCACTTCATGTCTGTGACTTTTCTATATTTTAATTTCAATTTCCACGCGTGTCTAGCAAATTTGTACAATGTTAAAATTTTTCTTGTGTGAATGAAGACCTGTGATTGAATTATTTGGTCTTAAATATATTTTTGGCTAATCCCAAATATATTTTCTTTTGACCATTTAAGTCATATAATTTTAAACTCGACCCTCTCCGCAGTGGCTGTGGGGACCTCAAATTTATTGATTAAATAGACAATGGATGATTTGCCGTTGCTCAGCACACATATGTAGAGTCAAATTGATGGCCTGCCATACACTGCTTCGTTCAACAATTAATGTCATTTAAGTTTCTACGATACATTAATATATATATATATATATATATATATATGTGTGTGTGTGTATTTGTGTAATTAGGCAGAAAATGTTCTTAATCATGTCATAGTGCATAAATTGCAAACATTATGTTTGCTTATTCTTAATAAAATCTGTTCATACTCACGGATAATTTTTCGCGTATTAAAATAAGAAATTCTCAGAAATGAGCTGTAACTTAAGAGAGATGATATTTTAATTCATTTCTGAAGGCACCCAAGTACTTTCAACCTCTTTCCAAGATCATCTTCAGGGGTGTGAATTATGGTAACAAATGTAACCGGAAAAATGTGTTGCTAAAAATTACTGTACAGTTTTTCTGCTTCAAATGTAACGGTTGAAAAATTGCTAGCGTTCAATAGAACGTGAAAGTTATCCAAAATGAAATTTTATGTAAAAGTTGTTATATAATTTCATGCACATGTTTTATATATATATATATATATATATATATATATATATATATATATATATATATATATATATATATGGTTAAATAAAATAAAGACAAGAGGAAAACTGTATTTTAAATCGCCTACGCTATCCAACACTACCAAAACATCAATTTACGCCCCGGATTTTTTCCAATCTCACCTTTACTTATGGAAATTATACTAAAACAAACTAACATTCAGATTAAAAATTTCAGAGAAAACGGTTGAATTCACTTCATTTTAACATCTCTTGACTTTGCGCTACACGTGAAGAAATTCTAAAACAGACTTACACACAAAATAAACAGTTCTGAAAGAAAACGGTCAAATTCCCTTCATTTTAATATCTCGTGACTTTACACTACACATGAAGAAATTCTAAAAACAAAAATATTCTGTTGATCTTTTGAAATGATTTGTGAGCGTCTTTGTGGTTACGAACACTGTTTGTTTAGTGGATATCGGCTCGGAACGAGAAATCGGGGAGCCAAGTTCGAATTCCAGTTGAATTCCTTGCATTCACTTACGCGCAAATACCCTTGGGAAAGGTAATAATCCGTTTCTTCCTTCCAGTTATGGGTTAAATAATAGGACAGATTGGGTTCTATAGCCTTGGTCGGCAACCAGTCTACCGCAAAAAGCAATGGCAACCTACTGCGGGATAATCTTCTGCCCAGTCAGTCATGTCTCTTTCAAGACATGATCGCCCAAGCGTGTATCACGTATGGCACTTAACTGACTGAATTTAGAATAAAGCTCATTTCGGTTTTTGCCTTGAAAAAGTCCATCACGGGACGAATCACGTAGGCGATTTAAAATACAGATTTCCTCTTGTCTTTATTTTATTTAACCATTCTGTCCTTAATCTCAGATTATAATTGAGTATATTTTTACATATATATATATATATATATATATATATATATATATATATATATATTAACAATAACATCTAAACAGCGAAACCGTTTTTGATTGTTGTAAACAAATTGAAGTTAATTGTCAAATTGCACGTACAAATTGATTGGTTAAAAACAGGACTGTTTTTAACCAATCAGTTCGTTATCGACAAATTAGTGATATTTTGAAAATAGGTAAACGTTTTCCGCTAGATGTATTCTTGGAAAGAAAATCCTACACGGGAGTTATTCAAACTGGGTAGAAACTGGGTAGCTGTGCATGACATGCATGGCAGGAAAACGATAATACTTGTCTAAGGTGCAGATAGAAACTCTGTATTTTTGATTGTAAATCGATGGTGTGCCCTAACCGTCACGCATTCCCCAGCAGTCTGTATTGGACATTCCAATCCCAATTTTTTTTTTTTAATCATCTCACCCCAAGCAAGGCATTCCACTGCCACTATTGCGCAAGGGGCTACATAGGGGAAGGTAAAGAGAAGGAGTGGTTAGACATAGGGAATGTCAGGAGGAAGGTGACAGATGAGTAAGGATACCGAGGATGAGGGTTGGGCAGATGGGAAGAGTGTTTGATAGAATGGGAGCAGGTTAGTGTGTTAGGAGGTGTCTATTGACCTTACATTTAAACTCCTGGAGATTTTAGCCGTCGGGGAAGCAATCGTTTGGAAGAGAATTCCACAGTCGGGAAGTGCGAGGAAAGAAACTGTTGGAGTAGAAGTTACGGCTGCATTTTATCGGTTTCACTGTAAAAGGGTGTGATCTAGTTGCTAATCTAGTATCTCGTTCAAATACGTATTTAGGGGGCACTAGTGATCTAAGTTCATCAGAGCAGAAGCCGTGAAAGTATTTATATATATATATATATATATATAATCCCTCTAACGAATTCATTTTTAAAAAAAGATTTTATATGAATTGGCAAATACCAGTTTTGAATGAGGCACCAGGTGAGGATCGAACACGGTAAATCTACCAAATTATTCCCGGTAATCATTTTCATATAGCGTGCTCCACACCTACATTAAGAAGGAAAAACAAATTATGAATTCGGATAAAGAGAGAAAAACATAAAAAAAGGGATTTTTAAATTGAAGGAGAATTGTGTAACCCTAGAAAAAGTATTAGTAATTTATATTCTCAGTTTAGTGCCATACGTGATACACGATTGGGCGATCATATTCTAAAAAAAGACACGGTAGACTGTCCAGAAAGTTTTCCAGCAGTAGGTTGTCATCATTTTTTGTGATATACTTGTTTCCAACCAAGGCTAAAGAGCCCAATATGTCTTACTATTTAGCCCATAGTTGGTGGGGGGGAGAAAGAAACCGATTAATACTTTTGTCAAGGATATTTGAGCGTAAATAAATACAGCAAATTCAAACAGAATACGAAGTTGGTTTTCCTATTTTTGGTTCCAATCCAATATCCACTGAACCAGAAAGCAAATAATTTCAATTTTGCTGGGATCTAAAGTAACGAATCGATTTTCTATGGTTATCGTTATATATATATATAAGGTAAGATGTTTGTGTGTGTGTCTGTTTATCTGTCTGTATGTCTTTTATACAAATCCACAATCTTTATCCGATTCTCACCAAACTTCACACAACTATTCATTAGGCTTCCGTTCATGTCATTGGGTACTTATTTTGTCTGATTTACCCCCGATATCAGAGATCGATACCCCGATATCCGATCAGGTCTGACCAAGATCAGGATTTCAGCCCTTTTATTGTAGTTGTTGCTGCAGAATTTGCTCTAACTTGGTAAAATTATAGTTTTTAGTCTCAAACATTAATAGATATTCTCAGTCGACTTACCTTCCCCGGGTACGATACGTTTTCATGGACTTTCTTAGGTTATTTTATCCTTAAATGACTTATTTAATTCGGATATTGAAAATCGATACCCCGATATCCTATCGGGTGTGATCAAAATCAGGTTTTCAGCCCTTTTATTTTTGCTTTTTGCTTCGGGTTTTGCTCTAAGTAAGTGTAATTGTAGTTCGTAGTCTCAGTCATGATATCATTTACTCAGAGGACTTATTTAGCCTTCAAAAATTCAGTCTGCGACAGAAAACTTATTTGACATCGATACCAGAAAACAAAATTTGAATTACATCCATTCATCTTTCTTTCAATCTACGGTTTTACTTTCACTGGAAGCAACTATTGCTTTTTAGTCTTTCGTGCCAACTACCAAAGAATCTGAGCTCCAGGACCATGGATTAGTTTTAAAGCTTTCATTACACCCGAACAACGCCGGGCTATACTGCTAGTTAATTAATAAACTGACCATCACCTTATTATTCAAAATTATTTATCTTAAAATATATCCAAAGCACTCAGATTACGGTAACATCAGTTTGGATGGCCTGTTCCCTTATGATCCCCGAAGTTAAGCAACATCGAGCCTGAAAGGTTATTAGATGGGAATATCAGATGCTATATGTTTAAATATTCGTATGCTGTAACGGATAATGGTTAAGACAGGTTTATCAAAGATCTGAGTTTGAATTACGGTTGGTTTGGTTATATCTGCTAACGCTTAAATATATTTGAGAAAGGTAAGCATCCACCTTTTCTCACCCAGCTGTTGGTCAAATAGTGAGTCTTGTATCACTAAAACCTTTAGTATCTAAAAAAAATAAAAATAAAAAATAATGCACACAAAAAATTTGGATTTTGGCATTGCATAACAACTACAGTTTACTATCCCGCAAAAAATGAAAGAATACGTTTTGGTTGTCACTGTAAAGACATGCAGTTGTGTTCAAAATATTTAGATGTTGAACTTATATAAATCATAGAGGTTGTAATCCAACTAACAGAAACAAACTAACAGTTAACATGAAAGGATACATTTTATCTTTAGTTGAAGACAGTAGTGTTTCATATATTTAGATGTTGGTATAAACTATACAGGTTTAAAAAAAAACAGCAATTATCGAATGAAAAACAGCGAGGTCAAATTGAACAATAATGGTTAGCTCTGATGCAAATATTTCGTCTTATGGAACAGCGTGGTTGTACAAGTAAAATGTGTAATCCCCCAGATAATGAATCTTATTTTTATTTCTTTGATTGGTGGATTATTTTTCTTTATCTTATTCTTCCCTAGTCTGTCAGTCAGTCTCTTTCTTTCTTTTTTCTTTGCCGGCTGTATTTTACTTACCTTTGTGTATAGGTCACACTGGCTATTTAATTGACCCTCCCATGACCCACACTGGTACCGCTCTCTGGCCAAAAAGTTAAAGAATTATTTTTTTCAACTCACCGACAGAAACAATGTGTGTTTTGGGATGGAATCAACTGTCTTGAATATTGTTAAAAGTAAGCCATTTTTGTTTGTTTTTGCCTAATTTTTGCTTAATTTTAAAAGTTTCATGCCTAATTGAAGGATTGGCTTTGTTTTTAGCAGAAATTTATTTGACTGGACTTTAACTAAGTTAAAACATGGCAAGTCACCAACCATTTTTTTAATTGGAGTAGATAGACCAAACTATCGCAAGGTTCACACTCCACCCACGTCTATTGAACAGATGAAGAGGCTCATCCCTTGTTCCCTGTTTAGGATATGGTTTCCGGTTTTCTCTTTTCTAATCCCTTCACTCTTACATAGCCCGCTGCGCATCAGTGGCGTTACCGTCTTGCTCGGGGTGATATGATAAAAAAAATAACTCGTATCCCAAAAGACATCATGCCAGCTAACCTGGCAGCAAAACACAGTCCAGCAGGTCGGTCTGCAATACGTTTCAAGTACGTCTGGCATCGACCTTGTTAGCAGAGGAGAACTAGCAGACACTCACAGAGACTGGCGCTAGGCAGAGTTCCAATTCAGGCGCGTACACAGAGTTCGAGGACGTAACACAACGCAAGAAGCAAGAAAATAAGCAATCTTAGTCTTTAGTTGCACATCGCGTCTTCGTCTCCCATTACCTGCAGAAGAGACCGATATGCACCTCAGACGTTACTAGCGACAGGGCTGAAGTTGATGTGGCACAATGCTGAAAGTATGAGGCACTCAGTGAGGCGCGAAATCATCACTCAGTCGTAACTGATCAAGCTTACTAACTATTACACCACATCGAATGGCTCTAAAAGTAATTTGGTAACCATAACTTAGATGGAGCACACGGCTTAATATGTAGAACACAAAGTGAGGATCGAATTCACTACTCAGTGGTAATTGATCTAGTGAGACAATATTGCTAACTGTCATACCACACTGGAGTGACAAAAAGATTTATTAAGCGAAAGTGGGAAGCACACAGTGAGAAACGAAATCACTTTTTCCTTTCATGTGCCGTGTTCCTTAAGAGCGTAGGCAATCATGGACATCCACATTTTTCTGACTCTTGTAGCTCTTAATAAGTTTTGCCTCTTTGTTATTTCTCTCAAACAATATTCTGCTATCCATCATCTCAAGCACATCTTGGCAGACCGGCTGCAACCACTCTCTCACCGGCGTGATGTGGCTTCCCTGTGCCTCTTCTACAAATACTTTCATGGCTTCTGCTCCGATGAACTTAGAGCATTGGTGCCGCCTAGTTATGAATTTACACGAGATACTAGATTTGCAACTACGTCCCACTCTTTTACAGTGAAACCGAAAAAATGTAACCGTAATTTCTACTCCAACAGCGAGAGAGTGACTGCAGTCGGTCTGCCAAGTCGGTATCGATCACATTACAGACTCTCCGCTGTATTTTGTCAAGATCCCCGAGGTGAATAGCAGGGGCACCCAACCAGATGTGGCAGCAGTATTCAATACACGAGCGGATGGTAGATTTATATATGTGCACGATAGATTCAGACTGGAAAAACTTCCGGGCCCTGCTCAGAGAACCGACTTTCATAGCAGCGGATTTAGGAATGGATTCTATACCAAGATAAGCTTGCTAGCCATTACACCCTCCTCGAAGTGCCCATTCTAAACACATATATGTTGACATAGAACAAGAGGAGAAAGGAGGATTAAAATATAATAAGGTCAGTACGGACACATCTAAAGAAAAATGTTTGTTTAATAACGGAATTTCAAAGATAGAAAAATAAGAAGAAAAATAATGCAAAATAGAAAGAAAGTTACAAGTCTATGAAGGTATGGTAAGCGATGCGAAACGGAATTGAATGGAAAAAAAAGAAAACGATGAAAGATAATTTGAACGCAGAAGAGAACGAAAAAAAAAGAGAAAGAAAAAAAGAGCGATAATCGCAAAAAGACAAAGTTGAGACATTGAAAAAGCAGGAAATCTCGATATCCTTAGGGAGAATTCTCCTTCAAAATATGTCCGCTTTAGAAAAAGACTGTAAAATGCGAGAAACATTCTGAATAGCTAAACATTTGCAGTTTCCAGATCAATTCAGGATATAATACAATTAATTACTGTTCAGAAACACTGGAGACGTAATAAAAAAAAAGACAATACTAAAAACAAGAAAGTCAAAAGCAGCGCCGATGTTATATTCCATGAACTAAAGCAATAAGAAAAAAAAACAAAGGAATCGATAAATCAGCTTCATATTCTCCAACCTTTCTTTCTTATGCTTTTATTTTGATAATCAAAAACAATGTATTTTAAATCATTTACGCATCCATTTGCCTCAGCAAATTTGGTTCGTCCGTTTGCTATTTCAATGAATATAATTCAAACGAAAAAATGCAAAACTAAATACAAAACTAATACTTTCTATTAAACTGACGCGAGGAAATTTTGTCTCTCGAGGATTTACCATAGAATCAGAACTACCTTCGAAATCTTCTCTTGTTTATTCGTTTGTTACTTCGTTGGCGACGTTCCTTTATCGGCTCACACGACTTGCTAATTTCACGGAATCTCCTGTGACTCTACACATATCCCAAGTCCTGCGAACACCAAAAATACATCCAGCGCCTTTCTTTAGAGATGCGGACGCGGCATGAACGAATTTTTTAAAAACTACCTTCTTTCTAAAGTCCCTCTTCTGAGACGTTAGACTAAAATGACGAACAACACATGAGTGAGAAACCGTTGTCCGTAACAGTAGCAGAAATGACGAAACGCACTCTATTGCTACTGGAACGTGGCGCTGAACTTATGTCGTTTCGCGTTCACTGACGTATTGCGTTCTTGGTTGACCCGAAAAAGACGCAGAATTATTCTGAACAAATACTTTAAGCAAAGCTTCTGCACAAATATAGAAAATAAATAAAGCAAACCAAGAGAAATGTGGTTCTACAGAAGGATGATGGTAATGACAGTTACCGAACATGTGAGTCACCTTGAATTTCTAGAGAAAATAGAAACAAAAAGTCACATATGCTAAGAATCAGAAACATATATAGCATTGAATGATGGATAATGTCTTCACAAATGAAGAAGAGACTTACAGCAACAAAAGTGAGGCTCTACAGAAGGATGATGGCAATAACATGGACCAAACATGTGAGCCACCATGAATTTCTTGAGAAAATAGAAACAAATGTTATATATGCTTAGAATCAAAATCATATATGGAATTGGATGATGGATAATCTTTTCACAAATGAAGAAGAGACTTATAACAACAAAAGTGTGGTTCTACAGAAGAATGACGGTAAGACCATGGACAGAACATGTGCGCCACCACGAATTTCTTGACAAAATAAAAACAAAATGTTACATTTGCTTAAATTCAGAATCATAGATGGTATTCAATGATGAATAATTTCTTCACAAATGAAGAAGAGCCTTGTAGCAATTGAAGTGTAGTTCTACAGAAGGATGATGATAATACCTTGGACCGAACATGTGAGCCACCACGAATTTCTTGACAAAATAAAAACAAAATGTTACATTTGCTTAAATTCAGGATCATAGTTGGTATTCAATGATGAATAATTTCTTCACAAATGAAGAAGAGACTTGTAGCAATTGAAGTGTAGTTCTACAGAAGGATGATGATAATACCTTGGACCGAACATGTGAGCCACCACGAATTTCTTGACAAAATAAAAACAAAATGTTACATTTGCTTAAATTCAGAATCATAGATGGTATTCAATGATGAATAATTTCTTCACAAATGAAGAAGAGACTTGTAGCAATAGAAATGTAGTTCTACAGAAGTTAATACCATGGACCAAACATGTGAGCAACAACGAAATTTTCGAAAAGCTGGAAACAAAGGTGAGACTTATACTCAACACCAGCAACAGACGATTGAAATTTCTAGAAAAGCACACTCAGAGAATATGACGGATACTCACCGGATTTACTAAAGAGCAGAGTAAAAAAACGTATGAACAAATTAGGGAGATGGGTTTAATGGAGAGCAGGTCAATGTTTACAAGAGATATATAAAAATAATATAAAGAGCTACAAGGACAAAATGGCACAATAATTAGTAACAATGCGCAAAAATAGAAAGTACTTGTATTCTTTACATCGTGGTAATAATGAATTCCATTTGAATTCATTGCATTCACTTACGCATAAATACCCTTGGGAAAGGTATTAATTCGTCTCTTTCCTCCAATTATAAGTTAAATAATAGAACAGATTGGGTTCTATAGCCTGGGCTGGTAGCCAGTCTACCGCAGAAAACAAAGGCAACCTAATGAATGATAATCTTCTGCCCAGTCAGTTATGTGTTTTTCGAGACATGATCGCCCAAAGCGTGTATTGCCTATAGCACTTAACTGACTGACTGAATATAATAGTTGGAAATATGATTAAGTCTTCTACGGGGATAGGTTTTCCATTGTCATGAAGTAATAAACTGATCCCCCACTAATTAATACTTAATAATATAATACATTTCTCCCCCCCCCTAGAGTTATGAGTCAAATAACAGGACAGACTGGGTCCTATAGCCTTGGCTGGCAACCAGTCTACCCTGGAAAGCAATGGCAACCTAGTGCGGGATAATCTTCTGCCCAGTCAGTTATGTCTCTATCGAGACATGATCGCCCACAGCGTGTATCATGTATGGCACTTAACTAACTGAATAATGAATGAGCTAAAATTCTTAACAGGGCTCATTATTGACGACCAGAATATTAACGACAGTTAATAAGCGATGACTGTTGATATATATATGACACATTACCATCTTTTTCTTCATAAAAAAATCAATATTGCTCTTGATATAAAAAATGGGGTTATATGTGTTTCAAAAGTGTATACAACTGACTTCAAAATTTTTTATTTCAAGAATAAATCCAAAGTTATTTATCTTTTATATGAGAAACATTGAATCAAGTGCATATTCAAAATAGAATTCTAATTATGAATCACCACGAGCAAAATATTCATGTTTTACTGTATTCGATAATTTTCTCCTTTCTTAATACCCAGCTTTATTTTGGCAAAGCGTAGAAGAAACTATGAAGAGTGCTGGATTGCTATGTGATATCTGTCATTCAGCATGGCTTTGAATGTTGGACGATCACCTCAAGGATGAAGGAGAGGCTTGAGGCAGCAGTAATCTGGTTGTACGGAAGGATGCTGAGGATAGCATGGACTGAGCACGTGACTAACAAGGATGTGTTAGATAGAATGGAAACGAGGTGAAAACCCATAATTAATATAAGAAAGAGACAGATGAGGTTTCTGGGATGTGTAATGAGGAAGGAGGGCCTTGAGAATTTAATACTCACAGGGCGGATAGCTGGAAAGAGATACAGGAGATAGCAGCGCGAGTCTTACTTGATAGATCAAATCAAATAGATGGCAGATTTCGGTTTGAGTAAGACACCAAGGGGAAGAATTTTTGCGAGTGACAAGAGACAAAGCCATGTAGAAATTAAGAATAGTCTGAAAAGAACACGGAACATGAATAAAAAGATCATTAAATAGACTAAACACAACGTAAAATAGAAGAAAATGGAATAAAAACGGAAGCTTCTGTCTTTTGTATGCAATAAACGCATTTGAAAAGCAAACCAGAGTATTGAAAGAGAGAAAAATGTCATTGGAAACAAAGAAGAGAGTTCTGGTGTTGCTATGCGATATAGGTACTCCTTTATGGCAGTGAATGTTGGACGATCACCTCAAGGATGAAGGAGAGGCTTGAGGCAGCAGTAATCTGGTTGTACGGAAGGATGCTGAGGATGGCATGGACTGAGCACGTGAGTTACAACGATGTGTTAGAGAGAATGGAAACGAGGCGAAAACCCATAATTAATATAAGAGACAGATGAGGTTTCTGGGACATGTAATAAGGATGGAGGGCCTGGGGAATTCAATACTCACAGGACGGATAGAAGAAGAGAGACCTACTTGATAGGACTGAATAAATGGATCGCAGAGCAGGGTTTGAGAGAGATAAAAAGAGGAAGAATTTTGAGAGCGAAAGAAACAAAGCCAAGTAGAAGTCTATGTTCACCTACGTTCTGAAGTGACACAGTACATGATGAAGAAGAGTTTGCAATTTGTAGCTTGCGTCTTGTAATCCTCTTCTTGCTGACAACCTTACATTTATTTTTCTTACAATTTATGTTTACGCCTTTCTTCTCATTTTCCATTACTGACTTATCTTTTCTTTGAGAATGTTTACTTTGCTGAATATTTACAAATTGTACGTGGACAATATGCAGGATATACGTACATTATTACTAAATCATTGTGCCATCAATAAGACCTTCATTTACTTAAAGGAGATATTGTGACGACGCTCTCGGGTCGTTAGTCTTGAGAGCTTTGACACAGTAGCTGATCTTCAACTCGCCTATTACAACAGGGTTTCTCCTTGCCCACGCTGTGAATTTTGATCCCAAGGAAGGTACGTTGAAATTTTGCTAGCTGTATGTTTATCACATCGAACCAGGCCGGACGCGTGTACACATATAGATTGAAAAAAAAAACGGCACCAAAAAATATAAATAAATTCAATGACGCCCGCCTTGATAAGTTGCAGAAAAGTCTTTATATATATATATATATAAAACAGTAAACAGAAATAGAATATAACAGTCGTCGAATTTCTCTTCTTGCAACGGAGTGAAAGTTTTAGTATCATATTAATGTTTGTTCACTCCCATCGGAGATTTCAAGTTTTCTTCTTTTTTTTTTTTTTTTCAAGTTTCGACGGTTCAAAAAGTCTTATCAAGGCTTTTCACCGAATCCTAAACCGAAACAGCCGAAGATGGGTCTTTGTAACGACAGCGGTAAATTCGTCCTGTCTGCCTTAGCCCGGCGCGGCAGCAAAAACTCAACTCATTTTAGCCCTCTCGGCTTTGATTTTTATGAGTGTCCTAAATTATCTTGGGAGGTGCGTTAAGGACAAAGGGCGTCCATGCAAATCAAATCTTTAACCAATGAGATTACTCCCAGCTAGCATCATGAGGCGGAGTGATTTTCTCCTCTTGGTTTAACCAATGAATAGCAATATTTCTATTAACATAATTTCTTTTCTTCTTCTTTTGACTACCTATATTTTTCACTTTCACAAGCCGTAAGGCCAAGACTTCCATCCGTTTTTACTTTAGTTACATAATGGCAGCTAATGATGACCTTGCATGACCCACATCCCACAGCTGCGAAAATATTTTTTTGATTTTTATTCTCTTCAATTTTCAGCTATTTTTTTTTCAGATTTTACAAGTTTGTAATATATACACTGATTTTTAACTAAACTCATATTGCGATTAACAATAATACAACTAGTAATATCTTCCACTCCGTCGTAAACATAGTGTTTTTTTTTTCACATGCAATATTATAGTATTATATGCCAAAAATGGTGTTATAATATTATACTGAATAATTTCCCTATATTATGATGTTATAGAGTGAAGTAACTTTAGTGTTATTTACAATAAACAATACAGATATAAAACATTTTTCTTTGTTGCCAACAATATTATGGTCTCATATACACTTTTATCTATTTTGTATTATAATATAACGGATGATTAAACAAGTCTTATTTATTGAGTAGCTTTTTTGTAATATTTTGCAAATATCTTTCCGAGTTTTTACGTATGAAACACAAAAAAATAAAGTGATATACACCTTTATCTATTTTGTTTTGTTTTTATTGATTATAATATATCGGATGATTTAATAAATATTATTTATTGAGTAGCGTTTTTGTAATATTTTACAATTATTTTTCCGAGTTTTTACGTACAAAAATGTATATGAGAGTTTTATAATTTGCCTGAAGCATTGTGTATTTTAATGTGCATGGGTAGGTATTTGAAGGCTTTCACAATGCGTTTAGTAAAATAAAGGAAGGTAAAGATGTATATTTTTATTATGGTGATTCATTAGCATTCTGATTTGAATATATTTTTTATTCAATGTATCTAAAACAAAATATATCAACAGTTTTTGTATTTATTCTTGAAATTTTAAAATTTTGAAGCCAATTTGTACGCAAAAACTGCGGAAATTATGTATTTTTATATATGTTTCCATAGTAAATGCACGTGCCACAGAGGAACTTGATTCATCGTTTGTATTATGGAGGCACCCATCATCTCACAATCGATCACGTAAGTTAACCTTTCCAGACAGGATGCATAGAGATACATCTATCGCCAAGACAGAGCTTACAGGAGCTATGACAAATAGAGAATACTGGAAGGGTTTAGTGAGTTCTATCTCGGCAATACTTTCCACATCAAACTAAACATTTCAGATTGACTGAAATAATGATTCTTTTAAAGGATTAGAGGAACAACTTACACTAATTCTACAGAACTAAAGGAAATTAATACTGAGCATCAGGAAGAGACAGCTGAAGTGCCTTGGAACACGCAATGAGGAAGGATGGCTTGGAGAATCTGATACTAACAGGCCAGATAGAGTGAAAAAGAGACAGCGGAAAGCAGCGGATAACATATTTGAAGGATCTAATCAGGTGGATGACGGAACGAGGATTGCATGGTGTAACAGGAGAATGCGTGCTCAGAGCCACCAGTGATAGGAAAAAGTGAAAGGCCATGATTGCCTACGTCCTGAAGGTCTATTAAATCCACATCCGGAATTTTTAGCGATTTGTAGCGATCTGTCTAGGCTATTTTCATACATTATGGCAATTTGCGGTCTTTGGCGAAACAATAGTTGGCGCAGCCTATTCTATGTTCAATTTCATTTTCTCTTATATTTTGTTATAGATGATATATACAATGATATATCTGAAGTGCTTAGTATTTACTAATTCCACATTCTGATTTTTTTTATGAAGGATCATATTTAAATTCCGTCATTGCTTTCATTTCATTTGTGGATCAACCATTTACTCCTGCCTTGATATTAAGGCTGATCAGTCAGACACGACCAAAATTGCAGGCGACGTCCAAAACGACGTTGGTAACTGAGGCAAAAGACGGCTTGTTAATTTTATCGACTCCGAAACTAAACTTATTCCCTATTATCATAAACATCTCTCTGTCTTCCATCAAACCTCCAGGAATGGGACTCTTTTCGCGTTTCCGGGTTAACACGCAGCTGACGCCAAGTAAAAATACCATACTGAATCCATTGCTAGATCAGTATGGGCACCTCGAGGTGGTGTAATGGTCAGTAAGCTTGTCTCGCTAGAATCATTACAATTGAGTTGTGAGTTCGATCCTTACTGGGTGTCCCTTAGGTTTGGCAATGTGCTACATCTAAGCTACGCTTAGAAAATTGCCATTGCTAGATCAGTTGCAAAGAAAGCTGTTTCAATGTATTGTGCAAGACAATTTTCCTTTCCAGATTCTATCTTAAGTCAGTCAGACATGAGTGACTTGGCAGAAGAATATTCCGCAGTGGGTTGACATTACTTTCTGTGGTAGACTGGTTGCCAGCCAAGGCTTTAGACCCCAATATGTCCTGATATTTAACCCAGAACTGGAAGGAAAAGACGGATTAATACCTTTCCCAAGGGTATTTGCGCGTAAGTGAATGCAAAGAATTCAACTGGAATTTGAACTCGGCTCGCCGATTTCTCGTTCTGGGCCGATATCCACTGCACAACAACGCACATCCTATATTGCATGTCTATAAATCTACCATTCATCCATGCTTGAAATATTGCTGCTTTATATGATACGGGTGCCCTTGATATTTACCTTGAGTTCCCTGATAATATGCAAATAAGAAGCAGCAATATTATTGGTTTTGATCTGCCGCCTCGGCTTCTGTCACTTTCTCATCGCTGAATGTTGGCCTCTTTTTGTCTTTTCTATAAATATTTTCATAATACACTTTTCGTAGTTAAACACAGTACTGGACAAGGATCTAGAACTCATCAGTTTAGAGTTGAGATGGATAGATAGAACCGTAAGTTATATACAGACATTTTCTTTTCTCGCACTTCCCGCTTTTGTAAACTCCCTTCCGACTCCATACTTTTAAGCAATCCTTAATTTTCAAAAATTTAAATACTGTGTCAACTGCTGTTTATTTTCTTTTGATTTTCTCTTCTCGCTAATTATTATTGTTTCTGTTCTTAATTTTTCTACACTCTGTAACCCCTTGTGTCTTAGTTGCTTTATTCCCTTGCATCTGCTGATGCTGATTGAAAAAAAGCAAAACATCATAATTTAATTTTATATGTTCTGTTTTGTGAGTTCTACTTGGTGGAACACTTGGTTTAATTACAGTGAGTTTTAATTTATAAAGTCTATCAAATTCGGGGCAAACATTTATGAATTTATGTGCATTATTTCTTTAGAACCTTCTCGAAGTTTGCTCATTAAACTCAAAGAATTCGAACATGATTTCATTAACAGAAGAAAGAATGATTTGAAAATCAAGTTCTTTCACACGACAAGAACTGAACAAATGATCAGTTTATAGGATTTATTCAGGTAACAAGCCGACGTGTTTAAAGCACTCAAGAAAAGGCGCAAATTCAACAGCTTCTCTTGGGAGTATTCTTTAGTTTCCCAGCCACTAAAACTTGTTTTAATCATACTCCATTAATTTAGTAAGTAAATGTTTTTGTCTTCAAATACTTTAGCACCCCCCTTTCACACTCTTGTCACTCTGTCATTAACTTTCCTCGTATAACGTGAGCAGGGAGAAAGAATTCGCATTATGTTAGCATCTGAAATCTTTAGTTACTTAGAACATATAAAAAAGATGTCCTGGCATATCGAAGTGTTTCAATATGTAGCAGAAATGTCTCACTAGAAGATTTACAACTAAATAATGCATCTGATCCTTGCTACAAGCTCCACATTTTTGGCTTTGTTTTATATGTTAGCTAGGCTTTGTAAATCTCTTTGTCACACTAACGTAATGTTAAAAAGCTTGTCCCGCGAGTTTATATATCACTAACTAATGTGTTCGATGGTTTCTGCCAATATTCTGAGAAAATTAATGTTTGAATTTGTGGTAGAGTGGCTGGCACCCATGCACTACTCTCACTGATGGAATAGCCCATTTCTGAAATGATCTATTAAAGTAAATAATAGTATCAATCAAATCGTAAAAATGCAAGTGTCATTCCAGTAATATTCGGACTGATTACTTAAGTCCAAGCAGGTTTCATAGATTTCTCGGGCCTATGTAAAAATCAATGGTCTACTCCGCATTTTAGTACTATCGATTATTATTTTCATGGTTAGAATAATTTGAAATGTCTTGGAGAGAGCTATAAAAATTTCTAGATTATAGGTCACTTTAGTTCCACAAAAATACTGTAGATGATGCAAGAGGCGAATTGCCATTATCAGATCGCCAGTGAAAGCACTAATCTGATCTTCTCTGTGCCGGTATCTTTCAAGACGTAAGCGATCATGTCTCTCCACTACATTCTATCATATGAATCTCTTAACAATATTTCTTTTTTTTACTTCCACTCTCTATTCCGCTATCCATTTAACCAAGCGTTTGTTGTTTTCCTTGTCGTTGTTGTATTCGCTATGTTGTGGGAGTGTCTAATTTTCGAAGCCTGCTTTCCTCATTACATGTTTAAAAAGTTTTAACTCTTTTTCGGATTCTAGCTATTAGTGTCATTTTTTTTCTCTTCCTCGTTAAAGCTTCTTAGCTGCTTACGGCCTCCGATTTTCCCAGTATCCTTCTGCAGAACCAGATTTCTTTATCTGTGATGAAACTGATCAACATTCGCTGTCAATTCTTTTCTTGTTGTTGTTGTTGTTGTTGTTCTTGTTCTTGTTCTTCTTCTTTTATGTGACATGTTCCTCAAAAAACGTTCGCAATCGTTGCTCTTCGCAACATCCTATTAATTGTAGCACTCAGCAATGTTTTTTACTATCTCAACCAATAACTTTTTATTATCAATTTACACAAGTTCGTTAGTTAGGTCGTGTTTCCTTCTGTCAAGTAACGTATCGTGAGTGTTAATTTGTACAAACCTTCTTTATAATTTTATTCTACTTCCTTATTGTTAGTATAATTGTAGTTAGTGTGAAAAATTCTTCTTTGTGTTTGTCACTTTTGTCCTTGTCACTTAGAGACGTAATATTCAAGTGTCATTCTAGTAATATTCGGACTGATTACTTCGGCGGCGACTGTGATATTAACACCTCCCCACTGTGTTGTAAGTTCAGTCTTATCTGTCACTGTAACTACTATACTCTTCTGTTTATATCCGTGTAGCACGGGATATTGTGCTGAATAATACATTATCTGTGTATTGTACCCCCGCAGCGATACAACAAAGTTCAACTTATTCCCGCGCATGACGATAAACTAAATACCGCAGCAAGGGCGATTGAGATGGAGATTTTGTTGGGGGAAACGATTTAGTCAGCAATTGCCAGACCAAGCAATGGTAAGAATTTGGTAACATTGTACTAGTGACAATGACCTGTAATTTGTAGCTCTTAGTAAATGTTGTCTTTTTGTCAAAACTTTCTGTATTCGTTTTCCATTCAAAAAATGTCGTTAGGTAGATTATTTGCAGTTTTCTTTTTTTCCCTTGTCTACAATACTATCTGTCAGTGTCAGATTCTCTGAGCCCTTCTTCCTTAGAAATTCTATATGTCTCTTTCTCTTTTCGAGGTAAAGTATAAGTGTTCTTTTTGTTTCTACTTTATGTAAAACTAGGTCATTGCTCACAAGCAGCCTTTGAGATTTCCTTTGCCAGATCGACTTAGTCGATTAAAAACGTAATTGGGCGATTAACGTTCGCAATGGAACGTGTCACTTCAAATATGGAAAAAGGAATTCTGATTCTTTTTACAACTCAAAAGTATGCCATTGAACATTCACTAATTACTAAGAATGACCTACAATGACATTATTGAACTCTTGACTTTTATCATCCCAGTCAATATGAACATTTGTTTAATAAACACTACCAGAATGGCGCGGAAATATCTCTGTCACCCAGATTAAAGACGCTCAAATATTATTAGAAACTCATTTGGAAAAATATTATCCTATATTTTCTCCACGCTTCGAAAATAAAAACGAACATTTAATAAAAGAAAACATTTTTTTTATAGAAAATCGTTGAAAAAATCAGATTTGTTATTTTTTTTATCGTCTATGAGATGGAGGATGTAGGAAAACAGAAGAAAGAAACTACGAATTTGGGTACCTCTACTCAGTTGCCAAAATAAAATAAAATAAAAATAGCATAGCATAATGTTAACAGGTCACAAACTTAATAAAAACAAAGTTTTATCATCAAAATGTTTATGCTATTATTAAGAGAAAAATATGAAATTTTGTTGTTGTTATTTTTTTAAATTTTAAATCTTTTCTAACACGTTCGAAATTTTAATTAAAATGTCATTTTTTTCGTCAGCGATCCACGCTATGTTTACATAAGGCGACTGTTAAGAAAATGGAGTCGGTCGAGTAAAATGGTTTTGAGGAGAGTAAATTTTCCCTCGTTCTCGACTGCCAGTCTATCGCATGCTTATAATCTTTCTGCAGAATTACATTTCTTTGGCGACGAAGTTTTTTTTCGTAAATCTGTGATGCATTTACTGCTATATCGAAGGACCTGTATTTCGTTACAGTTAAGTAAACCATTTTAGTTTGTAACATTTTTCTGTAGCTTAATATTGTACTTTTGGAAAATTATGGGACTTCGGATTTTGATTTCACTCGTTCCGTTCTTCCGAGATATTTTCATCATGATAAATTCTTGATTGGATCATCATTAATTTGTAAGTTTCATTATGGGCATTTACTTTTGATGACAACCCTACAGTCTGTCTTGTTGCAATTTAGTCTTCTCTTTTCGCTTTCATTACTACCTTCTGAAGGAGTTCCTCTTTTTTTTTCTTTTTTGTATTTGCTATAAACAGAGACATCCACATTTGTAAGATTTTTTAAAAATTACAATTATAATTCTTAACGAAATACCTTACTGTAAAAGTTGAATAATTCTGGTAAGAAGACAAAAACTTGTCTTACACATCATTCCACGTATATGTTTTTATATTTACTAAACCCATTTTCTTTCCGTATGCAGGCAGCTGTATAATTTTAAATTTCTTCTGAAATAATTCAAAGTTAACTACCACTTCCAACAGTATTTTGTGGGAGGATTTATCAAATGCTTTTGCACAGTTTATAAAACATAGCTGTACATGCTTCCGAATTTGTATTGCATTTTCTTCTAACATTCTGACCAATATAATGCATTCCTTATTCTATCTTTTTAACGAAAGTTCACTATTTTTGTCTTATTTTTGTGGTGGATAGGAAATTAAGAATCAAAAGCAACTTTCTTCTTCACTTTTACAAAAATTCACAATGACGTGAGAAATCCTGCTTTGGCAAAAATGAAAAAATATTGACCACGTGCTTAAAGAAAAAGTCGAAACAGATTTCGCGAGTAGATGTTAAATTGATTTTTGACGACTGAAAGGAATTTGCAAGATTGAGAAGAATTGGTAATCCAGTGCCAAAAACCTAAATGACTATAAAGGCTTCAGTCCGTGTCAGCCAAACAGTCAAATGGGAGCAACGAGAGAAATGACACACTAAAATTTAAGGGATAAACTTCAAGTCGACCCGGACTTAAGGTTGTGTCGCAAATTCGTTCTGTTTCTCCTTTTTTCTCCTGTGCTGACTCCTTTTATTTCTTCTTCTCCATTCTCAATCAAAATTCCTACTCAGTGATAACACACACTAAAACGATTTCTTGATACTCTTAACTTTCTCACTGAACATTAAGTTCTCCAATTTATGTTATTCTTTGTTATCAATAAATATGTATTTTAACATGCAAAATGTATACTTTTATTCTTCCACTCTTCCACACAAATCCACACATTCTAACCTGTTGAGAACCAACCTACTGATAATAACGAATGAAAACCCTATGCTGTAAGGAGTTCGGTTATATATGACACAAAGCCGAATTAACAAACATTAACCATCTTCCTACAGATTCATTTCCGGTTTGATTATGCTGTGCGCTCTATTCATCACATTTAAGATGACGAATTTTGTTATGTGGCTCATTAGGCTGATGGATTTCACTCAGCACTATGAAAATTGATATTATTAGGTTTTCTTGAATAACACCATTCTCATATTATGTAATGCGGAAATGCTCTAAAGGGGCAACCATGTCTAATACAACTCCCTCAGGCTACTTTATTCCTAATTAACTGGATATTTCACTTAAATGTTTATATTTCTTGTCTTTCGATATTTCTGTGGCTTGCCGGTTGTCTTCTTTCCGCCCAGAGTTCAACGATTTATTCCTTCCATCCCTGAAGGATTTTTTCGTGGTTGGAGAATCTAAAATAAAACAAATAAAAAAATTCAAATACCTGGGAAATGTTTTGACAGAGGATAGAAAATGCGACTCGGAGATCCAAAGACGCATTGGTTTGTCCAAGGATGCATTTCAGAAGCTAAGCACACTATTGAGATACAGGAAAATCTTATTAGAAACAAAGAAAATAGTGATGAATTGCTATGTGATATCTGTTCTTTTATATGGAAGTGAATGCTGGACGATCTCAAAGGAGAGGCTTGAGGCAGCAGAAATGTGGTTTTACAGAAAGATGCTGAGGATACTATGGACAGAGCAGGTGTGCAACCATGAGGTGTTGGAAAGGATGCAAACGAGAAGAAAACTGACAATAAATAGCAGGAAGAGACAAATGAGGTTCCTGGACACGTAATCAGGAAGGAAGGCCTGGCGAACTTGAAACTCACAGGTATGGTTAATGGAAGAAATGGCAAAGGAAAACAGCGCGAGACGTACTTGTTAGGTCTGAGCAAGTAGTTGACGGAGCGAGGTTTGGAAGAGATACCAAGAGAAAAATTGAGAGCGACAAGAAACAGAGCCAATTGGAAGTCCATGATTGCCTACGTCCTGAAGAGACACGGTACATGAAGAAGAGGTAGAATATCCCTGTCACATTCTGGGATTTTATGCACCCTGTTGATGATCATGCGCGTTGTCGGTTACCTCTGGTATTTGTTCTTGCACATAACTGTTTTATCTCTAATACTCTTTCTGCCTATTTCTACACACGTTTGTTTAGCCATTCCTTTTTAACTAGGCTTCATTTCTTCCGAATTTCGGGAAGAAATGCTTCATATTCTGTGCCATAACCCGGCATTGTTTTTTCTGTCATCTGTCATCCATTCTTATTTCTGTTGTCTAGTTTACTCTGAAATTGTCTCGTTTGCAGATGTTACTAAATATCCATTTAATATGAACCACTTTGAATTGCCAAACGGTTAATTTATTCTTCGAGAAAATACACCAGCTGTAATTGGTAGATCTCAGTCGCTTTCTAAAAGCCCAGATGTTATTGATTACTGTATCTGGAGTAGATTTCTAACTCACTTACCAAACTTTCGTCGTAACATCATCGATAACTGAAGCTTGGAATTAAATTCATTTCTAAACTATCCGCAAAGCCTTTACCTAGTTACCAGGCTTACAACTTTGTGTTGAATATTCAGGTAAACATTTCGAACATCTACGATAATTATTTAGCTTGTGACTGAATTCTTCTTCTCCTATGTGCTATGTTTTTTTAGCACGTAGTCGATCATGGCCTTCCACGTCTTCCTATTTCTGGTGGCTCTTAGCACGCTTTCTCTTGTTACCCAATCCCAAATCCGCTCTGCCATCCACTTGCTCAGGCCCGTCAAGGATGTTACACGCTGCTTTCACCGGTCTCTCATTCTCTCTATCTGACCTGTGAGTATCAGATTTTCCGAGGTCTCATTCCTCAAGAGAGCTCGGAAAACAGGAGAAAGCGTGCTAAGAGCCACCAGAAATTATACGTATATCATGGATTTAGCTGTCTTTACCTGATGCTATGTTTTAATGTCGAACCATGATATTCGCAGCATTCTTCTGGAGAAACTCATTTCAGTTGATTAAGGTTTTTCCTTCACAGTTAAATCTATTTATTTCTTAATTTACCACTTTTGAACTAGTCGTCTCTTGTATATTTTTTTAGCGCTATCTGTTTCTTTATACTTCATGTCTGGGTCATTCATGAGTCTGTCATAATAGTAATTCGGGCGCTGCTTTGACCCTTTTGATTTTCCGTAAAAAGTTTACACATCTCGGCACTAGGGTATCTTCTGAGATGTAAAACTGTCTTCCTGATTTTCATAACGATCGTTATGCAGTCGATTTAAAACTAAGTTTCTCATCTCGGGCTTCTGCATGTCTATATAGTCTACTGGCCATAATTATTAGACAACCCTAGTGTTTTATAAAATTGATGTATTCCATACTATTTTTAGTATTTATTGCCAAGTAAA
>JBBBDQ010029957.1:900000-977500 GCA_037127315.1 Ascarosepion bandense
TATAGAAGCTGTCTACAGGCACATTTTTCCGAAAACACTTTAAGTCCTGCAAGAGAATGTACACCTTACTAATGGTAAGATGTTACGCATGAAGAGACCTCTCAGCAAATTTTAGTCACATTGTTCTGGCTGACATCTACCATAAAATATGGATATCTAAAGGAGGACCGGTTCCATGGAATTGCATGTTCATTTGACCACAATCATTTGAAGTTTTATCTGTGGGTCCACGTAAAGCAATTACTTTATGCAGCACGCATTAACAAATACAGAAACGCTTCATCAATGCTTGATGGGAGTCTGAAAAAACATTTCGACGCCGTATCATATTTGAAAAGATCCGCAAATCAATGATCCGACGGATGCATGTGTGTATAGAAGCAAATGATGAGATAAAGCAATCGCCTTTTGGACATATCTTTATATAGATATTTTCCCTTGATTTCGTGTAAGGAACGCACCCTAAAGTTTGTAAAAGTGTATTGATACACCTTGTATATATATATTTATTTTTTAATCATATCACCCCAAGCAAGGGGGCTACATAAGAGTAAAAAGATTAGAGGAGAGTGAAGAAAAGGACAAACCAGTTATAAAGGAGCAAGAGAAGGATGGGAATACAGGTGTGATGACAGTTGCAAAGGTGGAGAAAAAGGAAAGGATATACAGGGCGGTGTGGAAAGAACTAGAGTCAAGTAGTTAAGAGATGAGTATTGACCTTGCATTTAAATTCCTGGAGGTTGTAGCAGTCAGGAGAGCAAGAATAAGGAAGCGAGTTCCACAAGCGGGAAGTGCGAGAAAAGAAGCTGAAGGAGTAGAATTGTCGTCTGCATGTGGTTGGTCTAACTGTGAATGGGTGAGACCCAGTTGCCAATCTGGTTGCACGAGTAAACACAGGTTGCGGAGGCACCAGTGACTTAAGTTCGTTGGAGCAGAAGCCATGGAATTACTTATAGAATAGACAAAAGAAGCCACATATCGTCGGTGGGAAAGTGGCTGTAGTCGAGCCGCCAAGTCGGTACCTATCACATTACTGATTCTCCTTTAGAGCCTGTGAAGAACACGGGGATGAACATCGGGGGCACCTGACCATATATGACAGCAGTATTCCATGCACGGACAAATGGTTGATTTGTATATATGCAGGATGGTTTCAGGTGGGAAAAACATCTTGGCCCGACACAGTGACCAACCATTCCTAGCAATGGATGTAGCTATATATACAAGGTGAACGAATAAATTGTCATCATTTTTAGTTTCACGCATGCACGTTCCTTGTTATTGATTTTGTCGATTGTGCAGATAAACAACGTCTGTTACAAAATAAGCGCTATGACGTAATTCACACCGCAGAGAAATCTGGAAACGGCATGCTGTACTGCTTGTCATTCGCACCGGAAGCTCAAATACGAACATTTTAGTGTGTTTGGGTGTCAATCTGAGGATAGTGCAGAATGTTCGGAATGAGTTAGAGAAGTGTAATTGTAATTACGAAGGTATTTTGCCGCTATGACTATTGTTGGCAGTCATATTCCTTTATTTATCTTTCCTCATGGCTTCAGATTCAACATGGAGACCAGGTTAGAGCTTAACTGGCTCAAGGGGTTGGCTGCTACATGATACTATGTCTGGCAACCCGACTCAGCACAACTCCTCATAAGCAGGAGTAGTTAGTCATGGCTCTAAGATAATTTCTGTGATCACATCACCCCTTACATCCAAGCACATATCTCACCAGACGGCAAAACCATTGTTTTTTTATGTGTTAGGGGCGGTTGAGCGAGAGACCAACAAAACGCTTTTTAACACCAAAGAAGAACTGAAGGCAACGATTATGGCAGCATTTACCAACTTAAAAAATAAGACCATCTAGAAGAGTCACAAGAGATTCTGAAGTCGTCTAGTGGCCGTGGTTGAAGTCAATGTACATTTTATCGAATGAATTTACTCTTTACTATTTCAAATTATTCGTTCGATTTTAGTAAACTATCTATTAAAAAAGATGTTTATTGTTTATTTCCACTTTATATTTTTTGCGTAATTTAGGCGATAATTTATCAATCGCAAATTATATATATATATATATATATATATAAAAACGTGATTATATATAGATATACTCGTCTCGAAAACCTTCCTCGAAAACTTTCGGACGAAGAAAAAAAAGAAAAAGAAAAGAAAAGAAAAAGCTCAGGGCATGGGAGTCTTTCAAAAGGGTTCGGACAGAAATAAGTACGAAGCCAAAAAAAACCCGACACTAGCAACCATCTAGCAAAAAGCGCTCAATACAAAGGTAAAGCGAACTTCACATATATATATATATATATTGTGTGTATTTTGGCAGCATTTTTTCATTAATGCAGGTTTCATTGAATAATATAGACAAGTTTTGTCTATTAATTTTGTGTAGGATCCGTTCATACCGTCTGATATACTTGATGGTGATGTCGTTAAAAGACAACAAAAAATCACAGTATTTGTTGAATTTTTTATCGGGTCTAAGCTTTCGGCTCACATAAGCCATTATCAAAGAGTAAATAATAACACACAGTAAACATAGAACAATGAAGGATTACTGTAAACATTTCTTATAATTATATCAATAGTTTCACTGACGGGTACATTAGTAAAAAGGTTTTCCACATCAAGTGAAGCTATGATTTCATTATTAGGATTTGGATTGCCTCTAGGGTTGACTTTATGCTGTATTTACTCGGAAGGTAGGGTGTGATAAGCTGGTTAATATGTTTATTTAACTGGTATACAGGAGTAGGAATTTGGGATATGATAGGGCGGAGAGGATAGTTAGGTTTATGAGTTTTTATGGTTCCGTATATGTAACCAGGTTTATAGTCACCAATAATTTTAGGGAGTTTTAAGGAAGTCTGATCAGCGTTGTTGGCACTAATGAGTTTATTAAGTTTAGATTTTAGTTGGTGTGTCGGGTTTTTGTTAATTTTTTTAAATTTTGTGTGGTCATGGAGTATGTGGTTGAGTTTTGTGTTGTAATCTGATTTGTTAAGTACAACAAAGATGTTAGCCTTGTCAGCTTTTTTTACAATTATGTGAAGGTGGTTGCGTAGTTCGTGCGCGGCACTTTTTAGTTGTTTCGATAGGATTTTTGAGGAGCTTCTGCTTTTATCATGGCGATCTTTGATTGCCTCAGCCTTAAGTAGATCTTTCAGTTCGGGTTTAACGGTTATAAGTTTTTCATCTTGTAATTTAGTGATGCTTTGATAGAGCGTTTCCATTTCAATTTTTTTAGTAAGCTGGTTATACTTACGGTATATATGGCAGTTAGGTCCAAGGTTGAGTAATTCTTCTTGGTGCTTAGTTAGTTGGTGGTTGGAAAGATTTATGAATTTATCGAATTTTTTGGGAAGAGTGATCGTGCCATTGTATAGTGAATTAAGTTTTTTGACAATTTTAGCACGGTGTTCAGCTTCGGATTTTGCGGTGATTTTGGATAGTCTGAGTATTATTTCTTCTAGTTGGTTTGAGGTAGTTATATCTTTCAGTTTGTTGTAGAGGTCATGTCTGTTCTTGTATAATGTGTCAAGATTTTCTTTCGCTATTTCAATTTGCCTTTTCACAAGGCTCCATTTATATTTCAAGGTGGTGATGGTGTGTTGGGCTGCTGGATCATGTAATTTAAATTGTGTGTATTTTGGCAGCATTTTTTCATTAATGCAGGTTTCATTGAATAATATAGACAAGTTTTGTCTATTAATTTTGTGTAGGATCCGTTCATACCGTCTGATATACTTGATGGTGATGTCGTTAAAAGACAACAAAAAATCACAGTATTTGTTGAATTTTTTTATCGGGTCTAAGCTTTCGGCTCACATAAGCCATTATCAAAGAGTAAATAATAACACACAGTAAACATAGAACAATGAAGGATTACTGTAAACATTTCTTATAATTATATCAATAGTTTCACTGACGGGTACATTAGTAAAAAGGTTTTCCACATATATATATATATCTGTCCTTCAACCACGAAACACACTATGGATTTAGCGGCTAGGTTGCGGAAGTCGTTGCTTGGGGAGGCACTATCCTATGGGCAAAGGAGCTTGGATTAGTTCCACCACGGAATTCGTGAGGAGCGGCGCACTTCATCTAGCTTAATTTGTTATCTCTTAGTCATCAGGACCCGTTGTACAGTTGGTATAACATCAGCTTAATAACTAAGACTGTCTGGGTTCGATTCCTGGTAGTGGATGCGCACTGCTAATGAGTCTCAAATATAGGACGAAACGGCCGTCCAGTGCTTTCTGCATTCTGTTGAGGTCGAATATGAAGCTCGATGATTTACTTAATAGTTGTTCAAATCCTCCTACTACTTCTTGAATATATATATCTTAAGTAATGCTTCCAAACAGACAATTATTAAATGTAGATAGATGTTAAGCAAAAGGAAGGAAAGATGCTGGCTTTTTTTTTCACTGCATAATCGCAATAAACACCGTCTTTATTTTGTAAAATCATTATAACTTTGATTTTTAAAAGATCGAAATAACATTTACAAATAAGTCTACAAATATAACGTGCATGTGCTGATTGACTCCCTCCTCATATATTTTCCGAGAAGGCTATAACAGGACCACGTAAACTTCCTCTAATGATGAGCCAAAATATGAATTACCTGTTTTTGCTCTCAAGAAAATGTAAATTGGAAAACATTTTGTATATCAAATTAAATTATAGTCTATTTCTGAACGGCAAATACGTTATAAGAAATTTTGCTTAGGTGAGATATAGAATTAAATATCGTAGCAACAATCTGTAATATTAAACAAGTATTTTTGAAAGAAGGGTTGTTACTCCCCACAAACATATATATATATATATATATATATATATATACACACACATATATAAATATATGCATAAAAAAGACGATAAAAAATAGTATTTCTTCTTGTTTCTTTTTATTCATATATATATATATATAAATATATATATATATATATATATATATAGGGCCCATCCCACTACCATCATTCAGGAATACATTAAAAATAACAATAAATCAAACAACTATACAATAATAAAAATAAAAAGGGAATCTCCAAAAATCATAAACAAAAGAAAAGAAGAATAAGCAACCAATCACGAACAAGACCACTCCCACAAGATCGCGCCATATTTTATGTAATCAAGATAAAGCTTGGAGGTAAGAGCAAACACCACATTCGAGTGAGACAATCATAAGGAACTCCTCCCAAAACTTTGAAGTCGGCATGAATCTGGTCTGTTAAAAAGAGCAACTCTTTGTATCTATCAACGATCTATATACACCTCGATATTGAGCACTCTACAACAAAATACCTGCTTGCCAAAATGCATTTTATCAGAAAAACTATTAACTAGCATCAAATTTGGCGCTAAACATTATCAAAATTAAATACCACACACACACACACACACTTATATATATATATATATATATATATATATATATATATATATATATATATATATATTTATATTTATATTTTGGTCATAATCAAATTAGACCAATAAACAGTTGTATTAAAAAGTGTCCAATACAATTATATTGCAGAACATTTGAATATTTTTCATTTTTAAACGAGTTATTACGTGACCTAGGTTTCTACCATCTGGTGTCTTCGGGAGATTTACAATAACTGATTTTACCGTTTTTTAAGAACGCTGACGTATCAGGTTTTTTTTTTGAACGGTCAGTTTTCAAAATTAGAAGAAGTCGTAACGTTTTCATCCATGATTGTATGATCCTAATATATATGAATATAAAATACAAGAGAAAAACTAAATTTAACCAAACCGTTTCGTCCTCTGAGGGACTTTTTGAAGGGCAATCTGTGTTGAAAAGCTTCAAGTAAGAATATTTTTCCTATTTTTTTAAAATTTATTCTGTCTCCTCTACAGGTACACTGTATCCTAAAATAAGCACACACCCACACACACGCACACACACACACACACACACACACACACACACATCTTTGAGTGAGATTTTGTGCACGCTCACGTTTTAAGTATTAAATATACATATACATAAATGTTTTAAGCATATATAGAGAGAAAGACAGAATACGTGAAATAAAGAGAGAGACACAGAGAGAGAATGAGATAAAGAGTCATACAGAAAATTAGCTGAGAGAGATAGCGAGAGATAGAGAGATAGAGATAGAGTGAGAGAGAGAGAGTGGGAAGCATACAGAAAGTAAGGATGAAATACCAGTACATTTCTACAAAGATATCACTATTCATCCATACTTCTCTTCTCGACTCAATGGCCTGATTCAATTCAATACAACCAGTCCTATCAAGTCGCGCCATAATTCACCCCAAAACTAACTCCATTTTTATCACGACAACAACCATCTACTCCTGCATCTCCTAAATTCGCCGCCATCATTACCATAAGTATACAACAAACTATACAACAAGGCACTTCCGTAGCATATCATGACATCTCTCTTGCAGACCACTTCTTAACAATGTCGGACGAGTCCACTCGACGTGGATAACAAACTTAACGTCTAGTAGTGCCGGAAGCGAAAGACCGTCGGAGCGCAAAGACGCGCACGCATGCGCAGAAATCAAATTAATGCCACCCGCGCGCTGTGTGCAGTCAGGAGCAAGATGAAGGCATCGTGACATAAATACCGACCGCCATGTTGGGTAAACGGATTAGGACTGGTATCAAGTAAAGGGAAAGCAGGAAGTGGGGAAGAAAAAACTTATTGCTGTTAGGACAGAGGAAGAGAAGGGTGTGTGGGTCTGAGAGTAAGCTCTGTTTCAGCGTTGCCCGTCGATTTTGGTGATTGATGCGAGAGGGCTGCCATAAGTGGAGTAATTGATATGATACACGTTGTTATATGATTATCACATGAGTGTGGTTAATGAGCATTGTTCGAGAAAGTCGTTATTTTCATATTGTGAGAGAGTAGAGCAACAAATATGTAACTTGTGCACTGGATAATATTTGAATTCTGATCTGAAACTGTTATTCCTTTTTTAAGTGTAAAAACAGACATAACGTTGAAAAATATAAGAAAATATTAATTTAAAATACGTTGTATTATAATGTTATCATCAAAATTAAGAAAACATTTATACTTATTTATATACTTAGATTAATATATATTGTCTATTTAGACGTGACATGTTCTTTAAGGAAAATGATATTAAAGACAACAGACATTTTATGTTGATTAATTTTATTGATTGATCTTTCCAAATAATAAATGTTTTTTTCTGACATAAGGTGGAAATTACATCAGAAATTTGTAAAAAGTTATTCCTTAAGTCATTACCAGGGTAGGTATAGATGAATAGTAAGTATTGTGAAGTAGCAAAGAATGCTATGACAAAAATAATGCGTAACGTGTGTATGTGTGTTTTTTATATATACATACATTTAAGGATGCGGTGTAGGGGCCTATGTGATGCTTGGTTGATTGGCCTTGTGCCAAACACGTCCGAAGTCCCCACAATTTAAATATCAGAAGGTTGAAGGTTGGTTGTTGAAATGTAAAAGGAGAAAATATTTCGTGTGTGCATTAAAGCACGTATTTATTTACAAAATGACAAAAGTGTAAGAAAGAAAATATAAGTGAAATTTTGTTAGCTGAACACTATAATATATTTGCGAGAAGTAAAATTTTCATTAAGAAAATGCATGCAGTTTTGTAGCTGAAGTTGTTCGTAGAGAAATGTTGGTATTGAAAATGTCCGCAATGTTATGGTTGTGTAGTAGCGGAATGTAAAGTCTTTGTTCCTGCCTCTTTTTGTTAGGTTGGTAATAGGTTGAGAGAGAGAGTGGGAGAGAGAGAGAGAGAAAGAGAGAGATATTTTTTTTATTAATGCGACTTTAACTTATATTTAGAGTGTTCCGATTGAAACATTTATTTAAAAGTTTTCTTTAGGAAAATTTTTATCAAAAATTTATGTCCCAATTTAATATTAACTAATTGATTAAATTGTCGATTGTACCATATGGTTTTTCTCTTTCTATTTTTCTTTCCAGAACAACTATATTTTTTCATATAAATAATCTCAGAAGATATAAATACACTATTCCTAAGAACTTTATTGAAAATGTTTTTTAATATTTCTTTGCTAGATGAGTGTAAATTTATGCGACATTCAACCGATGTTGGAATATGTTTGTTAACAGATGGTGGGTGATTCGATCCATGGTTTATATAAATTGGGTTAGCATTTTTTTTTATGTAAGGTTGAAAATTATTTGAAACTAAGTTTTACGTTAGTCTAGGAAGTCAACTTGTTTTATATTAGAATTAATAACTACGATATGACCAAATGATTTTACAACTAAAGTTCTAAGTTTATCAACCTAACCTCCAGCAGATCTATTTACGATGATAAGTCCATCATCTTTATAAAGTCCTATATTATTTAAATTAATATATTCATATGCAGTGAGGTTGTACAAAAGAAACAACCTAACTATATCTGAAGACTCTGAAAAGTTCATTTCCCCAATAAATAAATCAAAATTTTCAGTCGAATTTTAATCCAATCTTTATTAGCGTGAATAAGGACTGGCTTTCCGCAGTTTAAAATTATTCGGATTTCCTCTTTTGAAATGTCTTAATAAAATTCAGCAAATTCCAGTGCCAGATGGAAGAGGTTTTTAGATATAGATGGATAAAAATTCACGATGTCAAACTGAATGAAAATACTATTCTTTTTGTCATTCATGTTTAATTAGCTTTATACCGAAACCTCAAAATGGAAAAGAAACTAAAAGAAACGTGCGAGTTAAAAAGGATATATATATATATATATATATATATATATATATATATATATCCTTTTATTTATTTTAAGAATGCTCATGAAACGGTGTTTTTTGTTTTAACGCTCACGTGGCACAAACATTTTTAACGCGCAATTTTTAAATTTACAAAGAATTTACGGTACGTGGTAAGGTAAATTTCACAGCAGATTAAATCCAATGAGAACTCAATGTTGAGATTTAAAAGAGTATTATAATAAATAACATAAGTTGGATGTTTTTATAAAACAATTAGAAATATTATATGTCGCAGCTCCTCAGACCAAATTCATGCAACAATGAACGGGTCAAAATTATCCAGAAAAAAGTTAAGTAAAAAAGGAAAAAGGAAAAAGAAAAGAGAAGAGAAAATAGAAGAAAAAATAGAGAAAAGGAGGTTAACTTAACAGTGTTAGAGATTAGCGTGTATATTATATCTAGCCGACGGCCTTGGCCTACTTTTACAAAGACAGTAGTTACGGAAATTAGTAAATCTTAACTTGGATTTATAGTTGCCTATTTTAAGATGCATAGCATTAAAAATTAAAAGAAAATTTCGTTAAATATGACAAGCAGGGAAAATTTAATTAACATTCCAGTTTGCTTTTTCAG
This sequence comes from Ascarosepion bandense, assembly GCA_037127315.1. Lineage (NCBI taxonomy): Eukaryota > Metazoa > Mollusca > Cephalopoda > Sepiida > Sepiidae > Ascarosepion > Ascarosepion bandense. The sequence continues at coordinate 909,413 of JBBBDQ010029957.1, forward strand.
TGTTGTTACATTTTCTCGCTTGGTAGGAATGAGGGAGAGCAAAAACTGTCAGCGCTTTCGTCTACTTTTTTAATTAATTCTCAACGGAATTTTTTTTCTCTACATATCTTTTAAGTTTGTTTTATTTTTTTGATGTTTGAAATACTAGTAAGAGCTTATATTCCCAGACTTAATGTGGTTTATATATAATTGTAATGATTTTGACTAGAATTTCTTAAAGTATTATTGTAAATTGTGGCTGAATAGATGTTTTATAGAAATTATTTTTAATTCAGAGTAATGTCTATCAACTAAAATGCAGATTATGAAACTCTTGATATTTATAAATAATACAAGCCTTCCCCTAACAAAACGACATGAAAAACCTAAGACACAGACAGACGCGCTAAAAAATCGCAATCCATTGCAACAATAGTATTCCCAAACAACAAAAAGAACTAAATGGCCCGTAGAATGGAATCGAAATCGCTGAAAGCAATTTGGAAGTAGAAAGACAAAAGCAAATTTTGCAAGTCATTGTAAAAATAAATCTGGCCAACGAAATGTGAATGGTTCCCAAGATGCCATTGATTCTGTAACTCATTTCTAAGATTGACAATAAACAGAATGCCTTTTGCATCCCCACAGAAAAAATAACCTTAAGTCGTTATCTTCACTGCAGATGAAAGAAGAACGGCTTAGTTAGAAGCAGGCGAGGAAGTGTATTTTCACTGTATACACATTTTTGTCACTGTCTCAAAATGATGAATTAAACACTCATCATAGTTTTAAAAACCTTTCAATAAAGCAACTGTTGATCTTTCAAAAATGTCGTATTTTTCTGTCATTTGATCAGCCTGGGGTGCTTATGATCAGAAGACGTGTCACCTACTGAGCAGAAAAATTCGTCTTTCCATGTTCATTGTGCAAAATATTCTGAAACCTTTCCCGTGATATGCTAATAACATTGGCTATTTGATATATAGCCAATCGCATATCATCTATGACCATGTGTTTAATACTATACATTTTTCCATGCTGGTGGCTGTTGCAGACGTTTAGAATTGGGGTCAAATTCAAGTCAGTTCCTTCACCTCCTAAATTTAGCTGCCCACATGTGCGTTGTGGGGAAGTTGATATCGACACGGAACTTGGATCCGAGTTTGAATTTCAGTTGAACTTCTTGCATTCACTTACACACTAATACCCTTGGAAAAGGGATTAATCCATCTCTTTCCTTCAGTTATGGGTGAAATAATAAGACAGACTGGGTTTTATAGCCTTGGCTGGCAACCAGTTTACCACAGAAAGCAATGGCAACCAACTGCTGGATAATCTTGTGACCAGTCAGTCATGTCTCTTTCGAGACATGATCGCCCAATGCGTGTTTCACGTATGGCACTAAACTAACATTTACATTCCTGATAAACCTGAAACGTCAGCCCATAGTATAATAACAGTGCCACCATACATTTAGTTGGACCTAAACACTTTTTCTGCAAGTATTCGTTAACATAGCGATGACAAATTTTTCAATTTTCATGAGAAATAGCTACAAGTTACATTTGAAGTCTTTGGACAGCCAGATTTTACCAGTGATACAAGAATTAGAAGATTTGAAATTAATTCATGCAAGATTTCACATTTCTAGTATCACTTCTTCACAATTAACTTATGAATTTTATTGAGCTTACCCTATATGTAAATGTGTAAACATTATATACGAAATTGGGTCTAATAGCTTAAAATTTCGACGATTGTTAAAATATAGAATGAGCGAATATTCCTTTATTGACCAAAAATTGCGCAATGACATCTGAGAAAATTGCTACTAAGAAACATCTAGTCGGAATTCGACTTCAGAAAATTATATTCAAAAATAGGTCATAAAAATAAAGACTGAACAATTCTAGTAACGCATTAACTTACGCAGGTGTTCACATTATATAAAATAATGAAAATTAAATAAAATGCTTTACAATATAAAGGAACACATTTAATAAAAAGAGAAATATAATGAATATACAAGGAATATAATGAATGTATATGATATATGGTTGCAAGAACGATAAATGAAAATCTAAAAACATAAAACCTCTGCTGCACGAACATTATTTAGAAAATAAGACATAATTCTATTGTATTGAAAGTTTCAAGCCGGGGAAAAGAGCACAGTAAGAGATATTACAAATAGACGTGGGCGACAAATAACTCATAAATGAAGGACAGCAGATGGAGCAATAGGTTGCTTGATTGATGCTTATATAAAACAATGTGAGGGTATCCGAGTGGTTAGATGGTTCGATTTTAATCTATCAGTTGATTTGTCTGGAATGTGACTTCTTCAATTTACCGGTCTGGGGGACCGTGCGGAGATTCGATAGACGGGAGCCCTCAATGGTTTTGCTTGAATGAGGGCACAGAAGTCATTGTGACAGAGGTTTTGATCATTCTGGCCTTTTTCAGATTGTTGTTTATGCTCGAATGCGCTCTCTCTAATTTAACTAAGGTCCGCTTAGCATAGTTGCAGTAGAAAAATCTGGTGGGCTCTGTAGGTATTGAACAAACGCAAATAAGCCTGAACTGGCACCTGTAACGAGGATGTGCTAGCCCCCCCTAGACAGGCATTCTTGGATACAAGTGGCCAGTCATACATACATACATATATACAGAAGGCGAAAAAAAAAAACTTTGTAAAAGGTATGACAGAATACGAATAATTTAAATAAAGTATTTGATGGCAATAACAGTTCTCTGATCATTATTGAGAGATATTCGAAAATGTGTTTATCTTGTATTATAATCAAAAAGGCGTATTCTCTAAGCACGCACGCACGAATGCACGCGCACACAGACTCACACATATACACACACACGTATATATGCTTGCGGCAAAAAGATATATAAGGTTTTATTTTATGTTGTTACAAATATAACGGCCGCTCGAAGTGTTATATTTTAAAAAGTAATTTTACATAGTAATCACAGTATGTATTAGGTGAATTTTTGTAAACATAATAATTATATGTGCTCTTTAACAAGTTTTACTTATTTTCAGACAGAAATATTCTTAAAGCATAGAAGCCCTGAATTTCGAATATGACAAAACATGATCTTTGTTTATTTCTCTTGAAGGAGTTCACTTCTAAACTTCTGCCAGTATCAACAGAACATGAAGAGATGGGTTCACAAGTGATCGGACAGTCCGAAAGTGATTCCTTATGTTCTCAATAAAAATCAAAGACTTAAATTTTGAAGTGTACTCGATGCTCTTTCTGCATAACATCAATGGTCCCTTTCTTGACCGAGTAACCGCTTGTGATGACCCTAAATCACCAGGTCAATTGTTTGATCTTGGTGCGTTCCCCAAATATTTTTCAAAGCCAAAGTTGCATCAGCAAAAGATTATGGTGACTGGTGGTCTGTAATTGGCGTTACCCACTATAGATTTTTGGAAGCCAATCAGAGCATTAATGCAGAGCTTCACTGCAATCAACATGCTAAAATCCATGCACACCTGCAAAAATGAGACCAGCAAAGATAAATTGACGTGGCCCAGTTCTGCTCCACGATAATACGTGAGCACATGTTGCAAGTAAAACGGTGCAAGTATTCACAGGGATATGAGAGTTTACAACATGCTCCATATTCTTCTAATCTTTTGCCCACTGATTATCATTTTAAGGGCTTAAGCACGTTTTTAAAGGGTAAAACATTTAGATCTAGACCAGAGGTGAAACCAGCTTTCAAAGATTTTGTTGCATCACAGCCAATACTTTTTTATCAAATAAATAAACTCGTCAATCAATGGCAGATGCTCAAGTCCCGTATTTTGATTAATTTCATTATTTTTACAGTTAATTTTTCAAAAGTAAAATTGGTTTTGGAATTGGGCATTATTTTTGTAACAAGCTAATATATCAAAATAAAGATTAATATGACATAATGAATTAAGGAAAAATTATGACAAAATGGAAAAAAACAATACGGGCGAAAAATAACAATTAGCTAATACATATATATATATATATATATATATATATATATATATATATATATATATATATATAATGAAAATAATGTATAATATGGCTGAGGTCATTCTGGTAATTGAAAGATGAAATCTTCCAGTCTTCTGCAATAATTCAACACACACACACACACACACACACACACACACACACACACACACACACACACACACACACTGGCGTATATCTGTGTAAACATTTCAGTAAAATTGCTTCTTAATTTCAGAGCTCTTCATTAACCACCATAGAGGAACTTTCCTAACTTCCATCTTTATGAACGACTCTAGTTTTCTAGATAGTAAAACGCTGTACCTCATTGGCCACCTTCTCTCAAACGACCTCAAGTGGAGCGACTACATTGAATCAATAACTACAGTTACTGCTAGAAATGTCTGTTCACTGGGTTGGGCCAGGAGTTTTTTTGTTCGTCAGAATCCATTTTGTATATTTATAAATTTATTCATCACCCGTGCATTGATAACTGTTGACATATCTGGTTGGGTGAGCCGACTATTCATCTAATGGTTCTCGAAACAATTTAAAGAAGAATCTACAATGTACTCAATGTTGATACAGCAGCTCGACATCACTTGCTTTCTCATAGAGGTGATGTGGCTTCCCTCAGTCTTTTCTGCAAATGATATTACGGCTTCAACACCTAGGAACATTTTCCTTTGTGACCTGTTCACATAGATTGACATGGCAACTAAGTTCGATTTTTTACCGCCCATATAATAAAATGTAACCGCCATTTCTACTCTAACCGTTTCTTCATTTGCACTTTTCAAGCCAGTGGAACTCCCTTCAACATACTTGCTTCCCTGATAGCTACAATCTCTAAACTTTTAAGTGAACCTCAGTTGTCGTTATTTATGTTTTTGATACCCAAGTTTCTCTTATCCCTTTTCTGCACTCCGGTACCGTTTCCTTTCTTTTTCTTTCAGTAGCGGTACTGGCTTGCTTGGAGTGAAACCATTTTAAAAAAAATAATGTGATTGTAAAAGAATAATATAAGTAAACCTTTATCCTCTGAAAAACTTTATCACTACAAATGTAACGATCCTCTTTTGTATCAAGTATTCGTATACAAGAGCAAAAATATTGTTTTTTGAAAATTTTAACTTTAGGAACGCCCAAAAATATCGATTAAGTTAGCTAAAATATAGGCAAATTACAGAGGTTACAATAAAATATTCAACAAACAAATGAGATTAATAATGTTTTTTTTTTCTAGTTTTAATGCAAATTAGATTTTAAATTAATTTAGTTTGAAATTAATTTGTGTTATATATTTCGAATAACATGAGGTTAAGGATTTTATTGCCTTTTCAATGTTTAGCTTGTTTATAGTCATGTATCTTGGTTTAGTAAAATAGTTATTTCAGGGAAAAAAGATACTTGAACAAAAATGTCAATTTCATGATATTCTCTGACGTAATTACAGGTGATACGTTAACTATTTTCTGCGATAAATCATTTTTGATTCTGAATTTGGCGTCCATTCTCGCTTCACGGTTCACAAAGTTTCAATTGACTTTAATCCGGAGAACTGACCGGCCGTCTCATTTTCTGAGGTACACAAAAGCCAAATTTTGGTTAGTACTTCGTAGCATTATGCACTGAATGCGAAAGAGCATTATCTGGAATAAATATGTTGGTTCTCCTGCAAGTGATTCTTTGTTATTTTAGCCAACGTTCCAGGTGCTCTTTGAGAGAGGTTATATAAGCATCTCCGGTTATTTTCGTACCATCAGTCAGTCTCTACGGACCAACCATGATATCTGTAATCATACCACCAAAAACATTATGCCTTGTTGGGGATTCAAGCGTTGATGACCATCTCATCCATTTACGACTCAAACATGGCTCCAAACATTAAGGTCATCAAGTGTTGCCCGACTTTGTCCTGTCAACAGAACTTTTGAGAAATCAAACTTCATTTTCTCTTTTGCCCATTTCAAATTTTATGTGTACTTTTTTCAATCGAGGATTTGTCACAATATTATTTATGTCCTGACCTTTTTCAGAAATTGATAGTGAGTACTTTTGGACAGTGTTGCTTTTTCAATGGTCCTGAAAAAGGCTTCACTGGTCAAGGCTAGGTTATTTACAGATTCAAGGAACATCTGGAAACAATCCTCAAGTAAGCCTCTCACCGGCGTGATGTGGCTTCCCTGTGTCTCTTCTACAAATACTTTCACGGCTTCTGCTCCAATGACCTTAGCTCACTGGTGCCACCTATGTATGAATATACTCGAGCAACTAGACTAGCAACTAGATCCCACCCATTTACAGTAAAACTGATAAAATCTAACCGTAATTTCTACTCTACAGCTTCATTTCTCGCACTTCCCGCCTGTGGAATTCTCTTCCGTATACTTGCTTCCTCGACAGCTACAATCTCCAAGAATTTAAATGTAAGGTGAATAGTCATCTATTATCTTACTGATTTTCTCTCAAGCTCTTTTCTCTATCCACTCCACCCCCATCACACAGTATTCTCATCCTTCTATTACCCTATCCCTGACACCACCTATGACGAGCCCCTCTTTTTCATCACTTTACCGTTATGTAACCCCCTGCGCATGAGTGGCAGTAAAGCTACCTTGCTTGGGGTCAAATGATTAAAAAGATTGCAAGTGGCATAGTTGCAACATTTCGTTTCATCTTGAAATGATTTAACATACAAGAAAATGTATACAATTAACTTTCAAAATGAATTCTAAGTTATTTCAGTTCAGAGATATCTCATTGGAAAATCTTCTTGTGGTTTAAATGTTCTTAGTTTGTTAAAACTGTGATTTCTGTTTCTTCTTTGCTTTTCATTTTGGTGCTTAAATTGAACAGCAATTTTGCTTGCTTTATGGCATAAACTTATGATACGTTGCTGATAATAGACACCGAAAAGAAACTACAAGACCCCCTACAGAAGGTAGCTGAGGAGAGTGACAAGAAAGGAGTACAAATAAACTGCAAGAAAACCGAATGCATGGTCATCAGCAAAAAGGGTAACCCAAAATGTCAATTGCAGGTGAGGGACTCTAAAATCAATCAAGTTTAAATACCTGGAAAGTGTTCTAACGGAAGACAAAAATGTGCGACAATGAGATCCGAAAGCAAATTGGCATGGCGAAACAAGCATTCCAGAGGTTGAGTAAAGTATTAAGAATGGGTCACTTTCACTAGAAACAAAAAGGAGAGTACTACATTGCTATGTGACGTCGGTTCTTCAATATGGCAGTGATTCTTGGAAATATCTTCGAACATGAGGGAAATACTTGAACCAGCTGAAGTGTGGTTCTACAGAAAGATGCTGCGGATATCATGGACCGAGCATGTGAGCAATGACGAGGTTTTAGAAAGGATGGAAACGGAAAGGAAATTAATACTGAACATCAGGAAGAGACAAATAAATTTCCTGTGACATGCAATGAGGGAGGACGGCTTGGAGAATCTGTTACTAACAGGCCAGATAGAGAAAAAAGACAGAGAAAAGTAGCGGATAACATATTTGAAGAACCTGATCAGGTGGATGAAGGAACGAGGGTTGCATGGTGCAACAGGAGAAAGCGTGTTAAGAGACACTAGGGACAGGGAGATGTGGAAAGCTATGATCGCCTACGTCCTGAAAGGGACATGGCACATAAAAGAAGAATACTCTTATGTGCTTCTCTACTTATCAAAATGTTTGCTTCTTGGGTATGAAATTTAACGGGTGTTTAATTTTTTATTAATCAAAATCTCTTTCTGTTACTAGAACACTTTTACTTTTACGATAAGTTATACTGATACGTTTTTCTGTTATGAGAATTTATTAGTGTAATCTTTTTTTTATCGATAAGATATTAGCGTACGTTCACTTTTACGATAAGTTATTGTGTCCTGAAAACGATTAAGGGTGGTTCTTATTGACGCTGTCAAGTCAATGTTTAATGGTGATTTCGGCTTATTTTAAGGAAAATCGAAATTATCTGTATTGAGAAAACATGATGTATTAGAACAAAATTGATTCGATCAGCGAGAAAAAATACCCTAGCCATTACTTAGGTCGAAACATTGTCGACTGGTATAATTAAATATTTACTGTTAATATTAAATGTTAAACTAGTGATTCAGGTCTAGACTGAATAATTAAATTATATATATATATATATATATATATATATATATATATATATATATATATATTAATACAGGTTTTGCTGAATAATAGAGACAAGTTTTGTCTATTTATTTTGTGTAGGATCCTTTCGTATAATCTGATAAGCTTGATAGTGCTATCGTTAAAAGACGACAAGAATTCGCAGTAATTGTTGATTTTTTTATCGGGGTCTGAGCCCTCGGCTTACATAACAGGAGATGTCATAGTTACTACGCTTACCCCCTCTACTCATAGTAGTAGCAGCTCGCAGACCAGTCCCCCCATGCCATTATACCTTCATGTGACAAAGAACCATAGCACCACCATTTTGTCACCCTCTGCAGCCATCCGCCACTGTAAAAATGGACTTGTCTCTTTGGTTTAATTTTCTTTGTTTAATTCCAGTTTGTTAATAATTTAAATGTTCTATGTTCACTATATATTAAATGTTCATTCTTTGATATTGGCTTATGTAAGCCGAAAGCTCAGACCCGATAAAAACTCAACAATTACTGCGACTTCTTGTCGTCTTTTAACGAAAGCACTATCAAGCTTATCAGATCATACGAAAGGATCTTACACAAAATAAATAGACGAAACTTGTTTATATTATTCAAAGAAACCTGTATTAATGAAAAAATGCTGCCAAAATACACACACACACACACACACAATATATATATATATATATATATATATATATATATTGTGGTTAAATAAAAAGAAGACAAGAGGAAAACTATTTAAACCGTCTACGCGTTTCGTCCTGTGATGGGCTTTATCAAGGCAAAAAGACGAAATGAGTTTTATTTCTATAAAGAAACAATGTTGGCAACTGTAAAAATGCTCAAAAATCACTCAAAAAGTTTAAGAGGAAATATTTTAGTTTTAGAACTCCTTCATGTGTAGTGCAAAGTCACGAGATGTTAAAATGAAGGGAATTCAACTGTTTTCTTGGGACTTTTTATTAAGTATATTAGTCTGTTTTAGTATAATTTCTGTGAGCAAATGTGAAATTGTGAAAAATCCGGGGTGCAAAATGATGTTTTGACAGTATTCGATGGCGGCGCTCTCAAGAACTTTCTTCTGAACAACTTGCTTACTCTTTTTCTTAGTGTGGCATTTTTAAAATCGAAATTCTGGTTGAATTTATTTCTGTAAATCACTAATGCATTTCTTAGATTTTTATTAGTAATGTCCCTTTTGTGTTCATAGTTCTCGAGAGCGCCTCCATCCAGTACTACCAAAACATCAACTTTCGCCCCAGATTTTTCTCAATCTGACCTTTGCTAAAATATTCTGTTAATCTTTATCAATAATTTGTGAGCGTTTTTATAGTTGCCAACACTGTTCGTTTATAGATACGTAATTTAGAATAAAGCTCATTTCGTCATTTTGCCTTGATAAAGTCCATCATAGGACGAAACGCGTAGGCGATTTAAATACAGTTTTCCTCTTGTCCTCTTGTCTTCTTTTTATTCAACCATACTGTCCTTAATCTCAGATCAAAACTGAGTATATTTTACACACACACACACACACACACACACACACACACACACACACATATATATATATATATATATATATATTTAGTATATCGAGGCAGCAAGTAATTTTCTAGACATATGCTATTAAATATAAGAGACAATGAATGTATATTATGTTTAATCATGAGCCGTTCTAAACGTCGTATTTTTGCTTTAATTTCAGTTGAAAATAAAGACAAAAATTCTCCAACATTTGGATAATTATTTATTGGTTTTCTTCTAAGCTTTCGGCTCACATGAGCCATCTTCAGAGAGGTTGTTTAAACTGAAATATTATAACATCCACCATCACCGACGATTTTATTTTGTGTTGACATAAAACTCCGCTTGGCAACGGCAATAGTTACCAAAAATAATAAACGCAGTTCTTAAGTTTGCGATGCGGTTTTATGACGTCACACCGCGGGATAGCGCGAAATGACAACAAAACCATCTAGTCAAATGCAATGTAATATGTTATTTCCTGTTTTAAAGTTGATTTTATTGAGTGTTGGTTGTTTTGATTTGATGTACATGGCCTCCAATATCTGCAGGTTCCTCTTACTTTATATATATAAATTTTGATCAGTGACTCAGAGAAACTATGATTTTAGAATTCAAAGGAGGAACTCCTCAAAAAAAGCATTTCTCAGGAAAAAAATGCTGAGAGGAATTTCCTCATTATCATTTGAATACGTAGGAAATGTATGTATTTTGTCTCTGTTAGATTAGTACAGTTTTCCTTGATATATATATATATATATATATATATATATATATATATATTGTGTAATTTGGAAGCAATCTCTATTTTATGCAAATTTTATTCAAAATGACAGACAAGGTAATATAGGGTAAGATTTATATAACTTTTCATGTGAGCTTATTATGTTTTCTCTTTTTCTTTCAGAGTAAAAATGCTTTTTGCCGAGTGCTTTTTCCGAGTGCTTTTACCTATTATCAAGGATGGTCTTTATTTTACTTTTATCTGAAGATGCGTAGTATTTATGTATGAGTGTAGAAACATGTGCATGTTTTATATTCCGAAGGCGGTAATTTGATTTTTCTAAGAAAATTTTGTAAGATCACATGAAAAAATTTATAAAATTCTTAACCATAATAAGTTGTCTTTCATTTTTAATGAAACCTGCATATATATATATATGTGTGTGTGTGCGTGTGTTTTTGTAAAATGCCATATATATATATATATATATATATATATATATGTGGCATTTTACAAAAACATATATATATATATATATATATATATATATATATAAGAAGTAACTTTTGTAATTGATAAGTTTAATTCCAAAAAGGATCTGAATTCGGCGAGAAATCTATGCTAGAAATTAACAGAGTATTGTAATGAAAATAAATTTGCCAAATTTTTAAACCGATCGGTGATAAATTATTTCGGCAATATTAAAAATATTCAACTCATGAGTCCGAAATGAATGTCTTTAGTATATATATATATATATATATATATATATATATATATATGATAAATGTGAAAACATTTTATAAAAACTAGATTACGCGTTTCACTTTTGCTAATATTCTTCAGAACAAACATGAAGGAAAGAAAAGTATGTGCATTTCTGTGTATGCTGTTCTAAAAATATATATAAGGTCATTTTGAAAACAAAATTACCTTACTTTCATTTGAGAAAAAGATACATGAATATTTTTCTTTCTTTATGTTTAGCACAGCATAACATTAGGGTCTACCCGAAATTCAAGGTAAAAGAAGCTTAGAGAATGTAAGAATTGTATAGAAAAATAGATTAAACATTAACGGCATTTTTACAGAAGTCGCGCAATTTCATTCTTTTCTTAGAGGAACAATACTACTATTTATTATTTAAGCATATGCACAAATACACAGACATTTTATTTCTCATTAGTCACAATGAAACGGTTTTCCATTTGACATATTCTTAAAAATCTAAATGCATTTTTTTGACACACAGACAAACACTCATACGCAATCACACATACATATCGCCGACTGACGCCAATTCGGTCTGGTTTTTATACCGGGTAAAAAGCAATCGGCTGTCTAACCGTACTGATGAGCTGTGATACAGCGAAACAGATCTGCCTGCGGATATATATATAAACTAGTCATGCGCAGACAGATCTGTTTAGCTGCATTACAGCTCATCTGTACGGCTTAGACTCCGGTCGCTTTCTAGACCAGGATTGAAACCTGACTGAATCGGCGTCAGTCGGCGATTCTTCCCCTAGGCCACGAGCTTCCGTTAGATAGATAAAAAATAGAACAGAGAAAACTGTATTTAACTCCGCTACGCGTTTCCTCCTATGATGGACTTCATCAAGGCAAAAAGCCAAAATGAGCTTTATTCCAAATTAAATATCTATAAATAAACAGTGTTGGCAATAATAAAAAAAAACGCTTACAAATCATTCGAAAAGATTAACAAAACATTTTTAGTTTCAGAATTCCTTCATGTGTAGCGCAATGTCACGAGATGTTAAAATAAACGGAAGTTAATCGTTTTACTTGGACTGTTTATTATGTATGTTAGTCTGTTTGAGTATCATTTCCATGAGAAAAGGTGAGATTTGGAAAAAAGAGGGGCGCAAATTAATATTTTGGTAGTACTGGATGGCGTCGCTGTCGAGAATTCTCCTTCTGAATAAATTGCTTACCCTTTTTAGTAGTGTGACATTCTTTTTGCCTCGATAAAGTCCATCACAGGATGAAACATCTAGGCGAGTTAAATACAGTTTTTCTCTTGTCTTCCTTTTATTTAACCATTCTGTCCTTCATGTCAAATCATAACTGAGTATATTTTACATGTATATATATGTATACATACATACATACATACATACATACATACATACATACATCTGTCTGTGTGCCAAAATTTAGATGGAAAAAGAATGTATTTTTAAATATGATATTAATATATATTATGATAAGGAAAACTTTTATGTGAACATCTTTCTTCCTGAAGAAACTTTATCAAGCTAAATTGAGAAATTTTATTTAATAGTCTGTATTTATACACAAAATAAAGATGTAGAAAATTAACATGAAGTTTTAATATTTTAAAAAGAAGAACATTGCAAATATTCGAACATTTTTGGCGTCAAAGAAAGTTAAAACAGAGGACGCTCATTAACGTTAAAGTTTTTACATTTTAAAACTGAATTAAACTTGTTGCTGCTGTTGTTATTAAACAAAACACCTGTTCTTTACAATAGACTGAAAAAAATTCTAAACATTAGCAATAATGAATTTGTCAATTGAAAAAATAGCTACATAACAATTCATTCAATGCCGTAGTTATTTTATTTATTTTTAATTCTTATTCGCCCCGACGAAGGCTGTAAATCCACTAAGACAAAATAATTTAGAAGGTGTAAACAAATTAAAAAATAAACTAAGGAGTGAGAATAATAGAAGAGTAACCAGTAAGACATTAGATATCGACTGACAGTGCATTTAAATCTTTGATGATTAAGGTAGAATGTGAAGTATGGAACCGGATACGGGTCCCACAAGCAAGAATTGCGAGATAAGATACTTTTAGCATAGAATTTACGGTTACATTTACTGATCATAACTTGAGGTCGCTCTAGTGAATCAGTCAGGAGCTATATGTGTTTAGATGATCATGTCTATTTCGGTTACTGAATAAGCAGAAGAATTTCAAGCACTTGGTTGCCGTTTCTTTCCTCGGTAGAACGTCTGCCGACCAAAGATTTAGGAAACAGACTGTCCTGCTATTTAGTCCATATCTGAGAGGAATACAGGTGGATTCATACCGAAGGTGTTTGCGTGAAAGAAATGCTACGAATGTGGCTGAAATTCGAAATCAGCTTTCCAATTTTTCATTCTTAATTTTTATCCGTTACATCCCAAAGCACAGGAATCGCTTAAATTTTACAGTAAAGAGGAGCTCATCTGAACAAGTATCATTAAATTATTTATAGAAAACATGTAAGCAACTGTTGATAGTAAAGTGACTGCAGCTGAGATGCCAGGCCATGTCCAACATTATAGCTGATCTCCATATATGCACCGAATCATATGTAGCAGCAATGAGATCTGAGTACCATGAAAATACAGGGTGTTCATAAAGTTCGTGTGTACTTTAAAAAAATTGTATATTTACTGGTATTTTTTTATAGAAATAATCTGTAAAAATGTTATAAAGTTTAATGTACCTATTTTTAAATATAGTTATTGAATAATTCTTTATTACAAAATTTGAAACTATTTCTAGATGAGTAAGCAGATTGATCGAAATGGGTGGAACATTTTATTGGCATCAACGTTCGTCTGATTTAACCCCATTAGATCTTTATAGGGGCATGTGAAAACAATTGTGTATGCAACCAAACCTAGTTCATGAGAAGTTTGAAAGCTAAAATAACTGATCTGATTTCAGGCATTACTGTAAATCAGTTGGTAAATGTGTTCGTAAACTGTAAAATTGAAGTTCCCTTTGTATTGCTAATGATGGAGGACATGCGGAAACTTAAATAAAATTTCAATAAAACCTTAACAAATATAGATTTACTTCTTTCTAATCTTTTTTACAAATTATTTCTATCTCAAATACAAATAAAGGGATAAAGTTTTAAATTACACACAAACTTTATGGACAGCCTGTATTTATAGGTATTTATAGAAAAGCACACGGAAGTAACTTTATAGTTAAATGGTAGACTTATGCATATTTATGATAGACTCTGGAGAGAAAAATTGTCTAGCACGAGACGGTGAACAGACATTCTTTGTCAACGGATCTAATAATGAATGTAATATAGTCTTCTAATTTCTTATCAGCCGAGAATGTTTGCCCGAGAAAGCGCAACGAGTCACTTTTCCTGGAGGTTAGCATGAGCCATGCTGTTGGGAGGCACAGTTGAATCTCTTGTATGATTAATAGAGAGCAGTTTCATTTTGAAGAAATTAAAAATTCTTTGCTCTAATTACCAACAGACTGAAGTTAATTTTGATATCGGCTGACAATTTAACATGATCGAACTCATCAGATAAAACTCTCGAGACTGCAGTAAATTCTTATGGCACAGCATAGATGCCAAGGTGAGAGCTTATGACAGGTCGTTAATGAAAAGTAAGAACAAAGATGGAGTTCTGGCGTTTTTCTGCATCAGTACAAAAGGATGTAGAAAAGTGGCCTCTCAGGATCTTTCATGTCAAAATTTAATAAGAAAGACTCGATCAAGTCAATCATTTATCTGGAGACTGCGTAACTTCTTATCTTGTGAAGAAAATCTTTTTTGCTAAATCATCTGGAACGCTTCCAAAATGTCCAAAGCCTCAGCTCAGGTTTAACCCATCTTATCTAAAGCTTGACAGACTATTTCCGTAATGACCTTGATTGCAACATCAACTGAACTAGAGAAAGTAAAACTATATATCTTGTATGAAAGAAGGTCATGCAACGAGAGATGCTTAATCCATTCAGCAATGATCAGAGATACAATTAGTTTACACAAATATTGATAGAATTCGAATTTGGAAAAACCGGACGGTTCAAGTTCGTTCTTAATATAATAGATGAGTATTTCCAACAAGCAGGAAAGAAACAGTCAGTGAGACGTGCTATTATATAGTTTAGAGAGAACAAGGCCCAATTCAGAAAAACACTTCCTAAGGACTATTCCAGAGATACAATCAAATTCAGGTGTATGGGGCTACAGATTAAAGATAATAGCGCAAAATATGAAATAGGTTATGTACATATCAGTAAAAATGAATCTATATAGACAGTTATGCTCACAAAAGAAAAAAAAATACAGCCATATTTTTTATTAACAAATGCTGGAAATAATTTTATTTTAAGAAAGGTATCTTGTTGCATCCGGCAAAAAAGGCCTCTGTTTGAGAGTTTGTGAGGAGCATGGAAAAACCTCTTAATTGCTGTTTTTCTCATGTCCACCCTGAACCGGAGTGGTAGAACCTGTTAATATCCCAGCTATAGGCAAATAGTTAACCCCCCAAACTGGTAGCAAACACTATGAAAGTATAAAAAATCAACTTTTATAGAAATATATACATAAAAATATACATTTTAAAAAAATAATTATTATCATAACACATTTTTGAAGGTAAGAAATTTTCAGCAAAAGATTTTTTAATACAAATCTAGAAGAAATTTTCAGTTATCTAAAATAAAAACGAATAAAAACAAACAAATTTAATTAAAATATGACTCAATAATCCGAACGAATACCTTAAAATCCCACCTTTTTGGTATTAAATAACTCACAGAGGTTGAGATGCCGTTAAACAAAATTCAAACTCAATTATATCTACAAAAGGAATGTTTCTTTTTCAAGCCAATAGTTTTACGAACAGATATTTCTTTTTATAAATATTTCGCTCCAAGCAAGGCATTTTACTGACTCTGTTTTGCATGGAGTTACATAGGAGGAAAGTTACGAGAAAGAGTGACAGGTTTTAGGGGGTGTCAGAAAGTGGGTAAGAGAAGGATGAGAATACTGATGAAAGTGTAGTGGACGGAGAAAGGAGCATGAGAGAGGATACAGGTTAGCGAGATAGGAGATGAATTCTTGGAGATTGTAGCTGTCGGGAAAGCAGGTAAATGGAAGGGAATTCCACAAGTGGGATATGCGAAAAACAATACTGTGGCGTAGAATTTGCGTTTACAATTTATTGGTTTCTTAGTAAATGGGTGGGACCTAGTTGCTAAACTTGTGGATCGAGTATATATATATATATATTTTTTTTTTTAATCATCTCACCCCAAACAAGGCATTCCACTGCCACTATTGCGCATGGGTCTACATAGGGGAAGGTAAAGAGAAGGAGTGGTTAGATATAGGGAATGTCAGGAGGAAGGTGACAGATGAGTAAGGATAGCGAGGATGAGGGTTGGGCAGATGGGAAGAGTGTTTGATAGAATGGGAGCAGGTTAGTGTCTTAGGAGGTGTCTATTGACCTTACATTTAAACTCCTGGAGATTGTAGCCGTCGGGGAAGCTATCGTTTGGAAGAGAATTCCACAGTCGGGAAGTGCGAGGAAAGAAACTTTTGGAGTAGAAGTTATGGCTGCATTTTATCGGTTTCACTGTAAAAGGGTGGGATCTAGTTGCTAATCTAGTATCTCGTGCAAATTCGTATTTAGGGGGCACTAGTGATCTATGTTCATCGGAGCAGAAGCCGTGAAAGTATTTACAGAAGAGTCACAGGGAAGCCACGTCGCGCCGATGGGAGAGAGACTGCAGGCGGTCTGCCAAGTCGGTATCTATCACATTACAGACCCTCCTCTGAACATTATCGAGAAGCCCGAGGAGAACAGCAGGGGCAACCGAGCAGATATGGCAGCAGTATTCAATGCACGGGCGGATGGTAGATTTATAAATGTGCAGGATAGATTCAGACGGAAAAAACTTCCGGGCCCTACACAGAAAACCGACTTTCATAGCAGCGGATTTAGCAATAGATTCAATATAGTCATTCCATCTGAGGTCCGCTGAAAGTGTGAGACCAAGGAGGCGCAGTGTTTTACTCTCTGGGAGGCAAGCCTGGTCCATGCTAATGGGTAGGTGAGATTGTCGATGATGGTTGATTGAGAGTAGCATCGTTTTAGAAGCATTAAAATTTACTAACCATTTCTTACCCCAGTCCAATATGGATTGGAGGTCTTTTTCAATCTCGGCTGCGAGGTTAGCTTTGACGCCTACACCAGATTTTTGTAGGAGGCGAGAGTCAACTGTGGTGTCATCGGCGTACAAACCTATTTGGGCTCTTATGGAATCAGGGAGATGATTAATGTATATCAGGAAGAGTGTAGGACCTAAGATGGAGCCTTGGGGGACACCTGCGTTTGTATGGTAGTTCTGAGAGGCATGTCCGTTTAATACCACCTTCATTGTGCGGTTAGAGAGGAATGACTGGATTAGTTCAAACAAATGTCCAGTTATACCATAGCTCCGCAGTTTACATAGAAGGCCAGCATGCCAAACTCTGTCGAACGCCTTAGATATATCCAATGCCACGGTTCGGGCTTCGCCATTCCTGTCGAGTGCCTGGTATATGTACTCGGTGATGGTCGTTAGCATATCAGCTGTAGACCTGGTGAAGCGGAAACCATATTGCTTTTCCGAGAGGAGCCTGTGTGCTGTGAGATGCTGAACCACCTCGGCGTTGATAATGGCTTCGAACACTTTGCCAAAGATCGGA
This sequence comes from Ascarosepion bandense, assembly GCA_037127315.1. NCBI lineage: Eukaryota > Metazoa > Mollusca > Cephalopoda > Sepiida > Sepiidae > Ascarosepion > Ascarosepion bandense. The sequence continues at coordinate 927,313 of JBBBDQ010029957.1, forward strand.
AGAAGGCTGATAGGGCGGTAATTTGCAGGGTCAGAGGGTTCTCCAGTGTTTTTAAATATAGGAACTACAGAGGAAGATTTCCAACAGGCAGGAAAGCAGGAAGCAGATAGGCAGAGGTTGTAGAGCTTAGAAAGGACAGAGGAGATTTCAGGGGCACATTTTTTTAAGACTATGGTTGGGATTCCGTCACCACCGCTCGCTTTGTGAGGTGAAAGTTTTAAGATTATCTTAGAGACAAACGAAGGTGTAATGTGGAAATATAGGGGGCACCAGAGAGCTAAGTTCATCGAAGCAGAAGCCGTGAAAGTATTTGTAGAAGATATAAAAAGAAAAGAAAAAGGAAAAGAAACCTGTCTACTCATGGTCTTTTAACAATAACCAAATTAAAAAAATAAATACAATATTTTGTTGTCAGGAAAGTTCATGCTGATTTTTATTCTTTCAGGTTTCTCCATGTTAGATTGTTAAATATTCGTTAGACAATGAATTGTTTTTGAGCTTGGTGATTTGAGTGAAATGTATTTTGGTTGAAGATGTCAGCCAGATGTCATTTTTAGACAAAACATTCTCATATTTGAATTTTTATTTAGCGTAGTGAGATCAAAGTTCTGTGTCCCACATTTGAGTTTGTACCGGAAGATAGCTGTCAATGGCGCGGAAGTGACGTCAAGCTGACAGAAAATCTTTAGTAGTAATTTTGATTTTGTTTTTGCGGAATCGGGAGACAACAGTTGAAGCGAAGAGTACAGTAAAATTTTGTCTCCCCAATGGAGGGGATGCTGACAACTCTGACCAAACCCCCTCCTAACCCATGGCACGTCACCAAAGATCTCTTTGTATGAAAAATAAAAATAAAATCTATTTTTTTTATTTTATTTTATGTATTTGTCTGATCTTACCGTTTTTTTTGTTTTTGTTTTTTTTTTGCTGACGGTGACGACGAAAGAAACAAAGAAGATGAAAAGTGAGATTATGAAATTTTGTGAAATTAATTTCGTGAAGAAATTGAGTTGAGTGATCTCCGATTTATGATTTGAAAGGTTTAATCGTCGCACTGAATTTGTTGCGGATTTTGAAGTTTAATAATCGTCCGAGAAGTTTGAGAATAATCGCCGTAGCGGTCGTAGTGAAGGTCGCTGAGTATATGAAGTTTGACTTTTGTCAACATCGTCGATCCCGTAATTGTAACATTCGTTCGTTTTATCAGCACCGTTGTTTCAGTCCCTTTGATCAGACACCGTGGTCCCAGAATTTTGTTTGAGAAGAATTTGTTTTGTCGGAAAAGCGACTATATAACAATAGCATATCAAAATTACGTTATATTATGCTTACATTTCAGATTATAGCATTTCAAATAATCACATGTGAAAGAAAGTTTAAAATTACTTAATTTGTGTCAATTTTGAATCCCTATTTATAATCGAAAGTCATAATGTGCATTTTGACACTTAATGCTTTTTATTACCGTAAAGGCATAAATTCTCTGCTATCAACAGAGGATACTTCCTGCGTATGATGAATGTGCTTCAGCTGACTATATAGCGGGTATGCGGTTCACTAGGATTCAAGTTGGTGATTGGAGACTTATTAGTGAAGAAAACTCAGGCAGAACACGCCCTACAGTTGACGACCAAATCAGGGCTTTGAGAATAAACCGTATTACACAACGGCAAAATTAGCAGACACACTAAAGTTATCAAAACCAGCCATCCATCATGATTGTGTGAAATTTAGACACACAAATCTAGAAGATATTTGGGCTTCACAGTATCTGAGTGAAAGGAACTGAATTTCTATCTGTGATTTGCTGTATAAACGTAATGAAAACGCAAGCCTTTTGAAGCAAATTGTGACGGATGATCATAAATGGATCCTTTTCAACGATGTTCAGTGAAAAAGTCAGTTTGATAAGCGACATGATAAAACATTCTTCTTCTTCTATGTGCCCTGTCCCTTCAGGACGTAGGCGATCATGGATCACCACGTCTCCCTATCCCTGATGGCTCTTAGTATTTTTGCTCTTGTTGCTCCTGGCAACCCCCGTTCCGTCATCCACCTGATCAGACCCTGCAAATATGTTATCCGCTGCCTTCCTCTGTCTCTCCTTCCTTCTATCTGTCCTGTTAGTATCAGGTTCTCCAGGCTCTCCTTCCTCATTGCATGTCCCAGGAACTTCAGTCGTCTCTTCCTGATGCTCAGCATCAATTTCCTTTTTGTTGCCATTCTTTCTAACACTTCGTCGTTGCTTGTATGCTCAGTCCACGATATCCGTAGCATCCTTCTGTAGAACCACATTTCGGCCGCTTCTAGTTTTGTCCTCATTTTCGATGATATTGTCCAGCATTCACAGCCGTATTGAAGAACTGACATCACGTAGCAGTCTAGCACTCCTTTCTTCGTTTCTATTGAGATCTTCCTGTGTGTTAGTATTTTGCTCATCTTCTGGAACGCGTCCTTTGCCATGCCAATTCGCCTTCGGATCTCCGTGTCGCACTTTCCATCTCCTGTTAGAACACTTCCTAGGTACTTAAATTCTTGGACTTGTTTGATTCTGTTATCCCCCACCTGTATTTGGCATTTTGGGTTGTATCTTTTGCTGATGACCATGCACTCAGTTTTCTTAAAGTTTATTTGTAGTCCCTTCTTGTCACTCTCCACTGCTACTTTCTGTATGAGATCTTGCAGTTTCCTTTCCGTGTCCGCAATCAGTACTGTATCGTCCGCGTATCTTATGTTGTACAGGTTGTGGCCTCCAATAACAAATCCTGGTGTGTCATCTAGGGTCCTCAAAATATTCTCGCTGTATAGGTTGAACAAATCCGGTGAAAAGACACATCCTTGTCTTACGCCTTTTTCTATCTTTGTGTATCGACTGAGGTCTTTACCTGTCCGTATGCAGGCCGTTTGCTGCCAGTAGAGATTCTTGATTATTCTTATGTCTTTACCGAAAATGTCGATGTTGCTTAGCATTTCCATCAATTCCATCAATTCTTTGAGCTAGTCTAAATGCAGATCTTCATCTTAGTAATGTCATGTTGTGCATCTAACGGGATTGGAAAGGAATCCGGTATTATGAACTTCTGCCAAGTTACATAGATTGATTCTGATAAATGCTACCCGAAACTAAGCGAATTAAAGGTACTAATTCAAGAAAAGCCCCCAGAATGGCGAACAGAAAAAGTGTTTCTTTTGCCAAGATAATACTAAATCTCACGTTTCATTTGTAACTCTGCAAAAAAGGTTGCAGGCTGACTGGGTTGTGTTACCGTAAATTTGCCAGACATTACTCTTCCGGATATTCAGGTCATTGTAAAATAATCTCAATGATAAAAATTGCAATTCTTTGGTTAATATCAAAAACCACCTTAATGAATTCCTTGCCTAGAACCTACCGACATTCTGGCAAGACAGAATGTTAAAATTGAAGGGAAAATGGTGAAAGGTTGAGCAACAATCTTTTTTATATTTATCTGAATAAATATTTAATGGTCTAATTATATTTTGTGATTTAATTCCGCTTAAAAATTAGCATGAACAAAGGCAAAAGCTATATAACTCAGTCTATCCTATTATTTAACACACAACTGGAGGGAAGCAACGGATTAATACTTTCCCCAACGGTATTTGTGCGTAGTTGAATGCAAGGAGTTCAACTAGAATTCGAACTCGGCTTCCTGATTTGTCGTTCCGAGTTGATATCCATTGCACCACAACACATATTCCTTTGCTATATTTACTTATTGAATTTAAGCGCATCCAAGACTTGGGTCGAGATCTAATTAATTTACCCATGGGCTAGCTAGATTTAGACGTAAGTTCTATGCTAACTGTTTCTTCTGTGTCACTTCTCTCTTCCGTGGTTTCTAACCAACCAAAATTTAAATGCAATATCAATCATTTTCTAGTGCCGTCCTGATTAGACTTCTATTCATTTTGCGCCCTCATAATGTTTCTGTTTTCTAGTTCTTACATACGCAGTAACGTCTTGTTTCATAGTGGCTTTACTGCAATGCTTGGGGTGAATTTGATTAAAACAATTCTGTTCTTCGATCAAATTATGAAACATTTTGAAACCTATATGAAGATACATTATTTTTATGACATTAACGTATTGTGTTGATATTTGTGTTTTGCAGGTGACTAAATTGGCGAATCTTGGATTAAAGATTACGGAAAACCACACTCTGGTTGGAATCAAATCAACTGAAGTCTAAGTAAATCTGAACTGGAACCGTAAGAAACAATGACCAATCGAGACCAATACGAATACTAGAGAAAATAATAATGCTGTATTAATTAAACATTTGTGATTAAACCATTATTTTGCAAACTTTTCTAGACGTTCCTATGCTTTTTTTTAAATTTTAACTGAAAACCTTTAAATCATTTTTTTATATTTTGCATAGCGCATCATAGAGGTAGAATCGCCGACTGACGCCAATTCGGTCGGGTTTCAATCCTAGGTTAAAAGCAATCGGAGTCTAACCGTACGGATGAGCTGTGATACAGCAAAACAGATCTGTCTGCGAATGACTATATATATATATATATATATATATATATATATATATAAACTGATACAAGCCTGTTTTGCTGTATCACAGCTCATCAGTATGACTAGACGTCAACTTGCTTCTGGTCGCGATCCAAACTCGACCAATCCGGTGTCAGTCGGAGTTTATAGCTCTAATGGACGTAATAACATTTTGTAGAGGATAGAAATTATTTAAAAAATTAAAATGTTTTCAACAAACATTTTCGAGCAGGGTTTCCCAATCTGGATGATATCATACACCGGTGGCCGATTTGAAATTTTGGTAGAATTTTGAGTAGTAAAAATGTATTCGCACATAAACTTCTTGAAAGTAATATTAAAAGTAGATATTCAAAGAACTTGTATAAAAGAAACAGGTTTACAGGAAATAACTGGATTATTCTTTAGTGAAATATAAATATCACTGCAAACAACGAATATTTTCGTATTTTCTTTAGCTTTTGCACACCGTCATTAAAATTGAAATAGTTCTTCAAGCAAAATAACATTTTTATATCAATCAGATAAGGGAAGACAAAAAGATATTCGCTGAGTTTATTAGTTGCTAGTAGTGTATACTCTTTTTAATTTTAAAATTATGAAAAAAACGTTCATTTTTTATGAACACTCGCAACATTAACCCTAATAAGAAAAGTAACAATGATAATAAAACTATATTATAAATATAATTATCAATTGCGAAGATTGCTTTCGTTTGTTTTTTAATAAAATAAAAGCAACATCACTTGTCGGATAAAGCAGCATTGTCTATTACCTCCCTTTGGCAATTTTTTTACTACATTATAATATCAGATTACGAACCAGTAACAAACTTTTACCAAACATTATTCGGACTATAACCTCATCTTTTTTGCCATTTGTCCGATGTTTCGGCCGTTGTACGCTCCGGCCTTCTTCAGGTGCTAGGAATTTTGAACCGTACCCTTTATTGCAAACAGTGGAGTATATCATTCTCATCACTTGCGTAGAGCCTTTTTGGTAGTCATGAGTTATCTCCCTCTAACACTAAGTTACTAATGGCGAAAAAGTTGTGGACGATAATCCGAATAATGTAAATAGCGTAAACAATAGCTCATCTCTGAAATATAAGATAGAAAAATCTCCGCGATTACTGTCAGGCTGGTATCGTTATATCACCGACCCTACCTATCTTACAGCAATGACAAAGGTTCTGATGCAAAGTTGAAAACTCCAGAACATGGCAATTTTTCCGATCTTAAAAAGAACAAGTTCAGTCTAAAATTATACATAGTAGACATAAAAGTATACCATTTTCTAGATCGGCGTTCAGGAGAGGACAATTTAGTTTAAGCAGAAAAAGCTATGGGTTGCGATAGCTCAATTGTCGCCATATTATAACTTCATTTGTATTTGCGATAGAAATAATTTGTAAAAAGGATTAGAAAAAAGTAAAATCTATATTTTAAGGTTTTAACGAAATTTTATTTAAGTTTCTACATGTTCTCTATCATTAGCAATACAAAGAGTAATACGATATTGCAGTTCACGGAAAACATTAGCCAACTGATTTACAGTAATGCCTGAAATAACATTAGTTATTTTAGCTTTCAAATCTTCTAGTGAACTAGGTTTTGTTGCATACACAATAATTGTTTTCACATGAAAAAAAAACAAAAAAACTAATGAAGTTAAATCTGGCGAACGTGAAAGCCAATAAAATGGTCTACCCCTTCCGATCTATCTGGTAGGAAGTTACTGATTTAGAAACTGTTTAACACTCAGAGCAAAGTGACAAGGAGCTCCATCTTGTTAATACACTGTATTATATTTCAAGTTTAATTGTTCAAGCTCATTTTTACAGATTATTTCTATCACAAATACAAATAAAGTTATATTTTTTTAAAGATGCACACAGGCTGTATGGACACCCTGTATAATCAAATATACACACTTGATCTCACGACGAACCAAATAAATATTTATAGAATTAAATATAAACACGCGAATTATTTACTTAACGTTGTCGGGAAACCTTTGACCGAAAAGGCCTAATTTTCGTGGAATAAGGCAAAAATATTCTTTCTAATGGTTTAAAAGAAGACCAGTTTTCTTATGGAGGCTTAAAATTAACATGTCAAGAAAATTTTAACTTCAAACTTTGATCATTCAAATTGCATATCATCAACACATCGAACCGATACACCATAACATCATCATGTTCAACCCTGTTAAAACGCCTTCATCATATCTAAAGCAAATATGTTTTGGCGATCATGACCTTTCTGGACATGACTGATTAGGTATAAGATTTTCTCACAGCTGACCTTTATAAGCGCTTTTTTTTTCTAGTAGAAAAATGTGAGGTGAGTTGCTTAACTATTTCGGAATTGATAAGAGCGTCTAATCAGTCAGTCACTTAAGTGCCATTTGGTGATCATGTTCTTTTTCTGGACTTGACTGAGAAGGTAAAAGTTTTTCCCGGTGTTGAGCTTTATAAGCGCTTTGTTTTCCTAGTAGAACACTTTCTAAGTACTTACATTTTTGTATTTGCTTGATTTTAGTATCCCTAACATGTAATTGGTATTTTGGGCTCCTCCATTTGCTGATGACCATACATTAGGTTTTCTTGTAGTTTATTTCTAGTCTTTTCTTTCTCTTTCTTCATCTACCTTTTTTGAAGGTTTTGTAGTTTTATTGCCGTGTCAGCTATCAGCTCTGTATCATCAGCGTATTATATGTTGTTAAGATTGTGACCGCCAGTAACAAATGCTGGCATAACGTCTAGGTTCTCCAGAATAAATAATGTTTACTGAGCATTTCTATCAATTCTTTGTGGTGTATTTTGTCAAACGCCTTGGCCTAGTCTACAAAACAGTTAATTTTCTTTTTCAGTTTGTAGCGCCATGTCTGACAGCGTCCTAAGTATAAATATCGCATTCCTTGTTCTAGTCTCCTTGACAAAATAGCACTGTTCTTGTCCTGTTTCCGGTCTGATTCCTATTCACGCTCTATTCATCCGAATTCGGACAATGAGTTTCGTTATGTGACTCATCAAACTGATTGTTCAGTTGGTTTCACATTCAATTGCACCTGGCTTCTTATGCAGAGCTATGAAAATTGATTTGCTTAGGTCATCTAGCATAACACTACTGGTATAGATTTCATTTATTATTTCCGTAATTCTCTCTATGCCACAATCTTCTGAGGCTGTGAACATTTCTAATATAATGCCGTCTGCTCCAGCTGCTTTGTTTTTATTCATTTTGACCATTGCAGCTTTCACTTCGGATTTTAGTATTTCCGGTCCGTCAGCATGTTTGTTTACTATCGGTTGCACTCTCTCTTGTAGTGGAAGAGAACCTTTATATTTCTCCTATCGCTGAAGTATTTCCGCTTTCTCTAACATGATCGTTCAATCTTTGGATTTTATACATCTTGTAGAGGAGCATTTTCTTTGTCCTGACAGTTCATGTATTTCTTAGTGCATTTCTTCTTTATTCATCTTGCTCAATCTCTCTACTTCGGCACATTTGTTATTGAGCTATTCCTCTTTAGTCTGTCTGCAATTGGTCCTTATTTTCTTTTGTAGTTTCTTGTATACAGTTCCATGTCTAGCATAGTTTTCTATCTCCTTTGCGTCATGTCAAGAATTTCTTCAGTCACACACTAATTTTTTATTCTGCGTCTGATTTCCTCTGGGACCATGTTGCTTGCTGATGCCACTAGCAGTTCTTTAAGTGCATCCCATTTCGAATTTCCATTTCCCATTAGATCTTCGTATTTGTTTCTCACACTGTCAGTGGATTCTTTTTGCAGAATGAGGTCATTCACGAACGTGTTTTATTGCAGTCTGTATGATGCGCTAGGTTTCTTTAGTCTCTGAAGATTCAACCTTAGTTTGCAGATAAGGGAGAGCGGTCGTTTTTCCTGTTGGCACTTGGATAGGTTTTGCATTGAACCAATGCATTTCTGAATCTTTTGAGGAATCCTGTTTGAATTTTTAAACAGATTATGTGTCAGTCCATAGCATATGTCTTTAAAAAAGTCGCGAGGATCTAACTCAGAGATGACAACAGAAACCATATATATATCTTCCAATAGAGACTAGAATTGATAAAAGATATTTTGATTTCCAGTATTTTTTTATAATCGTGTCGCCCCATGCAAGGCATTTTACTGCTACTGTTGAGCAGGGGGTTACATAGAAGGAAAGTTATGAGAAAGAGTGACAGGTTACAGGGTGTTTCAGGAAGAAGATAAGATAATGATGAGAAAACTGATGAGCGTGGAGGGGACAAAGAAAAGGGCACGAGAGAGAGGATGCAAGTTAGTGAGATAGGAGATGATGAATTTACATTTAAGTTCTTGAAGATTAAAGCTGTGGGGGAAGCAATTAAAGATACGGATTTCCACAGGCGGAAAGTGCGAGAAAATAAGCTGTTGGAGTAGAATTTGCGTTTATAATTTAATAGTTTCACCGTAAAAGGGTGGGACCTAGTTGCTAATCTCTTGGCTCGAGTAAATTCATATATAGGGGGTACCAGTGAGCGAAGTTCATTTGAGCAGAAGCCGTGAAAGTATTTGTAGAAGAGACACAGGGAGGCCACATTGTCCTGGTAAGAAAGTGACTGAACCACGAGCAGCTAAGTCGGGATCAGTCACATTACAGATTTCTTGCTGGATTTTGTCAAGGACCCCTAGGTGGATAGCAGGAGCACCCGACCAAATGTGTCAGCATTATTCAATGCAAGGGCGGATGGTAGACTTTTATATGAGCAGGATTGTTTCAGACGGGAAAAACTTCCTTCCCTCCACAGAGAACCGACCTTCTTAACAGCAGATTTAGCTATGGACTTTATATAATCATTCCACTTGAGGTCTGTTGTGGGAGTTAACCCGAGGAGGCGCAGTGTTTTGTTTTGATGGGGACTAGCCTGATTCATGCTAATGCGAGGTAGGAGCAATTGTCTGTGATGGTTAATAAATAGCAGCTTCGTTTTGGAAGCCTTAAAATTCACGAGCTATTTCTTACCCCAGTCTACCACAGATTAGAGGTCCTTTTCAAGCTCGGCAGTGAGGTTTGCTTTGTCAGCTTCGTACTTGGCAAACGTAAGAAGTCTTAGGCCTTTTGTTATTTGCTCATGAAAATATGCTGTTACAAATTTAAATATGCTTCCCAGAAGAAAGAATAATATTTGAGACTTTACTGGATTTGCAAATAAATTCTTTATGCGAATGTACACAAATGATCTAAAAAAAAGAAAGAAATAGAAAAATTATTTCTAACAAAAATATGAATTGAGAAATCAGGATACATGAAAGCAAAATTCTAAAGATTTGTTAAAGTCGGTTCTTTCTGCAGGACCCGGAATTTTTTCCCGTCTGAATCTCTCTCGCACATATATAAATCTATCAACCGCCCGTGTATTGAATACTGCTGCCATATCTGGTCGGGTGCCCCTGATATTCTCCTGGGGTTCTTGACAAAATACAACGGAGAATCTGTAATGTGATCGATACCGATTTGGCAGACCGGCTGCAGTCACTCTCTCAGCGGCATGGCCAGGCCTCCCTGTGCCTCTTCTCTAAATACTTTCACGGCTTCTTCTCCGATGAACTTAGAACGCTGCTACCCCCTAGGTACGAATTTACACGAGATACTAGGCTAGCAACTACGTCCCACCCTTTTACATTGAAATCGATAAAATATAACCGCGATTTCTACTCCAACAGCTTCTTTTCTCGCACCTCAGCCCTGTGGAAGGGAATTCCACATAATTGCTTCCGACAGCTACAATATCTAGGAGTGTAAATGTAATGTCAATAGACACCTCCTAACAAACTAACTCGCATCCATTCTCTCAAACAATCTTCCTATCTACCCAACCCTCATCCTCGGTATCCTTACCCGTCTATCACCCGCCTTCTGACATTTCCTATATCTTGCTTGGGGTGAAATGATTAAAAAAAAAAAGAAAGGGTGCTTAAATGAGGCAAAACCGTCAAACGTATTTATTATGAAGGAATGAAATGAATAATCGAGTATAAAAACTGATAATATTCTCTCCACTTATGAGGATAAAAAAATTAAAACTTTTATATAAGAACATTCACACACGTGCAAAAGCACGTATTTTTCTCCTACATGTATAAAATACAATATACAATTTTCCGCGTTAATGGTGTGCTTTGTTGTCTAATAGATATCGGCTGGAAATGAAAAATTGAAGAGCTGAGTTCGAATTTAAATTATACCCTTGGAAAAAGTATAAATACATCACTTCTCCTTCAAACCATGGGTTGAATAGCAAGTAAGTTTGGGTTTATAACCTTGGCTAGCAACTGGTCTACCGCAGAAAGTAATAACAAGTAATACGTTTAGGAAATTCAAACAGAAACCATTTAGTTTCCGAAGAATTAGAACAATTTATAAATTTCTATACTTGTTCATGTTGATTTGACAAGCTTAAGTTTTAATTTCTTTCTATTCTCCCTCGTTTATACAGCATTAGTTGATAAAATCATAATTGCTAGTAACATTTCATTATCAACTAGCGGACTCTGTATAATCTTTAGTTCTGCTGAATGGAAGTACTCTCAATAGGTCCACTTGCCTTGAACGTTCGTTGGTGATCAGACACACTCCAGAAGATCTCAAGTTGGAATCGTATTTACTATCCAGTGTTGAAGATACTGAATAAAATGGTAGAATTAGTTTAAAAATAAAGATCACCGTCAAATTGGGGGTCGGATATTATTTCCCTGCAAGCGATTAATCGTCAACTAAAATATTTCTCACTGACGGAACAATGCAAGCTTCTTTTTTCTAAATCGGTATTTTGAATGGAAAATTTGTCTGAAGAACTACATTCTTTACTTGCACTATTTGACACCTGCACATGTCATGTACAACAGTATCAACTCATCTTCATTCTCTTTCTATTGCTGTGGTAAAAAATACGTTCCATTCAGACAGCTTTGTCGCAAAAACCGCTTTTTACTGAAATAGGCATGCGAGTGGCAGATGTCCCGATCATTACGATCTTAACCACTTAAATTCCTGTTAAATGTTATGTGTTCTATATATCCTCATAGTCAATCCTCCCCTTTTATATACATAAAACAACCTGATTTCGCAAATTCACTTTTTTGAGTTGATCTTAATAGCTACCTTGTCGCATTCTTTTGGATTTCGTCGATGCTTTAAAATCTTCTTTTGAAGCGGGATTTGATTTTTGAAGATTAAAATGTGGCAACGGAGCTGGGTGGTTATAATCGGATATTAGGAATGTTGTTATTGGCTAAAACCACCTTCACAAGCCATTGTCATTGATGGAACCGCTTCTGTGTGGTGAAACGACCCCAGTCTAACACTTTCATTCCAAGCTTTGCTATTAACAACGGAAGAGAGTGAGAACGTAATAAATTTGTATACATGCGCAAGAGAGTTTAAGGCCAGTCCGTGTTAGCTGGCTTCAATCTGCGTTCTATAGTTTCCTTACCAAAAAAAAAAAAAAATTAGTCCCGATACTTTATTGTAAATAATACGACTGGCTTAGTTTCTGCCCGTTAATTATGCTTTTAACACGTTTTCTTGACGAGATTTCTATTTCTCTGTTTCATTAATTTCTATCGATTTCCTCCAGGTAAGGCGATAATGCCTCTCAACCGGGTACTGTGTAAAATGAACCAAGAATCTAATCCTCAACAAGAAAAGAAAAGTATAAACCTCTTATTCTGTTCAAAAGATCAGGGAGAAGCGTAAACCGGCTGATGGATAACTATATCTATTCTTACTGAAGGGAAAAAATTAAAAATAAACGAAAAATAAACAATAAATAAAATGTCCGAGTTTATGCACAGACGTTGGAAGTATAGAGTTGAAGTAGGCATTATAAGAAACCGGAAACCTAATCCTAAAAAGGAAACAAGAGATAAGTTCTGTTATAAAAACGAGAGGACTGTTAACCAGACGATAAACCAATTTTTCTATTTCTAACGATTCCTATAAAATAAGAGGAGTGATACTGTCAACGAATATGAAGTTTGTATTTTTCTGAAAGCTGTTTTATGAAAAAGATTTTATAAATTTCAACACTTAATGTTCCCCGAAAGAATGACCGTGTTTTCTGGAAAGAGACGGTTATTTTCGCAATGAACATTATCATTTTTATATTTAAGAGATTAATAAAAAAATTATCCGCACTTTTTCTATAACACATATTTAGGTTTGTCAAACTGCCTCCTGTTCATGTGTGATTATATTTGGTAATAACGTGGTCAATTAATCTGCTCCTATATTGCAAACATGGCCGCTTTACTAGCAGTGTGCACCAATTAGGATCAAAGAAGTGATTCAAGTTCTCTGGTCGGAAGTTCAGTCATGGACTGAAATTCATCAGAGGCTTTTAACAAGATACGTCGGCAATGTAATACTGCATCGAAGTGTGTATAAGTGGATAGAGAATTTTAAAAGTGAACTGACAGTTGGAACACATGAAGGGGCTGAACGTTCCTATCGAATCGTGAAATAAAAGTAGTTTTGAAAGAGCAATCATACAATTTCCTTTCCCACGAATTCTGATAACCCTCAAGGTTCTATCCTAGGCTCTACTTTTTTCGACTACCATCAAGGATCTTTCTGATGTTATCAGGCCCAATGACACCATTATTGATTTCTGTCCGGAAAAGAAATCTGTCAAAGACACCAAAACAAACCCGACTGCTTGTTTTGAAACGGATTTCTAATGAGTGGTTAACTGGGCCAAGAAATGACTTGTAAACTTTAATCTCTTCCAAATAAATCTGATCTTATTTAACTTCTATATAGAAAATTTCTTGCCATCCATAAGCTTGGGTGATGCGAGTGTTTTTGAGGAGAACACCGTGTGCCTCATCGGTATCACTTTTCCAATCGACCTGAAGTGGAACGAGTACATCAAATCTGTGGCTGCATCTACTGCTAGTAGGGCTGGTTTTCTGAGTCTGATAGTTTTTCTCGTCAGAATAAATCGACCATTTGTTTGTGCATTGAATACTCTTGCCATACCTAGTCAGCTGCTATTCATCACGAAGTTTCCAACAAAATTCAAAGAATGATCTGCAATGTGATCGGCTCTGATTTTGTGTGTCTACTTCAGTCACTTTCTCACAGACGTGATGAGGCTTTTCTCTGTCGATTTTACAAGTATTTTCAGATCAACTGCTCTGATGAGTTTTTTTTTTACTTTGGTGCCCTATCCACGTAAATTTAAGCGGGTATTTAGATTAGCAATTAGGTCCCACCCTTTTACTGTGAAACCAATAAAATGTAAACAGAAATTCTATTCCACCAGCTTCTTTTCTCGCACTTCCCGCCTGTGGAATTGCCTTTCATTTACTTGCTTTCCCGGCAGTTACAATCTCCAAGAATTTAATTATAAAGTCTTTTTCTCTTATCTCACTAACCTGCATTCCCTCTCTCATGATCCCTTCTCCGTCCACTCCACTCTCATCAGTATTCTCATCATTCCCTTATCCACTTCCTGACACCCCCTATAACATGTTACTCTTTTTCATAACTTTCCTCCTGTGTAACCTTCTGCAAAACAATGGCAATAAAATGTCTGCATGGGGTGATATAATTATAAAAAAAAACAAAAACAAAACTAGTTCCCGCCATTTTAACGTTGAAATCGTTATATTTAACCGCCATTTTACCCAATAGTTTATTTCTTCACACTTCTCGACTGTGGAACGTCATTCCGTTTACTTGCTTCCCTGATAGCTACAATCTCTAAAGATTCTCCATCTTCTTGAATCCCATTCATTTTTTTTCTTTCTTCAATGCCTTTGTACCCAGTCTTTTATCTCACTGTAACCCCTTGCTTGCTAGTGGCAGTCCTGCCTTGCTTGGAGGGAAATTAATAAAAAAAAATAAAAAAATAAAAACAAAGCCTGTCAAACTACACCACTGACAAGAAGATTCAGCAAACTCGAGAGATGCTAATAGCGAATCAGCAAGTTATCATCGATGACGTATCATATTTTCTGCAGATTCACATTACTTGTACTTGATCCGCCTTGGTTCATACAATTAACCGAGTGGTCATCTTGCGGACAAACCTGGCGTCCGAAGAAAAAGGGCGCTCGTCAAATTCTAACCACTGACGAGAAAATTCAGCAAATGGTAAAGACAACCGGAAGTTATCATTGATGAGGTAAGATGTTCTCTGCAGATTCGGATAACTGGTCTTCCTGCCTCGTTCGGGTACACAACTAACGGGGTGTTCCTATTATTGGACAAGTCTGACGCACGAAGAAGAAGCAAGGCGCCTGTCAGCCTCTGAAAACTGACGAGAAGATTTAGCAAACACGAGAGATCGTAATAGCGACCCGGCAAGTTATTATCGATGAAGTAGAATGTTTGCTGCAGATTTGCATCACTGGTCTTTGTGGCTTCTTCGTGCACAATGCTAGCAGAGCGTTTTGTCTTATACAGTAATATCAGCAAGAAAACTGGCTAGATCACGGTATGTAAATATTACCAACTATAACCACGGAGCAGATGTATGACAGACGTAAATAATATTATGGTGAAACTGCAGGTAAACTTTGCCGTAGCCTCGTACTTGTTAAACCCCAGCCTGAGCTTCACTTAACTTTATTCGTCAAGTAGAAACTTATCTGTTGCCAGTAGATATGTAAAATATATTCGCTAGCCTATTTATGATGCATATAACGTTTAAAAGCCTTTGCTTGCATCTTTCAGGTACTTTTTCCTTTGATGCTGAACTTGGCATTCTCTCGCTTTTTCTACCTAATAACCTCCTTAAAAGAGAACGTTGATTTAATGGTCATTCGCAACTCTAAGTGAACATTTTCAAATCATCTTCCCATGCTTTTTGAAAAGAAATAATAAATATTTTCCTGCGGATGTTTCGAAAACCTGTTTACTGCTCACACTTGGGAAATCAATATGAACCAACGAGTGGATCGATGCAAGCCAAGTTAAATGGCTAGAAGCACATGATAACAATTCAGCTGAAATAAATAAATAAATGACGCGTTTTTAATAACAAAAGTAAGAGAGTTGCGTTGCCATTGGAGGGTATACGGCGTAAAAAGAAACATCCTAGAAGAGAAATATAAACAGCCTGGTATATAAATCAATACATTTTGTAAAGAGACGTGATTATTAGTAGCGACAATATAACCATTAAATATATTCCGGTAATTTTGTCTGGAGTTTGATTTGGCGAATATGATACTTTAATTGTTACAAAAGCGATAAAAGAAGAAAATAATATTTCTTTTAGTTGCGTATTTTTTACAAGTTATCTAACAAATTTCACTGTTTATACAAAACAATATCTTTACAGGATTTATGATTAGCGGACACGATCTTGAAATTATAAGATGTAAGGATTAAAACAGTGTTGAAGCCAGGCATAGAAAGGAATCTACAATAACACTCACTGAAGATAGTGAAGGAAAGCGTGAAGAAAGGACTATGCATCAATTACAAGAAGACAGATCGCAAAGAGAACAGCTCATATTAGAAATTTAAATTAAAGATACAGTACCCGCCATGATTATTAGGCCACCCCAGTCTTTAAAAAGAAATGGTGTATTATATACTAATTTTATTATTAATTACAAAATTTTACAAGGCAAGGAAGAAATGATAAACTCGTTCCCCATCACCCTAAATTTTCTTCATTCTTTCATTGATGAAACTGCGATATAGATAATTATTAAATATTTATAAATTCATTTGATGCACATGTTATTGTGCAGTAATAACAAAAGAACCATTCTATTTTCATTTACAATGATTCACTTGGCAAGAAATACTAAAAAATAGTATGAAATACATACTAGGAATCAACGTTATAGTTAACAACAGTTTTATTAGCTTGGAATGAAAGTGTGTAGAGTGTGGTTGTTTCAAAATGTCACTGTATTTCTGTCAGTGACAATAGGTGGTGCAGCAGATTTTCGGGATTTAATACGTATTATATTGGCCAGATATCGTATCTTGTGACATTTTCCCACTTAAAAGGAACGATATTTCATGACTTTAACAAAATCCAAAAGAATGCGAAAACCTTGCCACTCATAACGAGTTCCAGGAATGGTTCCGCCAATGAAAACCACGCTGGATAATTTATTTGACGTTCATAGCAGAGTTGTTTAAAGGCAGGGGTAAAAGCAGTATTGTAAGTGTTTTAATTTAATAACCAAGACACCGAAAATTCTTGATCAGATTTAGTGCACACACACATACACATACATATGCGTGCACACACACACATACAGACACACACACACACATATATATATATATATCAATTATTCACTTGGCAATAAATACTAAAAAGTACTATGAAATACATCATTTTTTCAAAACACTGTAGTAACCTAATAATTATGGCCTGAAGTATCAGTCAGATAAGTGCCATACGTGATACTCGCTTGGGCGATCATGTCTTGATTATGCGATTATATTTCACTTACCTAATGCAAGGGAGCGCAGACGGTATTGTTATTCAATTTATAGCTGCATATTACAAACAATCGGCCACTCACCGAAGAAAAATGGTTTCGTGTCTTTTCCAAGGCCGTGCGTGCGATAGAACGAAATAGATTCAATCAGAATTTGATAGCTGCTTGCAGATTTCACTTCCCGACAATATCCTTTACACCAAAATGATATCATCTTATGTTTCAAAAACCTAGATGTTTCCGGGAAATTCCTGAGTAAAGTCGTATGGAGTGAGTAAACACTAAAAAAAAAAAAAAAAAAATGGAGTCTGTAATCTTGAACCACTAAAGCGTTTTAAATGAAAAAACCCAGGCTGTGAAAAGTCGTGACTGGATCAAAGAAAAAAGAAGGTACCCTGGAAGACCATTCGTGTTTTATTTTGTGTGATCTTAAAGAGAAGCCACGATCATGCAATGAAATATTTCCGGACCCTTATCCAGTTCTGAGAAAATAAGCAGCAAATAAAGTGTATAAGAAGAGAGTGTGAAAAAGTCGATAAGAAAGTAAGATTAAAACAGAAGATAGTTTTAAAGGGAAAGAAATGTAAGGAATAACAAGAAAAAGAAAAAAAAAAAGTAAAACGTAATAAGAATGACCCCGAAAAATACAGATATTCATTTGATTTGATTTTAAACTTTATACTCGGAACGCAGGAAACAGAAGGAAACAAAGATTTTAATGGAAACAGAAGAAAAAAATTAAAGATCACCAGGGTAATAAAAGAAAAATGAAAAGAGATTCATAAACTTTTTTTTACTTTTAGTCTCACCGCTAGCGAAAAAAAAAAAAAAAGAAGCAAAAAACGGAAAATGCAATGACTTATGTATTTCGAAACAGCAGAAAGAAGTGAATGCTGCATAATATTCTCATAGATGAAGAAGAGATTGAAGCAACTAAAATGTAGCTCTATAGAAAAATTCTGAAGATACCATAGACTGATCGTGTCAGCAACAACGAAGTTTTGAAGAAAATTGAAAACAAAAAGGAAACACATCACATAACCGTTGAAATTTCTGGGTCACGTAATGAGGACGGATGATTTAGTAAATCTAATACTCACAAGACTTACTGAGAAAACGAGAGACAACAGCTCAAAACAAATTTGATGAGCTTGAATAACAGGATACAAGAACAGGGTTTTGCGGGAAATAACAAAAAAAAACCTATTACGAACTATAAATAAATAGCTCTTTCTTTGGAACCACATTTCAGTTGCTTCAAGATTTTCCTTCAAATTTGATGATATTGCCCAGCATTCACTGTCATAATAAAGAACTGATATCGCATGTCAATACTCTGTTACAACGAATAAATTTTGTAGTCAACGAATATTATCAATGTCATTATACTCAAATCCATATCCATAGACCATGAAGGGCTTATGCATCACAGTTATAGTGCATCGCTATTCATCGGCCAAAACAGAGGTAAAAAATTCTGCCTCTTTTCTTTCTCTATCATTTTCACCCATTTATAGATGGATGGTGTCAATATTCAACGAAATAATTAACAAATTCCCATGTCAACGAAATTTCAAATCACAAAAAACTTGCAACTGAGAATCACATTGAATCAATAACGAAATCTACTGCTAGGCAGTGTGGCTCACTGTGTCAGGCCAAGAAATTTGTTTCCGTCTGAATCCATCTTGCACATATACAAATCAGCCATCCGTCGAGCATAGAATACTGCTGTCATATGGCAGCTCGACTCCAGTTAATTTCTCACTGGCAAGATGTGGCTTCCCTATCTCTTTTCTACAAATATTTTCATAGCTTCTGCTTCTACGAAATTAAGTCACTGATGCCCCCGCCACATAGATGTATTCATGCAACCAGACTGGCAACAAGATCCCACCCGTTTACAGTTAGATCAACCAAATGCAGTTGACAATTCTACTTCATCAGCTTCTCTTCTCGCACTTCCCGCCTGTGGAACACCCTTCCATATACTTGCTTTCCTGACGGCTAATGCCTCCAGGAATTTAAATGCAATATCAATTCCCATCTCTTATTCACTTGACTTCAGTTCTTTCTATATCACCTCGTATATCTTGTTCTTTTCCTTTCTCTCTACCTTTGCAAATGTCTGCCCACCTGTATTACATCCTTCTCTTGCTATATCTCTGACATCCACTGTAACTGATTCGTCTTTCTCTTCACTCTTCTCTTGTTTAAACTGTTAGTCTTATGTCGCCCCTGCTTATCAGTGGCGGTACCGCCTTGCTTGTGGTGAAACGATTAAAAATATGGCTTTATGACCTATTTCACACATCATTTCTTTTGTATAAAAAACCCTACAACACAGATATTTTACATCGATAAAGCTCTTCATAATGTGTGAGCTATACATATACTTTTATGTTTTTCTTTGAAGGATGGGCTACCAGGTGTCTCCTAAATGAATCTATCAGTACAACTTAAAGTAGAATTATTGATGTCCTCACGTAATACATTTCTTTTAGATTTCTACTTTAAGATCTATTCATATAATAGTTTTTTGAAGATATTAAAAAGACAATATAATCTGCTGGGTAGTCATGTCAAAAGAAATTTCTATCAATACTCTTGTTAATAATAGTGGTGATTATAAAGATATAATAAGATTGTTTAGGCAATTATTTTGTTTAGAAGTTACCGACATATTCTTTTAAGAAAAAAAATGTAAAAACATACATTTGTTGATTGCTGTTACCTTGAGTAAATGGATAATAGAAGAAGGTTTAGGTACAATCGAAACAGCTTTGAAATATTGTTATATATATATATATATATATATATATATATATATACATAAGTTGCGTTTTAACAGACGACGAAAAGTGCGAACGGAAAATCCGAAGGCGCATTCAGTCAGTTAAGTACCATACGTTTTGGGTGATCGTGTCTCGAAAGACTAACTGGGCAGAAGATTATCCCGCACTAGGTTGTCTTTGCGTTCTGCTGTAGACTGGTTGCCAAGCAAGACTATAGAAGCCAATCTGTTCTATTATTTAACCTATAACTGAAGGGAAGAGACGGATTAATAACTTCCCCAAGAGTATTTGTGCATATGTTATTTAACTGGAATTCGATCTTGTCTCCCCGATTTGTCGTTCCGAAGGTGCATTACCCAAAAGTAAAGATTTGGGAAAAAGGAATATATCATTAGATGAAAAGAAAACAATAGTAAATACCATTGGCCGAGATAGAACTCACTACACCCCTCCAATATTCCCTGTGCATTTGGAACACTGGCGCAGTTTTGCCACGAAATTGGTAAATTTTCGTTTTAAGTCCCGTCTCTTTTCCCTTTCAAAATTTATCCAAAATAGCATTATCTCTGTGCAAATGTATATGCTGAACTCAAATCAAGTGTTAGTTATTGTAAAAACTTACCTTTTTTTTATCTAAATGTCCATAAAAAAACGAACTCTGTCTTGCACTTTTTCTCTCCCGTAACTCTCACGAAGTCATGTAATTAACTGCAGAATGACGGACTGCTCATGTGATCGAATTTTGGCAGATTTTTCTTCAATTACTGCTACTTCCGGCGGTGTACTTCCGGGAATTAAAGTAATGCGCTATTGTATTTATCCGTTTATTACTCTCAAAACAAAATTGCTGCCTACGTAGAACGTCATTCTGCAGTTAATTACATGACTTCGTGAGAATTACGGGAGAGAAAAAGTGCGAGATATAGTTCGCTTTTTTATGTACTTCCAAATCAAAAAAGGTAAGTTTCTTCAATAACTAATTGTTGATTTGAATTCAGCATATACATTTGCACAGAAATAATGCTATTTTGGATAAATTTGAAGGGGGAAAAGCCGTCGCCTTTTAAAACGAAAATTTACCGCGAAATTCATAATCTTGTCAAATAGCTGAATACTTGATGCTTCGCCAGGGCTACCAAGGGTGTTCTCATTGTTACACCAACACTAGATGGGTTGCCTCCAGGCTCCATCCTGTTAGTTAACCCATAACTGGAAGGAAGTGACGGATTAATACCGTTCTCAAGCGTACCAGTGCTGTAATGTATGTAGGGCACTCAACTGGAATTGAACTCGGCTCACCGATTTCTCTTCCCAAGCCGATATCCACTGCACCACAACGCACATCCGTCACTGAACGCTTACAGCACCTGGTATTCCCAAGCGGTCACCCATCTAAGTACTGACCAGGATCAACGTTGCTTATCTTCTGTGATCGAACGAGAACTGGTGTATGCAACGTGACATGCCGTAATATAAACTATAAGGTGGTGATTTCCGGACAATCTTCTCAGAGGGTAGATGCAAAAGAGATGTGTTTCTACAGAAGGGTGCTGAAAATACAATGGACAGAAAATGCGCGTAACAATGAAGTCCTAGTGGCAATCACTATAACAAGGGGACAGCCATACTTATCATAAATAATAATGAAAGATTGCTTGAAAAATTTGATACTCCAATGACAAATTGATGGCGATAAAACAAATGGAAGTAACCAGGTGAATTTGAGTGAATGGATGGCAGAGCAGGTTTTAGAAGAAAGAAAGATATAAAGAAAGAAAGAAATAAAGAAAGAAAAACAAGAAGAAGTATTGGTGGTGAAACTATTATAATAGCACCGTAATTCTTGGACGGAACAGAATAGCTGAAAATAAAATAAACATTTTATACAACTGGAATTTTGTAACAGCTGCTATAACATATACAAACTAATGTATACAAATGTATAACTGTCCAATGCATAATGTAAGGAGAAATGGTCTTTGATGTGAAGTGAGGTTTAGCACTAATCAAACGCTAAACTCCATACTTATTATTAGTGACGAGTTATATAGGCTCTCTCTTTCACTTATGCAAATAAGGCATATTAATTTGCCAGTGTCACTACATCTCCCTGAAACGTATAGGTTTTATACCTCTATAAGTTCTTGTACTTCATGTCATGATAGTTTCATTACTTTACTACTTCTCTCTCTCTCCCGTATTTCTTTCACTAGGAGACCTAGATCTGTCCCGCACCCAGCTGTAGTCCTCTGCATTGTCTTTCATTGTTTGATCTTTGTCCGAATTTTCCAAGTCATTCAGGCTTACTTGATCCTGCACTACTTCGTCTTCTGATGTTTCATTCTGGAATGGTTGTTCTAATGAATCCGTAACGGACGGAATCGTATCAAGTCCTTCCTCATTTTGTTCTTCATATTCACCCGGGGTACTTATTTGCATAGGATAATATACTGTTGCAGTTCTCTCTTTTTATAATAGCTGTATTGTGGTCTTTTTGCAAGATAAAGTCTGCCCTTTCCAGATTAAGCTTCTTTGTTCTTTTGTACCACATTTTTCATTTGTATAATACAACATCGTTAGCGGAGCTCTAATTTGTTTTCTCATTAAAGCTGATGGGCTTTCTAGTCTTCTAGCGTGTGGTATTGTGCGATAGCTTAAAAGCAGCCCCCGTAGAAAAACGTTAAATTATTTTGCTGAGAGCGTGCTTTTAGTCCCCTATTTACAGTCTGCACCATTCTTTCCGCTAACCCGTTCGACTGAGGGTGATATGGGGGTGTCTCATACGGTTTACATCATATTTTTCTAAATTACAAAATTCTGATGCATTGTCAGATACCAGGGTTTTTGGTATGCCATTTTTGGGAAATATGGACCTTAGAATCTGTTTCATCGTAGAAATTTTCTTGCCTGGCACCCAGATTATTTCAGGCCAGCCTGAAAAAGAGTCTCCTAGAATTAATAAGAGTCCCACCCCATTAATATACACATGATCCTTATGCAGCCTACTCCATGGCTCTACTTTTCTGGGCCACGAATGTAAAGTAGTTTGTGTACAATTTTTATTAATTCTTTACATTTTTTTCACCGTTTTGTATATTCTTCGACATCTCTTGAATATCCGGGACACCATGCTTCTAATGTTATCCTTTTCTCTGGCCGCTACTCCACAATGTACATTGTCATGTACACTATTTATTACAAATTTTCTTTGTGTTTCTGGGGGAACTACCAGATCTCCATTACAAACCACTCCAAGTTCTATCGTTAATTTCAGTCTTATTTCTTTGTAGGGTCTTTCTTATTCTCGATAATATCCTACTTAGTACTGGATCATGTATCGTTTCCGCAGCCATTCTATCTAAAGACAAAACATCAGTCTCTACCCAATGTAAGAATGCATCTTCAAACTATTTTTATGTTTTATCTTTTGTCTCCATTATGTTTTATCTTTTGTCTCCATTTAAAAGCGCAATCTTGATAGTGCGTCTACGTGTGGAACTGAATTTCCTTTGACATATTCTATATCAAATGCCATTAAAATTATTGCTCATCTTAGTATCCTCGATGTCGTGACTTTAGGTAACGCAACTCTATAATATCGTAGGAAAATGTACCTCTATTATTGTTTTGATTCAAACATAATTTTTTTTATTACAAATTACTAGAACTGGTGTATACCGTGAATTATGCTATGATAGGCTGTTTTATAGCCGGTGTTGTTTTAGCTTAATTTTTTCTTTTTTAATCATTTCACCCCGAGCAAGGTGGAAACGCCACTGATGTGCAGGGGTTACGTAAATGTAAAAAGATTAATTAGAAAAGAGTGAGGAGTCCAAACTAGTT
The DNA here is from genome assembly GCA_037127315.1 of Ascarosepion bandense. NCBI lineage: Eukaryota > Metazoa > Mollusca > Cephalopoda > Sepiida > Sepiidae > Ascarosepion > Ascarosepion bandense. The sequence continues at coordinate 950,953 of JBBBDQ010029957.1, forward strand.
AGAAAGAAACAACAAAGCTGAGAAAGCAGGTGCGATGACAGATACATAGGTGGAGAGAAAGGGAAGGTTATACAGGGTGGGGAGAGAGCTAGAGTCCAGTGGTTAGTAGATGAGCATTGACTTTGCTTTTAAATTTCTGGAGGTTGTAGCCGTCAGGAAAGCAAGAATACGGGAGCGAGTTCCACAGGCGTGAAGTGCGAGAGAGGAAGCTGCAGGAGTAGAATTGTCGTCTGCATTTGGCTAACCTGACTGTGAATGGGTGGGACCCAGTTGCCAGTCTGGTTGCACGAGTAAACACCTGTTGAGGAGGCATCAGTGACTTAAGCTTATCCGAACAGAAGCCATGAAAGTACTTATAGAACAGACAAAGGGAGGCCACATTTCGACGATGGGGAAGTGGCTGCAGTCGAGTCGCCAGATCAGTACCTATCACATTACAGACTCTCCGTGTGAAAAATTGCCACGCCTTGAATATACACCTTTGACCGGAATATATGCTACTCGTTTTCTCGTATAAACTTCATATTACATATTATCGTGTTTACACATAGATTCGGCATTGCCACAAATACTCGGGCGTTTTCTGTGTAGAATTTACAGCTATCAATTCTATTCTGTTAAATTTATTTACGCATTACTTAGGCATAAGTTCTGAATGTATATTCATTTTCGTTAGAATGTTTGAAGATTGGTCAGTTGTCTAATTAGCTTCGTTTTTTTTGTGTGAAATCTACAAAAGACAACTTAATATTAACTTTATAGATTTGACAGAAACAGGTTATTTGTTGGACTCCTATTGATGCTGGTCAAACGGGAATTTTGAAAGACGAACAAGGCGTAAAATTCCAGTAAGAAATGTTGATAATGAAAAGAAAAAACGTTATACATTGGTCTTGATACAATAAAGCTGAAACATATTTATTTTATTCTCCTAAGCATGCTGTTTTTTTAATCATTTCACCCCAAGCAAGTCAGTAAACAACGACAAAGCAAGGGTTAATTGATATGATACAAGAAAACTATTACAATTGCGAGAGGACAATAAAAGAACAACAATTAAGAAGACAGAAGATGACAATTGTGATTGTATTTAAATCTTTAAGTTGATTGGAAAGCAAGAACCTGGAAAAGAGCTCTAGAAGCAAAAAGTGCGATAGATAAAATGTAGAATTACTTCTTGTTACTTAAAACGTATTATAACGAGACATTGTCGTCAATTTAAAATGCGCATTACTTTATAAAGTCTACGTACGATAGCGGAAACTCCATGAGAAAAAAATTAACATTAAAATATTTTGAAAAATGCACAGTGAAGAAACATTCCAGCGGAGTAAAAGTGACCAAAGCGAGATGCCATGTTAAGATCAATAATATTGCAGAATAATTACCATGAAAATATTTCTAGAAAAGACACAGAAAAGCTACGTTAAGGCGGAGAGAAAGGGACTGTAGACGAGGTGCCATGTTAGAATGTTGCAGATTATCCTTTGAATTTTATCTAAATGTATCGCAACATCACCAGGCCAGATATGGCTGCAATATGCAAAACAAAGATGGATGGTTGACTCATAAATATGTGAGATAGATTCTGGAAAAATCCAACTATTTGTGGTGGGGGGTAATTCTTCAGAACTATGCTCGAATGTATGGGAATGGATTAATATGGATTCTTACAGCGTGTTTACTTTGTGGTGCAGTGGATATCGGCTCGAAAAGAGAAATCGGGGAGCCGAGTTCGAATTCCGGTTGAATTCCTAGCATTCACTTACGCGCAAATACCCTTGGGAAAGGTATTAATCCGTCACTTCCTTCCAGTTATGAGTTAAATAACAGGACAGATTGGGTTCTATAGCCTTGGCTGGACACCAATCTACTGGAGATATCAATGGCAACCTAATGCGAGATAATTTTCTGCGCAGTCCGTCAAGACTCTTTCGAGACATGATCGCCCAAGCGTGTTTCACGTATGGTACTTAACTGACATCGGATTCAAATATATAAAAATGGCTAAAATGATGCGTAACATAATAGAAATCTAGAAACCCGAAAGTGATTATTTAATATGTCGATATTTTTTCGCGGGATATTGTATAAGCTAGCATGCAATTCACGATTTAAAACAAACGAAGGTTGTGGTGAGTGCTTTATTGATTAGCTGGCTAGATTATCTTTTTGATACCCGCTGTTTTGATGTTGGAATGCTAAAGAATGAAATGATTATAGAAAGCAAAGAATAAACGATACTGGAATAAACACTAACAAATAAATAATTAAATCATATCCAATAAAATACACGATGTCATAAAAAAATTAATAGCAATTTGAAAACTGGAAAAAAAGAAAAATTAAATAAAAACAAGCTTGATAAAAGTTTTACCATAAATGAATGGAAGACGGATAGATAAAAATCATCAAACACCTTTGGGTTAATTTATTTTTAGTTTTTCTATCTTTTATATGAATCCAATCATTTTCTTTTTTTTTTTTTTGTCTATCATTTTTCTTTTGTAGATTTTCACTTCGTGATGAATACGTTTCAAAGAATGTTATAACTTTACGTGAAGAACAGAAATGTGGTTCCACAGAAGGATGCTGAGGATATCATAGACCGAACATGAGCTTTTGAAATGACACGAAAACATACAGCGAGACTATTTTGAGGATCCCAGATGTTATGCCAGGAATCGTCACAATTTGAACAGCATAAGGTACGCAGATAATACAGTGCTGACAGCAGACACGGAAAGGAAACTACAGAAGGTAGCTGATGAAAGTGACCAGAAAAGACAACAAATAAACTGCAAGAAAACCAAATGCATGGATATCAGCAAAAAGAGCAGCCGAAAATGCCAAATATAGGTGGATAATACTAAAATCAGGTAGGTTCAGAGGTTTTCTAGGAGAAGACGAACATTGCGACACAGAGATCCGAAGGCGAATTAATATGGCAAAGAACGCATTCCAGAAGCTGAGTAAATTATTAAAAGACGGGAAAATTTCTCTAGAAACAAACAAAAGGGTACGGGATTGCTATGTGATGTCAGCTCTTCAATATGTCAGTGAATGCTGGACAATATCATCAAAGATTAAGGAAAAACTTGAAGCAACTGAAATGTGGTTTCTACAGAAAAATGCTGCAGATATCATAGACCGAGCATGTGAGCAATGATGGGGTGTTGGAAAGAATGGAAACAAAAAGGAAATATTGCACATCAAGAAGAGACCACTGAAATTCCTGTGGCAAACAATGAGGAAGGAGGGCTTGGGAAACCTGATACTAACAGGCCAGATTGAAGAGAAAAAAGACAGGGGAAAGCAGCAAATAACATATTTGAAGGACCTGATCAGGTGGATGACAGAATGGGGGTTGCATGGTGTAACAGCAGAAAGCGTGCTAAAAGCCTCCAGGGATAGGGAGACGTGGAAAGCCACGATCGCCTACATCCTGAAAGGACATGTCACATAGGAGATAACAAAGAATCAGATGAAACCAAAAATGTTTGCTTGGAAATTACACGAATCGTGTAAAATCCTTTGTATAATAAAGACGAAAGCTGATGGAGGTTCGCCTGAAATAGGCTCATACTTCCGATTTACCATGAAATAACGTGTCTGCCTAAATGTTTCTAATATTTGCTCTCTATAAATTATATATTATATATTATTAGAGCTCTCTGACACATCCTACTACTGTATGTACAGGATACTCCTTTGGATTCTTCTATGCCCACACCGCATGCTGATATATATATATATATATATATATATATATATATATATATATATATATAATTTTTTATTCGCGTTTTTGTGTGGGTGTATGCAATCGTTTCTGTGTGGACGTATGCAATCTTTGACTATATATATTTATATACATATATATTTGGAGCTCTCTTAGACAGTTATACTACCACTGTATGTACAGGATACTCCTTTGGTTCCTTCTATGCCGACACCGCATGCTGATATATATATATATATATATATATATATATATATATATATATATATTATTTTTTATTTACGTTTTTGTGTGGGTGTATACAATCGTTTCTGTGTGGGTGTATGCAATCGTTTCTGTGTGGTTGTATGCAATCTTTGACTATTCTGAGGAGATTTAAAAAATTACACGAAATATAACATTAAACAAGCAGAATAAAAGCAAATAAGTAAAACAAAGCCTTCATAATCAGAGATGGAACTATTCCAAAATTTGAAAAATAAGAAAGAAGCAAAACTCAACGACTAATATTTAATAAATTGATAAAATGCAGTGAATTACAAGTAAAAATGAATGAGGCTAGTGTGTTTTTCAACCTTTTGATTTGTTTGCGTTAATAAAAAAAAACAATCAGGTGCTCAGATAGAATATGTATGCAGTGGAATTATCTTGTACGTGTTAGGGTTTGCATATGTAAGTGAAGTGGTTCGATGAACGTTTGTGCTATTCTGCTTTTAAGATAATATGGACGATAAAAACAAGCTAGTCTCAAACAAGGTAAAAAAATAACATAGATAACAGCCATTGCAAAATAATAAAAAAATAACCGAAATTAACAAATAAGCCTAAAGAAAAAACACAATTTTTTTTTAACTGAGTTACAAGGAAAAACACATAAACTAATAAGGCCAGTGTGTTTGTCAATGCTTTATAGCTTTTGTGTAAAAAACGAAAATACTAAATAACTTCCAAAAACAGGCTTCTAAAGAGAACGTGTGTACGAATAAATATTCTTGTGTGTGTTTTTGCGTCGTGGAAAAATCTGTGTTAGATGGAGGACGAAGTCAGAATCATTATTTGAAAAGAAAACATCGACAAAGCGCTGAAAGACAAAGGCATTCGTCATTAAGGCACGGAAAATGGCGTTCGGGCATGCAACAAACATCATAGGACGGCAAGTGTTATTTTGCTTAACAAAGAACGCCAAACAATTAACGAGCCTGATTATAGGCAGAATAATGACCGGACAGAGGCATGAGACATTTATTTATTTTTCAATTTCTTGTTATTGTAACTACTCAAAAAAAAGAATAAAAAAAAGACGTGTTTGAAATCATCAGGCAAAGCGTGATTGTTAATCTTTTCGTCAGCTGACTACAAATTTTCACAACAAATTGTTTTTTCTGCGTAACGAGTGATCTATGTTCACCTAAGAAAAAATTATTATCTTTAAAAAAAAATTAGGCGACACCAAATAAAGTAGTATTCTCAGTGGAGTGTATCGAAAGATTCCACCATAAAACTTATAGTTAAAACAATAAAATGGTAAAGAAAAAAAACAACGTGCCATTCAAAAACGTTCTTTTCTCTGAGATTTTGACAGCAGGGATGGCCACTTAAAGTAAGGGTGACAGACGTATAGATATAGATATATGGGAAAAACTTTTCAAATGCTGGAAGTTAATAGTAGGAGGCGGAAAGAGGAAGAATATAATACTTCATATTAAGGATTTTCTTCAGTTCATAGAATGAATTCATTATTATTATTATACGTCTGGTACAATAGCCAGGGTTTTAGACTATTTACATTATTCGGACTATTGTCCTAATCTTGGTTGCCATTTGTACGACGTTTCGGCCGTTGAACACTCCGACCTTCTTCAGGTGCTACAGATTCCAACTGAACCATTTATTAAGATCACTTGGGTATATGATTCTCATTCTGGATATAGATTTTGGTTAGTACAAGTGACTTGACCCAAAGAGATGTGAGTTCAGTACCAGACTACAGTAGTAGTGAACAAGTAACTTAGGGAGTCGGCTTAGAGGGAGATAACTCATGATTGCCGGAAGAGGCTTCAGACAAGAAATGATATACCCATTAATCGTAATAAAGAGTTAGATTGGAAATTCCTAGCACCTAAAGATAGCCAGAGCGTACAACGGCCAAAACGTCGTACAAATTACAACCAAGATGAGAATAATAGTCCGTATAATGCCAATGGGTGTAAATACTACATCAACTCAGAAATATAGACAGCAAAGGGTTTCATTTGCTAGAAATATCTATCTATCTATCTATCTATCTATCTATCTATCTATCTATCTATCTATCTATCTATCTATCTGAGAGACTGGCAAAGCCCATAAAACGGGGAGATAACCCAAAAGATATTTTCTAATTAATGTAACTTATTAATTCGATAAAATTGAGAGCTTAATAGATATTATCAAGAACATTTTAAAATATTTAGAGGAACACTCAAAACAAAATTAAACGGTTATAAATACAAAATTTAATTCAGTAATCTATGAAAGCTCTTTTAGTTTTTCTCTAACTATCTATCTATCTATCTATCTATCTATCTATCTATCTATCTATATATATATATATATATATATATATATATATATATAGGGTTGTTCCAATGCGAACAATTGGAATAGAATAAAAAGAATGCGATACCGTGAACGTTTTTTTTAAGTCTATGTTTACTGTTGTTGGTAGTATACATGTTATGATACATTAAATGTCCATAATGGTATTTGTGATGCTAAAGTTGACTCTCTTTTCGGCGAATAGACCTGTGGCTTTACCTATCGAGTTCCTATATATATATATATATATATATATATATATATATATATGTGTGTGTGTGTGTGTGTGTGTGTGTGTGGGGGGTGGGTGTGTGTATGTTCATATTCATCTATCTATCTATGTATTTAACCAAGTCTGTTCATACCTATCTAAATATACAGGATGTTCATATCTAGCTAGCTATCTAATTCTGTTATTAATTAGAAATAAGTTTCTCTATGTTCAAAAATTTCGAGTGGAGTATAACCAGAAATTGTCATTCTTTTCAGTTTTGTGTGCATATTCCTACAGATTAACCTCATCAGATAACGAATTTTTAGTAAATTTTATAAAAATCTTCTCAGATCTATCTATCTATCTATCTATCTATCTATCTATCTATCTATCTATCTACTATTTGTAATAGTCTGTTTGGATGCGCATTCAGCGTCGAGGCATGGAAAAAATCCATCTCTTTCTCGTTGTCTGAAAGAACTGGTTAGACTGGACAGTTCTGATAGTACAACCGGTCTCAAAGCATTCAGCACTAAATTCTTAACCAACATGAAAAAATTCGAATTTTTATCATATTATGTCCTCCAATTTATGCTGTAATTTTGTTTGGTGCCCTTTGTACAGTAGAATTGTCTCTTCCTCTCTCAATAAATACTAACCTGCGTTACTTCCGTGAGACAGTTGTGACGCAGCGTAACTATACAAAACGTTACTATATATATATACATATATTTATATATATATATATATATATATATATATATATATAAAAGTGAGATTGTAGAAATTATACTCGTGTCGAAAAACCTTCCTCGAAAAATATCGAAAAAAGAAAAAAAGACCTTAGTACATAAACGTCAGTCAAAAGAGTTCGGACTGAGATCAGCACGAAGCCCAAAGAAAAAACCCCGATACGAGTTATCAACTAACAAATACTAACTCAATACAGAGGTATAGCAAAATAAATAAATAAATAAATAAACACCTCATGAGTCAGACAGACCTGCCTAGGATTCACCTAAACGATCTGTTTAGGCGAAACCTATGTAGGTCTGTCTGCCTCATTCGGTGTTTATATATATATATATATTGAGGGTGGAAAATAATGGAAACATCTAGCGTAATAATAGCATAATTTGTAAACTTTGATTAAACTGTCAAAAGCTTGTTTAGTTTTATGCTTGCTGAGGTAATATTAGTAGTACTTCAGTTTTATTTATATTTTTTGCTAAAATATTTTATTAGAAAAATTATTCTTTAAATTATTATTTAAATAATTTTATTAAATACTACCGTCAGGACTATTTAGGAATTTTAAAGAGGCGTAAGACAAGGAAATGTCTTTTCACAGGATCTATTAGACGATATTCCAAGATTCGTCATCGGTGGTCACAATCTGAAGAACATAAAATATGCAGATGATACAGTGCTGATAACCGACACGGAAAGAAAATTACAAGATCTAAAAAAGGTAGATGAAGAAAGTAAAAGGAAAGAATACAAATAAACTACAAGAAAAGCGAATGCATGGTCATCAGAAGAGTCCAATTGCAAAATTACAGGTAGGGGATTCTAAAATCAAGCAGGTACAAACTTTGAAGAACTTGGGAAAAGAAGACGGAAAAGTGCGACACTGAGATCCGAAGGCGAATTGGTATGGCGACAGACGCATTCCAGAAGCTGAGCAGAGTGTTAAAGGTCAGGGAAACTTCGCTAGAAACAAAGAAGAGAGTTTTGTATTGCTATGTGATATTTATCTTTAATATGGCAGCGAATGCTGGTCTACATCATCGAAGATGGAGAAAAACTTGAAGCAACTGAAATGTGGTTCTACAAAAGAATGCTGCGCATATCTTGGATCGAACATGTGAGCAATTATAAGGTTTTAGAGAAAATGCAATCGAAAAGGAAACTAATGCTGAGCATCAGGAAGACACGGATAAAGTTGCTGGGACTTGGGATGGGGAAAGAGAGCGGGGAAAATTGGATGCTCACATTTCAGATAGAGGGAAAGAGGGACAGAGTGACAGGGAAAAGCAGCGGATGACATACTTATATATATATATATATATATATATATATATATATATGTGTTAAAACTAACACAGAATTTGTAAATCTTCATATAAGCTATGTTTCCTGTTTACAGGAAAAATTACAAATCCTTAAATTCCCAAAACTAAATTCCCATCATCGTTAAAAATATACACTGAAGTATAGTTAATTTTTCTTAATATAATACAACTATACATCTATAATCTAACTTACTAACATAAATTGATTGATTCTCCCATCTTATTATAATGTGTTTCGATTTAACGGATAGATCTCAAGTATGCCAGTCTCTCAGATAGATAGATAGATAGATAGATAGATAGATAGATATTTCTAGCAAATGAAACCCTTTGCTGTCTATATTTCTGATCTCAAGTCAAGTATGTATGTTTAACGTGCAGTGTATTTAAAAGTTTTCCATTATTCCAACTTGTTCACTACTTTAAGTGAAAAATAACTTGAAGAATATCTTGTAACCATTTCACGAGGACACGCGATAACTTTTCAGACTTGCTAAATGCTACATATTCAATTTATTTCAACACTGGCGTCGAAAACGTCTGGGATTCAAGTTATTTCAAATGTCTACACCACATTTACCCTTACAATCAAATTTCTCTTTCCATCACGACCTGTCTTTCTATTGGTTCATTGAGACAAACCCTCCGAAAATCTTTTCACTAATACTTTTATATAGAAAACATTGCATAACACCTGCATGAAGAAAGTTTCCATAATTACATTTACGTGATTTGTTTGTATTTGTAATTATAGCAAATATCCATGTCTATTCCTTCCATCTCTGGCTAGAATCCCAAAACAGATCCAGTTCTTTAGTCTTGGTTGGCAGCCAGTCTAGCGCAGAAAAGAATAACAAACAACTGCGGGAAAATCTTCCCAGCCAGTCATGTCTTTTTCGATTAATGACCCCCCAAGCATGGGTCACGTGTTACAATTAATTGACGACAAAGTCTCATCATCTTACATCTAGATGTAAATGTCGGTTCTATGCTAACAGTTTCTTTCTTTGTATTTTGCTTGCAGAACTTTCCTACCTCTTCTTGCTTTCAAGTTTTTTATTTTTCAGAAATTCGAAAGCAATTTCTTTCAACAACTTCAGTCAATGTGAGACGTGAGACACAGTTTGGGCGATCATGTCTCGAAAGAGACATGGCTGACTGGGCAGAAGATTATCCCGAAGTATGTTACCATTGCTTTCTGCGGTAGACTCTTTGCCAGCCAAGGCTATAGAACCCAGTCTGTCCTATTATTGGACCTATAACTGGAGGGAAGAGGTGGATTAATACTTTTCCCAAATGTATTTGTGAGTAAGTGAATGCCATGAATAAAACTAGAATTCGAACTCAGCTCCCCGATTTGTCGTTCAGAGCCGATATCCACGGTATCACAAAGCACAGTTATCTTAATTCTTGTTTTTCTATTGCCCTCTCTCTTTAATAAGAACTTTCCTCATATTCTCTCATATTCAGTAAGCGTCTTGCGTATTAGTTGCTTTAATGCCTTGACTGTGGGGAAATATTTAACAAATATGTGTATTGCTTTACAAAAATGTTTAAAGTTGTAGTTATGTTAAAACGCAGAAAACCTTAATTTAAAACAGAATTTTTAGCTTGTTTTTCAAAATATTGGGAAATAATTAAAAATGACATTCTATTTTTTAGTAGCTTGATTTGTTTGAAAATAAAATCAAGGAACATTTTGATTTTATGCATTAATGAGTCTCAATCATGCGAGAGGTTTGATCATTCATCAAGAATTTACCCACGTTTTGGAAATGAAAAAGCGAATGAACGGTAGCTTTACGATAAAATAATAAAAATCTCAAAGACAGGAAAAATAATAAAAAAGAAATCAAAAAGTGGACTTGAATGGGAAAGTTAATTATTCGGTTTGAATATTGCACTTAGCCCACACGTTCGAGTTCATATCATCCATATATCTTTTCTAACCGTATGTGGCATAAAACGTTACCACATGAAAATCTCCCCTAAATGAACTCCTCCCGCTGAACGACCTTGTGTGTTTGAAGGAAAGAAAAAATGTGAGAACAGCATTTCAGACAATTGAAAAGCAACTCAACCAGCGACATAATCTTTTATGTCTTGTGTCAATTCAGGATGTCGGTAATCATGGCTCTCAACAACATCCCACACTTTGTAGCTCTTAGTTTGTCTTTTGACCATCCTTCCCGCACGCTGTTACGCAAGCATATAAAAATATCATTAGCATTTTCCGCCGACACTCTTACCTAAAATACGTTATTCCTGGGTATGACAATACACTACACACGGCGGCAAGCCCTCTGTTCGGGGGATTGGTTGTTTTGAAAAGCATAGAACCACCTCTTAATCACTGTTGTTCTTAGATCGAATCTGACCCGGGGTAGTAGCCCCTGCTAGGTAGCTGTTATCCACAAATAGTGACCCACCACAACAAAACAACATTATAAAAGTAAAAAATGCATTTTTAAAGCAAAATTACCGGCAATATAACCAACAATAAATCTTTACTGCAAAATTATGGCCAATGCATTTTATAGTAAAATAACTAGCAATATAGTTTTGTAGTAAACAGAAGAGCAATACGTTTTAACAGTAAAATTATCAGTAATAATTTTTTATAGTAAAATTTTTATTGTAAAATTAGGAGTAATATTATTTTATGGTAAAATTACTCGCAATACATTTTTATAGTAAAATTACTAGCAACGTATTTTATAGTAAAATTACCAACAATGCATTTTTATAGTGAAATTAACATTTTATAGCAAAAATTACCAGCAATGCAATTCTTTAGTAAAATTACCAGCAATGCATTTTTATGTTGAAGTTACAAGCAATGCATTTTTATAATGAAATTAACAGCTATGCATTTTTATAGTGAAACTACTAGCAATGTATTTTTCTAATAAAAATTATCTCAATACATTTTTATTGTAAAATTACCAGCAATATGTTTTATAGCAAAATTACCAGCAACGCATTTTATCGTAAAATTATTAGCGATGCATTTCTATAGTAAAATTAACAGCAATGCATTTTTGTAGTAGAAGGGACAGCAATACATTGTTAAAGCAAAATTACCAGCAATGCAGTTTTATAGTAAAATGAGCCACAATACGTTTTTTTAGTTGAAGCCGTGCAACTGGGTTTAGAATTTTTTAATTTCTGCATTAAAATAACAAAGAACCGCTAAACAAAATCAACCAAACAGTCAAAACTATTATTTGACATTAATCCATATATTATCCTACAATTTGTAAAAGAACTCAGACTGACTTCAAACTATATCGCCAACAAAACAAAACTATAAAAAATATATATTGCCGTTTCTATTAATTATTTTATATGCATAAAACTGAGTATCATCTACCATGTAATCAACTGTGAAAGTAGAATAACATCATATTTTTACTACTTTAAAGCCCACAAGAAAATTATATTTACTCATTAAAGAACCCATCTTTTTTACTTATCCTTCTTTTTTTCATTAACTGCCATCAAATTTTCCTTTTTTTTTTCTGATTAAAAGTATAAATTTCTTGCTTGCACTTATGTTCCGCAAGAACTTCAACTCCTTTCTGGCCGTAAGAGAAACTCATATATACTAGCCCTGACGAAAGATGCTAAAACATAGCTGGCTTCGTGTACCACCAGTATGCAGTTAACTTGTCTTTGTATCCTTTACCTTTACAAGAAGCAGATCAAACCAAACGTTGGAGTTTTATATTGGCAGAGACTGCTCCGCACTCCTGTCCTAGTTTAAAATGTCGGAAATTTACAGATGTAACGGGTCTCCTGATTGGCTGATTTAACCCGAACCTCGTTTTGAACTTTAGGCGGGCTTTACCAGAGGTTTTATGTTTTTTTTCGGATGGTTTTGTTCTCTCCTTTTTTCAGCTAGCACGAACAGTATCGGACGTATTTGTTCCGCTCCGGATTTTTGTTGCAGCAGGGCCTAAATTGGCGCCCACTTGTCTCGCTATATCGAGACCATCTTACCAATTCTTTGTAATCTTTTAGGCTAATGCCACAACTTTGTAACAGAGAAAATCTCTTGTTACCCTTCTTACCTTAAAAAGGATACCCTATGGGCAAAGCCTTGCCTTCCTAGAGAAAAATTCTCTAAGCACTATCATCTTATACCAAGATAAGAAACTGTGAAAGAAGCTGACCCAGAAGAAAGTTCCTGTACGTCGCGGATCGCAGTTCCTTGTGTCTTTTTCATCCCACTCCTAGACGGAGGATACTATACCAAGCTAAGCAGAGAAAAGAGACTATACCAAGCTACACTGTAGCAGCAAAATTCAGCATATTTTTGCAAGACAAATAAATTGTTTTTTCTATACCAGGTATGTCTTGTTATGTTTGATAATTTCCTTTCACTGCTTAAGCGCTAAGCTATGTGAATATATTTCTCACAAAAAAGAGTTCAAAGATATCTTCACATCCTTGTGGATCATTCATTATTTTCTAAACTAAAACCGTTTCTCACAAACGATATGTTCTAATTAAACATCTCGCTATTTCAGTCGATAGTGTCCAGATGAATTTTATTTTTTCGTTTAATTATTTCTAGCCGTTATGGCTATGAATAGCCATGCAACAGACATTATGCGAACCATATTCAGTGTTCACTTTTTAAAACACACACACACAAATATATATATATATATACACACACATACATATATATATATATATATATATATATATATATATATATATATATATATAATCTACTGCTGAAAGGTTATCTTCTTCCATGCAACTCCGGTCGATCGTTACAGCCTTCTTGATGTCCTCTGCGCCATCAGAATGTGTCCCATTGGTGATTAAGCTGACCTAGGGAAAAATAAAAATGTCAAATTGTTTGTTATACCACTCCCGTAATTCGTATACACATATAATTTAAGGAGATATTGGAATCTCAGATAAATTTTGAAAGAAAATGTGGTAATTTAATCTCAGATAAATTTAACAGAAAAACGCATTTTTCGAAGACCGTAACATGATTCACATGGTTGCGAGTCACCATTCTGTTTTGTAAAATAATTATTCTGAAGTACATGTTTATTTAGTTCTATAAATATAATTTTATATTTTAATATAAATATTAAAATATATCCATAAAGAAAATCAATCTTTTTTCGCTCACTTTGAAATTTTCTAAAATTCTGATATTGAATGAGACTACATGAAACAGTTACTTTATCATCTTTTTGGCCTTTTTCGTTTAGTCAGCACATCTTTTTTTTTTGTTAGCTTTTTCTTCAGTGTGTTGCCTTCTTCATTATATCTGTGCCCTGTCCCGGTCCCCACGTAGGCGATCATGGCTAACTACGTCTCCCTATCCCTGGTGGCTCTTAGAACACTTTCTCCTGTTACACGAGGCAACCGTCGATTCATCATCCCCCTGATTAGGTCCTTCAAATATGTTATCCGTTTCTTTACCATGTCTCTCTTTCCCTGTATCTGGCCTGTTAGTATCAGGTTTTCCAAGCCCTCATTCCTCATTGCATGTCCCAGGAACTTCAGCTGTCTCTTCTTGATGCTCAGTATTAGTTTCCTTTTTGTTTCCATCATTTCTAGGACCTCATCATTGCTCACATGACCGATCCATGATATTCGCAGCATCCTTCTGTAGAAACCACATTTCAGTTGCTTCCAGTTTTTCTTTCATTTTTGATGATATTGTCCAGCATTCACTGCCATATTGAAGAACTGACAACACATAGCAATCCAGTACTCTCTTGTTTCTTGCGAAATTGTCCTGTTTCTGAGTAAAGTACTCAAATTCTGGAATGCTTCCTTCGCCATGCCAATTCGCCTTCTGATCTCTGTGTCGCACTTTCCGTCTCCTGTTATAACACTTGCCAGGTATTTAAATTTTTGTACCTGCTTGATTCTAGTATCCCCATCTATATTTGGCATAGTGGGCTGCCTTTTTATTGATCACCCTGAATTCGGTTTACATGCAGTTTATTTGTAGTCCTTTCTTATCACTGTCTTCAGCTACCTTCCGTAGGAGTTCTTGTAGTTTACTTTCTGTGTATTTGCCTACCTAGGTAGGTCTGTCTGCCTCATTAGGTATATATATATATATATATATTGGGGTGGAAAATAATGGAAACATCTAGCGCAATAATAGCATAATTTGTAAACTTCGATTAAACTGTCAAAAGCTTGTTTAATTTTATGTTTGCTGAGTTAATATTAGTAGTACTTAAGTTTTATTTGTATTTTTTGCTAAATTATTTTTTTAGCAAAATTATTCTTTAAATTATTATTTAAATAATTTTATTAAAAACTACCGTCAGGACTATTTAGGAATTTTAAAGAGGCGTAAGACAAGGAAATGTCTTTTCACAGGATCTATTAGACGATATTCCAAGATTCGTCATCGGTGGTCACAATCTGAAGAACATAAAATATGCAGATGATACAGTGCTGATAACCGACACGGAAAGAAAATTACAAGATCTAAAAAAGGTAGATGAAGAAAGTAAAAGGAAAGAATACAAATAAACTACAAGAAAAGCCAATGCACGGTCATCAGAAGAGTCCAATTGCAAAATTACAGGTAGGGGATTCTAAAATCAAGCAGGTACAAACTTTGAAGAACTTGGGAACAGAAGACGGAAAAGTGCGACACTGAGATCCGAAGGCGAATTGGTATGGCGACAGACGCATTCCAGAAGCTGAGCAGAGTGTTAAAGGTCAGGGAAATTTCGCCAGAAAAATAGAAGAGAGTTTTGGATTGCTATGTGATATTTATCTTTCATATGGCAGCGAATGCTGGTCAACATCATCGAAGATGGAGAAAAACTTGAAGCAACTGAAATGTGGTTCTACTGAAGAACATAAAATATGCAGATGACACAGTGCTGATAGCCGACACGGAAAGACAATTACAAGACCTAGATGAAGAAAGTAAAAGGAAAGAATACAAATAAACTACAAGAAAAGCGAATGTATGGTCATCAGAAAACAGAAGAGTCCAAAATGCAAAATTACAGCTAGGGGATATAAAATTACTAGCAATACATTTTTATAGTAAAATTACTAGCAATGTATTTTATAGTATCATTTGCGTACCTTAGGTTGTTTAAATTGTGGCCTCAGTATTCTCCCATAAATTGCCAATCACATTGATAGAAAAACAATTTCTTGGATGTTGATTAATGTTTTTGCAGATAATTTTAAGATCTCAGAGAAACTTTAAAGTTAGAATTAGAGAAGGAAATATTTAAATTCACAAATCATTTATAAAACAGTTTTACACCGAGAAATGAGTTTTTATCAATCAAAATAAATCCATTATTAACCTCCAAGAGCTAACAGTACTAGCAGTAAAGCCCGTCGTTGCTCGGGTGTAATGAAAGCTTTAAAACTAATCCATGGTTCTGGAGCTCAGACCCAGCCTGAAGAATATTTGAGTGAAATTTGGTGAGAATCGGATTAAAATTGTGGATTTGTATAAAAAACATACAGACAGATAAATAGACACACACATAAACATCTTGTTTTATATATATATATATTATCGATTTTCTGCATTATTGTAAGAACTGCAACCTTAAAACTTCTGAATATTGTTTCTTATGTCTTTGTCTATGAGTGTATCAAATTCGATTAAAATCGGACCACTCCTTCTATAACCCGATTGTTTCGATTATCGATTTTCGATATTTATCGGGAGGTACCTCGACACAAAACCTAGCTAAGAACACTCGCAGACGTTTATAGTAAAACTGTGTAAATTTTCAAGAGAATCGGTTCAGCCGTTTCGGAGTCTATAGGTAAAGGACACATACACAGACACAGGCACACATACATAGACAAAATTCAATTTATAAATAAGTTTAGATATAGGCAATTTTCGTTTCTCTCTATCTCTCTTTGCATTCTTTATAAGTAGCTGTAGAGCGTCAAGCAACAACCTCAAAATAATTTTCGTTGCTGTTGGGGTTTTTGTACGATGTAATATTTAGCGGGTGCATAGAAAGATAGATAGATATTATGTACAGAAAAAACAGAGATAGACAATGTGGGATAGATAGATAGATAGATAGATAGATAGATAGATAGATATGAACAGACCGGGATAGATAGATAGATAGATAGATAGATAGATAGATAGATAGATAGATAGATAGAACAGGCATATTCAACAATGTAGAATAGATCAGTCAGTCAGTTAAGTGCCATAAGTGATAAATGCTTGGGCTATCATGTCTCGAAAGAAACAAGACTGACTGAGCAGAAGATTATCATGCAGTAGGTGGCCAATACACGCTGCGGTAGGATGGTTGCCAGCCAATGCTATGGAACCCAATCTCTTCTGTTATTTAACCCATAGCTGGAGGGAAGTGATAGATTAATACCTTTCCCAAGGGTATTTGTGCGTAAGTGAAGGCAAGGAATTTAGCTGGAATTCGAACTCGGCTTCCCGATTTCTCGTTCCGAGTCTATATACACTGCACCTCAACGCACATGAAATACATAGTCGTCTAAATTACGCACAAATGAAAATACCACTGACATCTCATTTTAGCAGATATATTTTAGCAGATATATTTACGAAAACGTCTTGAAATAATAAAAACTAAACTCATTCAATAAGGTCACCATGAGGTTTAAACATTGATTTCCAGAAGACTTTGCACGGTTTCCTTGTTTTAGTTGGTGAATACTGTCATAATCTTTCGCTTCATATTATCTTTAGATGGTATGAACAAGGAGTTTTGTTGGTCTCTCGCTTAGCTAAAATTAGACCCCTCAGACGCCTCCCAAATGCTCTACACTGTTCGAAGATTAGCACCCAAACACTCTGAAATGTTCGAATAAGTGCATCTTATATACCAATCATTACAGTGTGCCATTTTCTAATTTCTGGAGGAGTGAATAGCATCATGGTGATCTTTTTTTCTTACAGACGGTACCCAACTGACCATACTATACTGTGCAGTCCACGGTATCAGAAACACACTACGCGCATGCGCAAAATATAAAATAGAATGTGGCAGCACGATTTATATTATTCAGACTATTGTTTTCATATTTGTTGTTATTTGTTTAAAGTTTCGGCTTTTGTACGCTATGGCCTTCTTCAGTTATTTCTCGCACCTGAAGAAAGCCGCAGCGTACAAATGATCGAAACGTCATACATGAAGACAATAGGCCGAATAATGTAAATAGTGCAAATACTACCTCATCTCAGAAATATAGAGAAATACCAAAGTGGCGGCAGTTTTCTCATTGCACCCTGTATTAATGGTGTGGAATAATTAAATAAAAAGATTATATGAGCAGGCAGATAAGCAATGTGAAGTAGATAGATAGATAGATAGATAGATAGATAGATAATGAACAGATCGAGATAGATAGATAGATAGATAGATAGATAGATAGATATGAACAGACTAGATAGATAGATAGATAGATAGATAGATAGATAGATAGATATGAACAGACTGGGATAGATAGATAGATAGATAGATAGATAGATAGATAGAAAGATAGATAGATAGATAGATATGAACAGACTGGGATAGATAGATAGATAGATAGATAGATAGATAGATAGATAATGAACAGATCGAGATAGATAGATAGATAGATAGATAGATAGATAGATAGATAGATAGATAGATAGATATGAACAGACTGGGATAGATAGATAGATAGATAGATAGATAGATAGATAGATAGATAGATAGATAGATAGATAGATAGATAATGCGAGAGTTGGAAAACAAGCCGATATTTTCAATATATGTTCCTCCTTGACAGTAATTCACTGGCGCGCATAATGAGAAAAGAAGACTAGGAAAATTTGATACTCACGAGACAGATAGAGTGCAAGAGGGCCAGATAAAATCAACGCATAGCATGGTAATGAGATTGATTAAATGAATGATGTAATAGAAATAGAATAAAAACAAAGTTTATTAAGGACTACAATGGCCAGTGGTCTCTGGATAGCAATCATCGCCTACATCTTGATGAGATACGGCATATAAGGTTTCAGCATTTTCCACTTGAAATAGTTCGGTGTAAACACAAGTTCTATGTTAATTTTTTCTCCTCTATCTATTCTCACTTATGTAACTTTTTCCAGTTTGCTTTTCAATCAACTTTTTCTTCTTTTTCTCAGATTGTTAAAAATTCTATGCTAACAGTTCCTTCCCTCCCTTGTGGGGCTCCCTTCCAACTTATTTCTTCCCATTCTTCTTTATTCATGTTCTTTAAATGTTCTCTCTCCTTAATTATTTTTTCTTCTCATATTATTATAAGTTCTTGTTATATATCGCCGTACGACGACAAAACAACAAACACGCATATATAAAAATATAAGGTTATATTTTTATTAATAACAACGGACCGTGTGGAATAGAGAACGGAAGGGTGAGAGGCACATGGGTTGACGGGAGTGTAGTTTTTGCCTGTGGTGTTTGTCTGCTTCCACTGGCCGTTCTCTGCTAGCGAATCCGTGTGTCGAGGTCTTTATATAGTCTTCTAGAACCGGGACTTTTCTTCCGGTTTTGCCTCGCCCACGCAATGCCCACGTAATTCTAAGAGACACCTGATCTGTTTGCCTCTGTAGCCATTTCCGCCGCTGTCGGAAATAAGGTCAAATGACATCCGCTCCGGCCTCGACAGGATGTATTTCACAAACACCTGTCTTGTCGCTTCGCCGCCCCCTTCACCGACGGGAAACACCATCGCTTGCATCACTTCCTCGGGTGGGGCCAGATTGTTATATTACATTCTATGCTAAGAGTTTCTTCTCTAGTTCATAGCACTCTCTTCCAACTTCTTTCTTCCCAATAAGGTTCGATCTTCAAAATTTGAAAGCAGTGTCAATCACTATCTTCTGTCTTTTTAATCATTGTATTTTTATTGTTCTGTCTCCTAAATAATGATTTCTTCTTCTCCTATTATTATAAGTCTTATGCTCTCAGTTTCTACTCTCGCTTGTGAAACACTCTTCCGGCTTCCTGCATCCTTGTCAAGTTTAATCTTCAACAAATTAAATGCCATGTTAATCGTTATCTTCTGTCCTTTTAATTACTTTTATTTTATTGTTCTCTTTTCTTAATTATTTTTTCTTATTATTATAATATTGCAAGTTTTATGCTCACAGTTTCTCCCCTCGCTTGTAGAATTCACTTCCGGCTTCATGCTTCCCAGTCAACTTTGATTTTCAAAACATTAAATGCAATATCATTCACTAACTTCAGTTTTCTTAATTCCTGTTCTTTTTTTTTTTTTTGTTCTCGTTCTTTAATAATGTTTTTATTTTCCTAGACTCTATAAAACTCACTAACAATTTACGCTTTACTAGATATTTTCTTGGAGTGAAATTATCTAAAAAATCCAAGGATTAATAGTTTTGTTGATTAACTGGAAAGAAATGAGATTCACCATTTGAGTTTTTCTAAATATTCATACGCAGACTTGCGTTGATATTTCGTGTAAAAATATTGACATATTATGCAGGAGGTTCAAAAGGAACGTGAGTTTATTAAGTGGTCAGAGTTGAACGAGGCTTTGAAAAATGGCGATAACTCTAGATATTCTGTACAATTCCTAATAATGATAGATATCCATGAAAATACTATTAACTACATATTTACATTATTCTGATTATTGTCTTCATCTTTGTTGCGATTTGTACCACGTTTCGGCCGTTGTACGCTCCGATTTTCTTCAGGTGCTAGAAATTTCGAATAGAAATCTTTATTACAAATAAAGGGTTCTGTTAATGACTTGGGTATATCATATCATCCTTTTTGCATAGAGCGTCGTTTTAGTAGTCATGAGTTATCTCCTTTAAGCCTGTAAGTTACTTGTTCACCAAATAACTTACAGGGTTAATTTTTTTTTTAATCATCTCACCCCAAGCAAGGCATTCCACTGCCACTATTGCGCATGGGGCTACATAGGGGAAGGTAAAGAGAAGTGGTTAAACATAGGGAATGTCAGGAGGAAGGTGACAGATGAGTAAGGATAGCGAGGATAAGGGTTGGGCAGATGGGAAGAGTGCTTGATAGAATGGGAGCAGGTTAGTGTGTCTATTAACCTTACATTTAAACTCCAGGAGATTGTAGCCGTCGGGGAAGCAATCGTGTGGAAGGGAATTCCACAGTCGGGAAGTGCGAGGAAAGAAATGAGAAATAGCCTGGTGTTGAATTCATAACTCATTGGGTCAATTCACAGGAACTAACCAACGTCTATATCCACTGGCCATGTGTCCTTAAGGACAAGGAAAACTGAATTTTTGGGAGTTACAAAACCTAAGGTTATGTGACACAGTGTTCATATTGCAATATGAGCTCTAGTAAAAATACTAAAGAAAACCATTAACATAGAAAATTAAAAAAAAAAAACATTGCAATATGAACTCTGGTGAAAAGCTGTTACTGAACATTAGGTTTATAAGTCCCCAAAATTCAGTTGTTCTTGAAAACATATGGCCCAGAGATTATAGACGTTGGTTAGTTCCTGTGACGTGACCGAAAAGTTGTGAGTTCAATACCATGCTACAGCAGTAATGAACAAGTAACTTACAGGGTTAGAGGGAGATAACTCATGACTTCCAGAAGAGGCATTAGGTAAGGAATAGTGTTCATATACCACATATAATAAAGGGTTCAGCTTAAAATTCCTAACACCTGAAGAAAGTCGTAGCGTATAACTGCCGAAACGTCGTACAAATGGCAATGAATACGAGAACAATAGTCCGATTAATGTAAATACTGTAAATACTACCTAATCTCAGAAATATAGACACATACTACATATTTAGTTATTCATAAGTATTAAAATATGTAAATATTTTTAACCACGTCAAACTGGATGTTATCCTCATCTTCTTTCGAACTAACTGAATTAGCAATACACAAAAATACATTTGACGTTATTAAAAAGAACATTTTGAAATGAATTGTAATATGACTTAAAAATATAAGCTTGGTAATAACATTTAACAGATTTTAATTCATATTTCTAATAAAAACAATCAATTTAAGTGACTAGAACCATTCCACCAGATACGTAGTATAGCGTGTGTCGGCTATGCCTGGTACAAGGTCATTTCCAAACATAGCCGACAATCTCCGCATTTAAAGATATCATCAGGTTGTTGAAAAATTAACTGGAATTTTGTTAATTGAACCCAATAACATATTTGTGGGAAGAAAATGTTCATAGAGAAAATGCATGTAGTGAATTGTTCAAAGAGAAATGTAAATATTTTAAATGTCAGAATTTTAGAGTTCATAGTTGATAGAAGCAAAATGGGCGCATGTAAAAAGATTTAAAAGGCCTGCTAATAAAAGCCGCTGTTCTTTTCCTTTTTTGGCCAGAGATTGTACTTATCGGAGTCAATTGAAGTATCTTGCTGATGTTTTCTTTGACGGTGTGAGTGTGAAGACGAAGAAAGAAAATTTAGAAGGAGCGGTAGAACGAATTTGTGACGCGCCCTTACGCTTGGGTCAGCTTCTTGAAATTTATTCTTTACATTGTGTCGAGGTTCTTCAGATTCGCTCCCATATCGGATTGATTTGAACGGTCAAGACGGTGAATTTAGTCATAATATCGGCTCCGAACGACATACGAATTTTCTAGGTGTGAAAAAAATTGACAGGCGTCATAGATCAATTTGCCATTTTTTGTGAAATTTGCCTTGGTCTGTGTTTTTCTAAAATGTTTTTAGCCGTTTTAATCCAACTTAGCGGGTGTGCAATTTTACTTTTTTCGTTTAAGATGATATAGAATGTGTATCCTATAGTAGTTTCGACCAAAACAGGACTCACAAAATATTTCAAGTATTTTAAACTGATATACCCAGAAACGGCATAGCATGTTAAGCTGAATTAATCTAATCTAGTGAACGAAATAAAATTCCGGATCAAAATTCCAACGTATAATCAACTGTAGAGGGCCTAGAGTGTCCAACGGATAAATCATCGTGAATATGACAAAAAAGATGAGGATAACAGTCTGAACAATGCAAATAATGTTAATAGATTCGATACCTCTGTAAACAGGTATACTTCATATTCTTCGTGATTTTGATTTTATTTCTAATTGTTTGTTTCTAAATTTGTAGGTGTGTATCTGAGTACTTAATAAGTCTTACCCCCCCCCCCCCACTAATTTACAAATTTTGATATTTCTTGCGTGGACTACTGTTTCCCGCCTTAGGCAAATATCAGATTTTAATTTAAATCTCTCTCTCTCTCTCTCTCTCTCTTAAACATTTGGTGTAGCGACAATGGGATGTGATTTAGCAATGTATAATGGGATATATTACAAAGAAGTGTTTGCGCTTATTTTTTAATTCCCTTCATCTGTCGTTCATTTCTCAATACTTCGTATTTTTAGTATTCTCTTTCAGTTTCACTTCTTTTATTTCCATGCGTACCAGTGGAATTCTTGCCTTGCTTGGGGCGAACTGATTACAAAATATATATTTCAATTCCAGTTTTTTTTTTTTAATCGTTTCACCCCGAGCAAGGCAGAAATGCCACTGATGTGCAAGGGGCTACATAAGTGTAAAAAGATTAATTAAAAAAGAGTGAAGAGGAAGGCGAACCAGTTAGAAAGGAGCAAGAGAAAGCTGAGACTGCTTGTGTGATGACAGTTTCAAAGGTGGAGAGAAAGTAAAGGATATATGGGGTGGGAAAAGAGCTAGAGTCAAGTGGTTAATAGATGAGCATTGACATTTCATTTAAAATAATCACTTCACCCAAAGCAAGGCAGTACTGCCACCGGTGCACAGGGGGTTCCATAAGACGTGAGTGCTGAGAAAGAAGAACAAGTTACAGTTGGTGTCAAAGAATGGATAAGAAAAGGACAAGGAGACAGGTGTGAAAAGAGCTGCAGGAGAGTAGACTGGAA
The DNA here is from genome assembly GCA_037127315.1 of Ascarosepion bandense. Classification (NCBI taxonomy): domain Eukaryota; kingdom Metazoa; phylum Mollusca; class Cephalopoda; order Sepiida; family Sepiidae; genus Ascarosepion; species Ascarosepion bandense. The sequence continues at coordinate 974,471 of JBBBDQ010029957.1, forward strand.
AGGGAGAGGAACATGATACAAGGGTTGTCAAGGAAAAGATGTGCGTCAAGGAGATAAGAGATGGCAATTGACATTGAATTTAAACTTAAATCTATAAATAAAATAATGAATAATGTGTGGTTCTCAGATATTATTATCACAATTTTCTCCTTTTGTGTGCCATGTCACTTCAAGATCTGGGTGATCATGGTTCTCAACAACATTTTGTCTTTTGGTTACTCAAAGAAACTGTTTGGAGCAAACAGCTAATCTATCTGTACTAATGAGCTGTGACACATCGAAACAGGCTTATATGTAGATGATTTTACTTCAAAAGTAATAATTTTAATATTACAGGAAATAATGAGAATAAAATTTAAGACAATAAAACAAGCGGTTTCCCTCCTGCTCATCAAAGTTTTTAATTAAGAGAACTTACTGTAAAATATAATAGGTATAAGAAATGAATTAGACAAAGATGGGAAAGAAAATGAACTGTTACAGATTGTTCAATGCAAGGCCCAGCTTACATTCTCGCTGTTTACCCGAGGAGATGCAAAATCTGATGTAAACAGATTACAGCACTTTCACATGTAAAAATGAATGTTAATTAGCCAATATGAAAAGCCCATCCGCATTAAACGCCATGGCACAATTTCTATTTTTAATAAGCTATTCACAAATTAAGAAACAATACGTGTTTTCCATAATGCATTGGTGAAACGTACACCGATAATTTTTTGTACCTTTATTATAAAAACTCTACTTTATCAGGTTTATACCTACATTGGGATTCATTTGTCCTGAAAACGCAAAATAAACCTTATTAAATCTTTAACGTATTCGGCACGGATGATCTCTTCCGAAGATTATAAGAGTAATTTTATAAGAAGAACTTTATGCGATAGTGGGTATCCACCCCTAGTTGTTATATCGATCGTAGTAAGATCGCTGAAAGATTAAGCCAGTAGTTAATGCTAAGTGTCCGGTGTATTTAAGACTTCTGTGGATTGAAGAGAAGAGTGAAAACCTAACTAGGCAAATTTCTTCAGATGTGCAGAAGTGTTATTTTTTTCTGCCGAGAGGAGTGTTGCGTTTGGTACTAGAACTGTTTTGCTTAATAATCTTTATAAATGATTTCCTACATAATACAGCTAGGATTGAAGTGCTTCATATGAAATATAATGAATTATCGTTTTTATTATTGAGGTTCTCTAGTTACATAGAATATGCTTATGAGAGGGGTTTTCCAAAATTTTCTATTAAGGTAAAAAATAAAATGGCATTTTTAAGGCACAAGAGAAATGGTTACATGGTGGAACCGAATACGAATGAGATTATATTCAATTACTTCTCCTATATAGGATTTGCTCACGAGGGAGATTTTCCAAAATTAGCTACTAAGGTAAAAAAAATGAACTGGCATTTTTAAGAAACAATTGATATGGTAACATGGTGGAACCGAATACGTAGGAGATGATATTCAGTTCAGTGCTATATGTGATACACGCTTCAGCGATCATGTCTCGAGAGAGACATGACTGACTAGGCAGAACATTATCCCGCAGTAGGTTGCCATTGCCTTCTACGGTAGACTGGTTGCCGATCAAGGCTATAGAACCCAGTGTGTCGTGTTATTTAACCCATAACTGGAAGGAATAGACGGATTAATACCTTTCCCAAGGGTGTTTGCGCGTAAGTGAATGCAATGAATTCGGCTGGAAATCGAAATCGGCTCCACTGATTTCTCATTCCGAGCCGATATCCAATGCACCACAACGCACATCCTGATATTCTATCAATTTTCTGAGTTATAACCTTCTGTTCTTGCTCATGGCTTAGATTTTTGTGTTCCACCTACCATGCCAGATAATGAAAAGATTTTTTTCCTAGATTGAGGTGCTGGTTTCGCAACTTGCAAAACTTGTCCCTATTTCTTTTAATCCTCTTGGTAACCTTAATCCTCTTGGTAACCTTAATCCTCTTGGTAACCTTAGAGCCAAACTAAATAGCCACGCTCACTTGACTTCTAGTACTCCTGTTGATACTTCTGAGTTAACCTGGAGAATTGAGCACAGGCGTATGACCAGATCTTTAAAGGAAAACCGTGATTTGGTGATTTCCTGACCTGATAAATGGGCGAGTGTTGTCTTAATAGACTATACTGACTATGTTAATAAGATGTTATTAATCTTAAATGATGCATCAACATTTATTAAATTAAACCCTGTTGAAAAATGTGATGCAACTACTTCAATAGAAATAAAATTCCAGAAAAAATCTATTGAGGTGGGTTAAATGTGAGAAAATTTCTGTTGAAACTAGACCTTCTCGCTTAATCAGGTTTCGCCTTTATTGTCTTCCATAAATATATAAGGAAGGTGCACCGTTAAGACCAATATTGTCAATGATAGAGTAATCCCAACATTAAGTGCCCAAATGGCTTACTAAATTGCTACAAGATGTTTGCGGCTCTACAGCTCATTTTCTAAAAGTGATTCATTTTTCTTTGTTGAGCGTATTAATGTTTGTGCTTTTTCTGGCAAGTGTGTGTGTTGATATGATGTATGTTCCTGATCTACTTGCATTCCCCTCATGGTGACAATTAATATTCGCAGTTCTTTGTCTCCTCTAGATGTTCCTGTAGTAATTCTCGTGGAACCAATGAAGTTTGCCACTTCTTCTGTAGAATTTATTTTCGACAATATGTAACGTCAAGTTGACGGTGTAGTCATGTCTTCGCCTTTGGGTCCTGTGTTGGCGAATATTTTTGTTAGGTTTTATGAAGAGATTTTATTCAATGATTCATTTTGTTCGACCTTATATCTTCGCTATGTTGATGATACATTTTACTTATTTGATGATGAAGCTGGGGCTGATCAATTCCTCTCCTTTCTTAATAAACTCCGTTCTTCATTGAGGTCTACTATTGATGAAGAGATTAATTCTAAATTTCTGTCCTTGATGTATGTTGCATCGCACATCAACATCCTTTTGCACCTCAATTAATAGAAAGTCTACTTTTTCAGGTTTATATGCGCGTTAGGATTC